>QCXZ01000003.1:54894962-55237405 GCA_025024175.1 Rhyzopertha dominica
GCCTTAAACGACCTAACGCTTAACTACAAGGTGGCAGCTTCGCCGTAACCTTGGCAGGGTGCTATCAGCTGATCCAGCTGAACCCAGGTTTCTTTACGAGGTTGTTACTTCTCCTCCTTCTTCTCACTTTTTCACCCTTGCTTGGTACCGGCAATGGCGGTGTTAGATATATCAATTATAAACTTAAACTGCAGAGTACTAATTACTGATTTCGTGAACAGTTTTGATAATCTCCGTTATTTGCACAGCATTTACAATGATACGGTGGACTCGGCAGATCTTTCGAATATGCTGAATATTTCCGTTTCAGTGTGTTTCACGAACCAGTACATTTTAATAATGCATGTGCATATTATTATATTGTTATATATTATATATTGAACTATGTATACCTTGTACATTGCTCAATAAATAGTATTATTATTATTATTATTATTATTATTATTATTATTATTATTATTATTATTATTATTATTATTATTATTATTATTCTCCATTTCTTAGAAGTCTTACAAATCCTCAAACAGGTTAACTAATACATTACTTGAAGATAATATATTTAGTGATTCTGCCCACTCATTTCGGAGGAAGATTCTTAAAGTGTTTCTCCAACAGATCGTAATAGTAGGTTTTGCGGTGTGGTCTATGCTCTACTATGTTAATTTTGTCAATTATAGAAAAAATTCTAAGGACTGTTTTAGGTTCATCCTGTTTGTGCTTCCTGTATATAATTAAATAAATAGACGCAACAGAAATATACGCACGCATATACTACTTATTACAAGAACACCAGAACCTGTGCGGCGGCAACAAACAGCAGAATGAACAACAGCAAATCAGCAAAGCCTCACAAATACTACCAAAATCCGCAATAATAGTTATAAAAAATTGAAGCACAAGTCACGAAAATGCAGATTTTTTGCTACCCTACCCTAGTAAACGACAGTGCAAGAACTAAAATCTACCATCAATCCTACATAAATCAAAACATTCCAAATGCGGCTTGCGTCAGTGTGCCCGATTTCGATATGCAAATATCGGAACGGTAAAGCAAACAAAGCTGACAAGGTGCGCGAGATACAAGGCAAAAACGCTTGGCTGACTCGTAACAATTTTACTGTCACAATTTGTGCACCTAATGGAAAAGAAAACAGAAGCTTCGTGTCGAAACGCTTGCTGGCATTTACGAAATGGGCTAAGAGCGACCCGGTTTTCGCAGTTTGCATGAAAAGTCAACAGGACGTGACGTTAAAACAAGCACAGTGCAGTAAAATATTTGGAGTTTAATATGGGAAATCTGCATTGTATATTCAAACATTTATACAAAACGCATGTACTTATGTTTAATATAAAACGAATACATACAATCAATTTTTATGCATATACCAGTTGCATTTTTTGTAAAATATCAGCAATGCCTTTCAGACTAAAATAATTGCAATATTTAGAACGTCCTACTCCAGTTAAATGATATACCTACCTATAAATAATAAACAAAAGCTTTTAAAAATTCATCACCGCAATAATATGCGTAATAAATCTGTTCTTAGAAAAGGAAAACTACAAAATAACGATAAGTAACATTAAATAAACTTCTAGATTTTTTTGCTGTTATATTTTATATCAGCTTATCAGCAACCTATCTTTATCTATTGCTCCTCCAGGTTCTATCAAAATTTTGTTATTAATTTACTTGGACAAAACTATAGATTGTAATAATATTTTATCATTATTTGATTTGAATGTTCTGTCATTTAAACTCAGATAACTTCCTCTATTTAAAGATGCTTTCCACCCCACTAACTATAGTTTATTTGCACCTCCAACAAGAGATGTACACGCGCGTCTAATAATATATGCACTGTCAATTTCGTGGGTGCCGTTCGCTGAATTTTAACGAAATTGTTATTCCTTCATGTACTTTTGTAAAAGTATTCAAATTACCGTAAAAGATAAAGATATTATGTCTTCAGTTCGTGGTAATTCAGATACGAAACACAAACGTTTTTATAGACATTTTTATTTTGAATCCAGTAGCGTTTTCAGGTGCCAAATTTTTAAGACATACCTACATAATACAAACTGATATATTTTTAATGGAAGCTATAGTTGGCTTTTCTGACGTTAAAATAACCCAAATAAATACTTTTTTTAACCCAATTTCAAGCTATAAAGTATTTACGGATCGCCATTTAATTCATTTGCTTTATTCGTGCATGGCTAACTAGGTTTTAACGTCGGAATAAAACAGAGAAGTGGCCATAACGCCTACATTTTTTAATTATATAAAAATTAATCAATAACTTAAAAATGATCGATCTTTTTTCGGCCATAGCCAATTATGGTTTGTATTAAAGAAAAAGTAAGTTTATGTCGTATCTTGAAAAGAAGAGATTACTTGCAAAATTGAATCATCACTTCTTACAACTTTTGTATTTACAGTTATTATGTAAAATTATGAATAGAGATGTTATAAGAATAAAAAAATATCACCAAAATATGTAGCAAGCTATGAAGATATAATAAATCAGAGTTACAAAACTACAAATCTTTCCCCCATTTAAAATTCATATTTCMTAATCAGAAAATACTTGTTTTTTCAACCAAAATAAAGCAAACTGTGGTTTCCTATAAAAAATTCTAAATACGCCGCTGGATTCAAAATAAAATAAAAAAAGTTCTTGCAGTTTCTATGTTGCGGGGTAGTGCAAACTGAAAGGGATGTAAGGTTATTCAACAGTTGAATATAGCTTATAAATAAAAGACGATATAAAAATAGGGATGGTTCAGTTCATAACTTACAACAAAAAAGAAAGGCAGTAATGTCCATACTTTAGCTCACTAGTATTAATAATTACCGAGATATCTTGCAATTAGAATGAAAATGGGACACCCTGTGTGTACATATACATATTAGATACCATTTCTACGTGTTCAATGCTGTGTAAACTTTAGGTCGCTCGGGAGTTATGGCTTCTCGGGTATATGTTGTATACAAACATATTGATAGCATTAGCACTGATGCTTTCATCTTATTTGACATTCTAAGTTGCATGTACTAGGTAACTGAACAGAGGACAGACCAAAAGAATTTCTTAACTATAATAGGGGGACGCTAAAATTTATGATTTATTTTATTCGGATTAATAAAAATTTTAGCTTGTAAAGCAGAACACTATATTTCTCTGTTTCTTTCAGAATAACAAATTAATGGTAGGATGATATGTTGCAATACTCCAAGGAAAGCTTTAACGTTCTACTACTATTTATTAGTTTATTTTGCTCAAAAACCAAAATAAATTTGTTACTGTGCTTCCGAAACAACCGTAACCGCTGTAAACAAAGTTATTTTAATTCAATTTTATAATTACTCTGTACTTTGCTACTGCTCGCTTATCGCTGCAGCCTAAATTAAATCCCGAATGAATCAATTAGCAGGCCTAATTGTAATTAAACAACAGCACGGGCATGGCAGCTTTATCCGTTTGTCCAAGATTTGCATAGCATTATCCGTTTAAATTCTGCTGTTGTACCACAACAAACCGTTTATTCAATAGGGATAGGTATTTCAATTGTACGTTCAAATTGTCATCCCATTTAGTGAGTACCTACCTCATCAATCCAACGTAATACTGCAACATGATAAACATGTATGCGTAAACACAGTGATGGAACTCATAACAAGCCGCCGTATTATACCAATAAATCTATAGAATTATATATAATCATTGTTATTGTTCAGTCTAAAACCTATTATTCCAATACAATACCGTCAATATTAGACGATACATTTCCGATACCTGACCAAGAAAAAAACTCTGTTGGGCTAATATATTAAAAATTATAATTAGGGGAGAATATAGCACAATTTCTGCTTATTTAGTTGAATTAAGTATAATACTTCATATCCAAAGAGGATGGCTATTGTGCGTAGTTTAGTGTATTTTAGTGCTAAATAAAAATAAATTTGTCTAAGACATTTGCAATGAATATTTTAAAAGTGTATGACAAAACTGTATCTGAATGTGCCGAAAATAAGATGTACCTCGCGGTAAAAGTATTGTGTAGGTCTTCTTAAGGCTTTCACGGCCGGCGTTGGATCTGGTGATGATTTCTTACGGGCTGTTATGCCGTGGTCCAAGGTGTCCCTTCCCCTTCTCATACGTTTCGCTGCTCTTCGCTGGCAGCATCTTCAGTGACGTTCAGGTTTCGCTGATGTAATCTGAACTGAGCGGTACTGGCTCGCGTTACTCTTCTTATTATAGTGTCCTCGAGCTCATTCACCGTGACGGACGATGTACGGTGCATAGGCGCAGGTGGAGGGGGGGCTCTAGTTGATGTACTCGGCTCGCTCGTGACCGTCCGAGTTTGTTTATTATGTAACACGGTTTTCCAAATCCTTTTAACCTTCAGGCCGTCATCTCTATTCATATTGTCGTTCAGATTACATCAACGAAACCTGAACATCACTAAAGAAGCTGCCAGCGAAGAGTAGCGAAACGTATGAGAAGGAAAAGGGACACCTTGGACCACGGCATAACAGCCCGGAAGAAATCATTACCAGATTGTGTAATTCTCCAGATCTTACAGTGGCGACAAGGATATTGGAATGTAAAGTATTGCGGAAAGTCGCGTATAACACTGTTTAGCAGTCACAGACAGTGTACCAGTAATTGTGAAAATATATAAAAATGCTGTTGGACATACCGCCGGCAACTCCCCCGAGTCCGTCATATTATGAGCGCCTGCGAGAGTTTGATCCATCTGTAGCCGACTAGATCATGGATGTATAATTAAAAGAGGGGATACCGCATTTCATTGACAGAAAGTGCATTGTTGTGAAGCCAACATCTGAATGAAGTGAAGTTAGCGCAATAACAAACTTTGTTTTCCACCCGCGGCATTGGCGTGCCGTAATTTGCATTTTTCAGTATGCTTCGAAAAGCTAAAAATAATAGATAGGAAAAAATATTGTATGAATATGATTTTACACACATATAAAACTCATTTTTTTGTTATACACTAGTAAACAATTCATCTTTCAGTAGTAGTGTTGTAAAATATTGGCATAATAAGTAATTTAAATACCGCACGCCTATGAATCTTAACCTTAAATACTACTTGGGTGTTACATACCTGTGAAATGAAACATTTGGTTAACGTACATCAATCTTTCTGCACATTTGACACTGCCTGATCATCTTATCACTGCTACCATTAACAATTATATGGAAATCATTCCCTGCGTCTTGCACGTCATAAAACCAAATAAAAACAAACACGCAAACGCCCAAATGGTGTGTGACTGTAAACATGAAGCTTAGTCATTGGACATACACCACTGGTCAACTGGAAGATCCAATGTTTTCTACAAATAAACGCTTACACTGTGATCACATGTTGGAATCTGTTTAGATTGTGAAAAGCTGGATCCCCTCTTTTATACATCTATGGACTGGACAGTGTATCAGCGCAGGATGGAAAACTACTGTAAACCAGGTCGTTGACAACAAAATGAAACGGGCGATGTTGCTGGATGCCCTAAGTGAAGAAGCATATCAATTGATGTTTAATTGGTGTATGCCAGCTGTTCCAGAAGAGCAGCCTTTTGGACATTTGTTGCAATTGGGTATTTGCCATGTATTTATATTTTTATTAAATTGCATATTAATAGGTAGCATCTAATCCACAAAACTGCTATGACAGCTTATAAATTCGAAAAAATGGATCGTAAGGTGTATTTTTAATATTACAAATGTGAATATTTAAAGGGACCGCCAAAACGCGAACATATTGGGCGTGACGTCAGGTTTCTTGTAAATGGCCGATTGTTTAAATCTGAGGTCAGCGCGTCACGCGTCAGCCTCAACCCGTCAATTTATCAGTTTGTTGTTTGCGTTCATTTTGTGACAAGCGAATTAAAATACGCCAAGAAAAAGTGAAATACTTATGAGTTATGACTTCTGAAGGCATGTTCGTTGTTATGGAATTTGTGTACAGCGACGAGCGGTTCACCGCGGCGGAGATGAGGAACGTAAAAGCAACAGCATAAGTGAACCTTTTATCAAATTAACGTAGCATTGATATTTTGTTCACAGTGGGTTGTTGGACACATACTATTTGTAAACATAAAAATGTAAGAATCAAAAATATTCCCTACGCTTGACATTTATTTTAGAGGTCAGAATAAATATATAGATTGCCATTTATTTTCGGGGCTGTTGCGGCTCGTTTCCGGTCTGGCTAACAGTCGAATATATGGGAAACAAATGTCTTTCTTTATTATAAGATTTCCCTCTATTAACTTAAAAGGCATATAATTTTCCATATCCTCTTTAAGCTATAACAAAATGGAAACTGAATGGTAAACACCTATAACCCCAAAAAGAATAATAAAACTTACATTAAGAATAGATGATCTTCACAATAGAAAAACAAACTTTGCAATTTCGGCATATCACGTCTAGGGACCATAAACAACTTTTTCATACGTTGATAATCTCGAGGAACGGTTACAAAAATATTTTGTTAGTTGTACTGACTGAAGTACTTTTATAACCATGTACAAAACAACACTTGTTTTGTTTTCCATACATAATAGATGCTTGTAAAACTACACAAATCACTTTTTGGTGCGACCTCTTACACCGTTCTTTCAATAAACACCACACAAAAGCTTTTCCAATACAATAATGATACTACACCATTAAACAGCACGCTCCTCGGTAATGTTTACGTGACACTTTTTAATATGTCGTACGATATGTATACACTTCAAGATTTATMTTACGMAATTTTCAAAAATAGMGATAATACCCAATTGTTCAATACACATATTAAGTCAACAGAATCACCGTTTGCAGKACGTGTTAAATTTTACTGGGKAATCCATGAGTCGGCATAAGAATGGGCGGCGCGCCTTCGAAGCGAATTTCCTGAAGCAACCTTAGATATGGTGTTAAGAGACAAATTTATCATGGGGTTTGAAAGGAGGCCGGTTCAAAGAAGGCTTCTATAGGAAAAAATTGACATTAAATTTTGTTTGCGATGATGTGGTGGCGTTAGCAGCAATCAAGATGGCAGCCAAAACGGTAAAATCCGAGTCAATTCAGAATTTTCCATCATCTCCTTCCACATCTAGGGTTTCAGCGCAGAAGCAGGTGAAAAAAGGAAGATAACGAAGGTGGTAGTGCCAAACTGCAATGTGCAGTATGTGGACGGCGTAATCATTGCGCCAATAAGTGCCGGTTTAGACCGTATAAGTGTCGCGTGTGTAAAGAAGTTGGACATCTGGCACCCATGTGTCCAGGAAGGAAGCAGGAGCACGGACGCAGGCATCAAATATATAACAGAAGGTTCGGTGCCGAATTCAACGAAATCCGGAGGTGTCCATGCGCAAAATGATGAAGAACCTTGGTATTAAACGAAAGAGTGTCATAAATATCGTCATAAAGAAGTTGAGACTGCGCAGCTACAAGATCGCTCGCGTCCACCTCCTGAATGAAACGATGAACGCGGAACGGCTCGAGAAATCTCGCCTGATGCTACACCTGCTCGCCGGTGCTCGCTTGTCGAAAGTACTCTTCACCGACGAGAAGATTTTCACGATCCAGCCGCTCCACAACTGCCAGAATCCCCGGCAGCTGCTCAAGAAAGAGCGGCAGAAGGCCGCTGTGGCGAGAACCATCGGCCGAAGTCATTTTCCGTCCTCGGTTATAGTTTCGGCCGAAATCTGCGCCACCGGAAAGACGCCGCTGGTCTTCATCGAGCGGAATGTCAAGATCAACGTCGCCAGCTACCAGCAGCAAGTCTTCCACGACATACTGGATTCGTGGGCGACATAGCATTTCGGCTGAGTTGAATTTACTCTCCAACAAGACTGGGTGCTGGCGCATTCTGCCAAATCGTCTGCCGCCGAACTCGCCGGACCTCAACTCAATGGACCACTCGGTGTGGTCCATCCTAAATCCAAAAATCTCGGCTACCCGCTACGCTACCGTCGAAGCGTTCAAAACGCCCCTGATGTGCGCCTGGGGCGAATTTTCGGAGGACCAGTGTGCGAGCATTGTCGGAAACATTCGCAAGCGACTGCGTAAATGAATTGAAGCCAAAGGGGGTAATTTTGYACATTTATTGTAAATTTTTCTCATTGGTGTTAAAGCTGATATAACAAATGTTATTGTTCATTAAGTTGACTGAAAAACTTTCTTATCTAATCTGTCAAAAGCTGGCCACTCTTTTATTAAGTGATATACCTTTGTCTCTTTTTACTGAATTAGTAAATAAATTGCTGAATTTGCGTAGACGAAAGCCAGCAAGCCAGCACTGCAGGCATCTTGAATGTACTTCAGGTAATAAATTAAAAAAATGTTAAAAATATTTTTGCATTTTACTTGTAATCAAAATTAATTTCATTATTGACAAGGAAGAAATAGCTTAGCGGCGGCCTTAATTTGTCATCGCCAAGCGTTAGAATTGCAAAATTTTCAACAAAAGTTCTGATGACCACCAAACTCTGTTGAAACTGTACTACATTCATCACCTGACTGCCAATCTGATTTACAGTAAAATAAACTGCATATCAAGTTACAAAGCAACTTAACTAAATAACATAATTAACGCAAACATCGATAAACTATGTTTACAAATAGTATGAACGTCCGATAACGAAATGGATACATTGAAACTCACCTTTAGCTGCGCCGCTTTTAAAATCTTTTGTGTCCCATTATCTGCCACACCTTAAAACGCTTTCCATTTATTACATTCAGTTATTGTTAATCGGTCGCTATGCCCCAGTGTCTGACTTTAGTGGCAATAGGAGACAAAATGAGCAAGAAAACAGAATTGCTCATAAAATACACCGGGGGGCACCAGCACATTGACCACCCTACACAGCCAAGGTAAGGACCGCTGATGGAAACAAATTATTTTTTACGTTCATGGCACATGAAATACAACAGAGGGATGCATCGCAAACCGCTTTATGGCGCCATTAAACTCTTGCGGCACTTGAACAACGCTTATTGGAGCATCTTTTTAGGTTTTCTGATACCGTCGAGGATATTATCGTAGATTCCAGGAGCTATAGAGTGCGTTTTATTGACGGCCAGAGTGACGATGACTATAAAATTTTGCGGAAGAACTGCATCGAACAGGTATGTTAATGACACCGATAAAACTCCAAACTGTATTTTTCATATATAATCGTGGGCGATTGTGGATATTTCATAGTATAATTATTAGAATATTTTATCTTTAAAGTACATATCGTTATTAATAGTAATAAGTTTTTACTTCTGTGCAAAGCCATTAATGTAATTATTGAATTTTGAGTAACCCATATAAAAATTTGCCTTTTAGTACACATACAATATAAACTGTAAACAGTGTCTTAAGACATATTTCTTATTGTACTGTAACGAAATATATGAAAGAGCCAAACGATAAAAATGTATACACCGAACTCTGTGAAAATCAGCCATCAGGATTTGTAATACATAAAGTTTCGCCGATTATCCACAGAATAAGCGATTCCCTAGGTGGCACGATAGCCAGATTATCTGAACATTGTTTAAAATGGTGGTCCAAGAAAAACAAGATGGCGGTGGACGACACAGTTGTTGTGTGTTCTCTCGCATGCAAAAGATGCAAAAAGGCAAATCTAATTAACGCAGTAAAGTGCAACAAGTGTACAAATGTATTCCATGCTAGTTGTGCTAAAATATGGAGCAGTGCGAAGGTGTGTGAAAACAACACAATAACATGTTGCGACGATGGAACTGTGACACAAAAACCGGTGCCGCATGAGGAGATCCCAGTGAACGTGTTCGATACCTTTGACACTCCTATGGATCCTAAAATATTCAAATACATAATAAGATAAAAATATGAACTCGTTATCGAACTCCGAGAGAAGGTAAACCMATWATACAAGCAAGTAAAMCTACTTGAGTCATCAAATGGTATAAAAAAGTGKCAGGCAAGSCAAATAACGATAAGTGAAAAAACGAAAAGYGAGACAAGCTACTTATAAKAACAGTACACMCGCCAGAGCGCCTGAAAAACTAAAGCAAAAAGAACCAGCTTTAGAACGTAAACAAACTAATCTAAACTCTAGGCAGTAGAAATCTGAAGCGCCAGCAAACATCAGTGTGAACAAAGATTTGAATCAAGATCAAAACATAGAAAACTCTGAGTTCAAAATAGTATATCAGAAAAAGAAAAGAAAAGAGGTACAGGGTACGAAGACGTGTGACAATGTGCGCTCCAAGTTTGCAGGTGTAGAAAGAAGACTGTGGCTGAGGATTGGACGTACAAATTTTGGAACAACAACCCAAGATGTATTGAATTTTCTAAAAGAAGCGGTCCCTCATGCCGAGTTTGAGTGCAGGAAATAGAATCTAAGAGCAGATTCCCAACCCCCTCTCACAGCAGTGAGCTTCTATACAGTCCAGATTTCTGGCCGACAAATATACAGATAAGCAGATTCATCTTCCCAAAGACGCTTTTCGAGACAACACACTAAAAGAAACAAAAAGCAACGAGACAAAGTAGTTATGCCCTTGGAGATGATAAAGTCTAAAACAAAACTCAAATTATTTCATCTCAACATTCAATCTATTACCAACAAAATCTTGGATAACCTCGAACCTGACCTAATTTGCTTTACGCAAACCTGGCTTACACCAGAGGGCTTACCGAGCGCATCGTTCCCTGGTTAATCGAATGCTCAAGCATAAGCATCAAACTAAACAAAACAAAGTATATCATAACAAATGTGTACCGCCCTCCTGCGGACCATTCGCACATGTTGCCTGACCGACTGTCGATCATCCTCAATTTTGCATGCGTAAATTATGAATTTGTAATCCTTTGTGGCGATTTAAACATTGATTACAATTATTACACCTTGTGGCTCGCTGAGTGGCATTTGTAAGGATTTATATGATTTTTTTTGAGTAACCTAAACCCTATTGCGGAATGACATGCAAATTTCCGCTAACTTGGAGAATTTAATGGAGCAAATAATGGAAATTCCCAAGTCGTCTCGGTGAACATTGTTTTTCTTAATCTACAGATGTCTAAAAAACGCCTGTGAGTGTAATCGCAATCCGAAATCCATATCAAATATTTTTTTACTTTAACAACAGACATAAAGTAAGCTTTCAGGTCTCTTAACAACACTTGATGATCAACTCAGAAAGAACTGTTAACAGCAGACTTATATTGCTAATAAGATGCACACTAACATAACATTGCGATATTTCGAATGCGTATGTGGATTGTGTTCGTAACATGTGCAAATATTTTTATTTTTTTTTCGGTCCTGAATTCCTTCAGGATCGAACATATAAAATTATCTGACATACCGTTAAACTAAATAAAATTTGATAAAAGTTAATGAAAGTGAGTCGATCTTTTGTCAGTTACGATAGGCATAATTTGCATTTGAAAGAACTACAAACTATTGCATGTGGTATTTGACAGTTTGAAACAATATAAGAGGCAATAACAAGCTTAAACCTTGTAATTGCTACAAAGCTATAACTTTCCTAGTTGCTAAAGTTACCCCTATATACTGTGTAATGTAATAATATGTAGTGATGTTATATCAATAATCATTGTTATTTTATTTTCAGGCTGACTGTGTATTATTATGTTTCTCAATAGGGGATCGAGGTTCATTTCAAAGCCTAATTGATAAATGGTGCATAGAGATAAGAAAATATTCATCCTTTGTACCAATAGTACTAGTGGGTAAGTAAGTAATTATACTTAAAGAAAGCTCGAAATCTTTTTATCATTTAAAACTATTTTTTCGTGTATTATTTGTGTTCACTTTATAGGCACGGAAAGCGAATTAAGGAAATCACATTTTCAAACATCAATTGACTGTGTTAGTTTCGAAGAGGGACATGACCTGAAGTGTCTAATAGGAGCTTTTGAATATGTAGAATGCTCACTAGAAACGTCAGCTCGTGTAGATGATGTTTTTATTGAAGCTATCAGGAGCACGCGAAGATTTCCTTTATGTTGAGTACTCAATCCATCATCTGCTACTCATTTACCAAATATATCTATGTATGAGTTTTCGCGGGTACCAGCAAATTTTTTTCAGTATAATAATAGTTTAAATTATATAAAGTGTGTATTAACGTAATCACAGCTTGTACGATTAGCTCACGTAAAAATATGCTTATTCTTACTTGCTTTGGGTGTCGCTAAACTAACGAATATATGATTAATAACTCTTAATATCCCATAAATATATAAGTATCGCCGCGTCATTCTTAATATCAGCTTTTGTAAGTAGTAAGCAAAAAATCATATAATAAATATAGGTAGGTATGTTTACTTCTGTATTTTAATATTAAACATTGTTTTCTTCAATGACGAAAAGTTTAGATTACCCTACCTAGTAGCACATGAACTACGAGTAAATTACCAAACGGTGCGAACATAGTTTTTGCAGTGCTACTTGCGACGACTAAGCAATACATGGTATGACATAGCCTAAAAGGCTTATTTAAGAATGTATAAGAATTATTATGTGACTTACTTTATTTTCCACTTTTTAACACTGCAATACCATTATGTAATAATGAGAAACTAAGCTATTGGACTAACTGAATGCAGAAAATAAGCATAATTTCCTTATTCTAAATAATTTTCTATTGCAGCTTATGAATAGCCACTGTAAATTATTAAATAAATATTAAATCAAATTAGTTAGTTACTATAAGAAATCATGAATTTCAGGCTGGTGCACTTATATAAAACATTTTACCAAACTGGCTGCGACTGGTTATTTGTCTTATTTTTTAATATTGTTTTTTTTACAAAATTAACTGTACAACAAGTAGTTGTAACGCTTTTATTCGCTTTCTTTTCCTTTCCACCCCAGTCCCTATTGCACACTTAATACACGTAGATCTGGTCTATAATAAAACCGAAACTGCAGATTTAAAGGGTGCAGCAAAAGAACTCCTTAATTTTAAAGATTAATTAAAAAAATACTATTTTAGCGCAAACAACAATGGGATGTTCCAATTTATATTCTTTAAAAATGAACATCCTGCAGATGACGTCCATACTTAACAATCAACTGTCTTAATAAGTGCATTTTGAAATTCTGCATCACTTTTTCAAGAATAGATTGTGGTACGTGTACTATATCCTGGCGGATTGAGACTTTTAGAGCTGTTCTGACAGAAGGACGGTTTTTCAGATTTGTGTCCTTAGATATCCCCACAAGAAATATTCGTCCGGGGGTAGCGCTGGGCACTGAATGAAATCCGCGTTACAGCGCCACGATATGGTCACATTTGACGCGTGGTATAATGCAACACAATTTTAAAACATAGTATACAGTTTTAGGAAGTAACAAGCTGTTTTCACCTCATAATTAACCATAATCGTTGCTTAATTAGCGTACCAGTAAAGCTCTGCAAGCGCAATATTTGGTACGTACGCGCTAGCCATCTATCAGCGTTAGAGGTAACCAACAACGTTATTGCCACGTCACGACGCGATTCTCGTATGACGCTTGATTAAGATTTCAGGTTGTCATTCATTCGTTTATAAGGTTCCACCTAGTTAATAACAGATTTTGAAACGAAACGTGTTTGCACAATAATGCACTTAGATCGCTCTTTTTACAAACGTTGAGTGTACGGTGTAATGCTAAAAGATCCTTTGACGGAATTATTTTAAAATTGAAATATGCACCTCTTAATTTTGCTTATCTCTATTCACCTATAGATGAACAAAAACAAAGGCTTGTGTGCATTTTGTCAGCACAATTATTCATTCCCGTAGCCACGAAACTGCCC
Organism: Rhyzopertha dominica; assembly: GCA_025024175.1. Taxonomy (NCBI): domain Eukaryota; kingdom Metazoa; phylum Arthropoda; class Insecta; order Coleoptera; family Bostrichidae; genus Rhyzopertha; species Rhyzopertha dominica. The sequence continues at coordinate 54,908,798 of QCXZ01000003.1, forward strand.
GTTTGCTAATTAGTTTTCCTATGCTGCTTAATTATATCTTGTATATCGTTATATAATTAGCATAGTTTATTATTACTGTACCATAAATCTTTAGATGTAAATCAATATAGGTGCTTTCAGAAAAAAATCCATATACATGATTCTCGACGCAAAATCTCAATCTCGTCTCGAAAATTCGAGACATAAAGATGCCAGTCCCAATTCCGAATTTCAAGACGAGGCCGAGAAATTTCTCGTCTCAGCGGAAACACTAGGCAGAATTTATGTCATTTTTCTCACCTAGATCATTCAAGATACGATAGAAAGATATTGTGTTAAACTTTTGATGGATTTGAGTCATTACTGTGTATTTTGATATTACCTACAGTAGGCAAGTGCCACGAAGCAGTTGCAATTTAAAAATTTTATGTAATCATCATTATACCTATAACGGACTCTTACTGAATGTAATTATTAGTATTTTATAAACTGTTCAGTAAACATAGTCCAAATAAATTGGCATTTATGATTATTATGAAGTTACAATATCGGTTCTAGTATATTGACATAATAATGACATAATGCACAAATTTATGCGTTTTAGATTTTATTGATTTTCAAACTCTCAGTGGTGCCAGTTGCTATTGTTAAAATCCATCCAAAGACCGACATTTTTTATATTACCTTAGCTGATTTAGGGAAAAAAATAAAAAAATTAAATGTCGCTAGAATCACGGCCCCGTAATACATAAACTTATTTGACGGTCGGTACCGAGTTGCGGTCCCGGTCAGGGTAAATACTAATCTCTTGTCCGAATTGCGGTACAATTATTTCAGGTAGACTCAACCGATTTAATATCCTGTACGAGTTGCGGTTCGAAAGAAGCCAATATTTAAAACAGAAATAGTTGATAGCCACTAAGATAGTTTAATTGACGAAGGTGCTAATTTTACACTTAAGCCGTTTATTACAAATAAAATATTCGTTACTTATCCAGAAAAGAAATTTATTCTATAAAAAACATCAATATTACACTTATTTACAAAAAATTTTTGTTATACTTATACGATACACATTTAACAAAAGGTAACATATCTATTTCGCCATCAACGTACTGTTTGATTTTATTGCTAATAAAAGTATCTGCTTTTTTAGTTATACTGCCTTTCACTGAATTAATTTTTATATAAGTATCTATTTGAAAATCAGAAATGCATTTAAGAAAAACGTTAATGTTGGGATGTGGTGACGGACAAGCACTACTGAATTTGGAATGGAAAGCCTCACATCCATTGGTAGTTCTCCATGGCTGACATTCTGGGGCAGCCCATGTATGTGGCGGAAAGCTACTGTCGTCATCGATGTAGTAGTCCACAAGATAATCGGAAAACTCCACTAATCTATCATCATTGGGTTGTTCCCCAATCAATTCAACGAAGGCGTTACCACCTTCTTCAGGAGGCAGGAACATAAGTCCGAATGTGTAATGAAGCCACTTCCCTATTTGTGACTCCTTGTCTTTATATTCTCGTGTGAGACCTACTGCTTGAATTTTTCTCCACCTATAAACACACATTAATCCAACAATCAACCTTTAATGTACATGCCGAATTTTATATCAATCCTTTAAATCATTTTTGATAAATTAGTTGACTGTGAAAACAAACATTTTACGTTAAAGCAGAACAGAATACCATAACTTACCAGGCTTGAGTTAGATGAAATCGACATCCAATTAGGGTTATCTCTGGTAGCGATTCCGTTGCAGCCGTATGAATTGCTTTTTCATAATCCACCACCAGTTTCCTGGGAGAAAATAATAGCCCATACTTGTTGCATACCATTTTCGGTGTGCACAAAAGAAGCTTGTATGTTTCCACTTTTTTGTTTCTCAACAAACAAAACACTAAAGGAATATACATCTCTTTTAGATACACATGAACTGTAAACATTTGCAAAAAATGCTTAGTGCAACAATCGAACGTTCCATCCACTAAAATCATATCTTGTTGGCACAAAATTTTTAGATTTGTTTCGCATGAAAACATCACAATGCCATCCGTTTTATTATTGTGTTGTAAAAGATCTTCTCCGTGAACTGTTTTCAGATTGATGGTATCTAAATAGTCTTCAACTTCCAGTGCGTTTGTAGGTAGTTTAGGATATTGTTGTAACTTGGCACGACAGATAATTTTGCTGATGTACCTGATGTCCTGAACGGTAAGGGTTTCGAGGGCCTGTTTTTTGTTGATTAATTCCTTATGTATTAGTTTCCGAGGTCTCTCTGATATTTCAGATCCAGCTTTACGTTTAACTTCGTTGTTAATGCTCTGTCTGTTTAACAACTGCACTGAATACGAATTATGAGCATGATCTCAACTTTTTCTTGAAAAAATATTTTCTGATCCAAGAGTGTAAACTTTCGCACAGCAGGTTTTTAATGTACAACACCAACACGTTTCACCCGAAGACTTGATTTCGCGATATTTTCGGAACTTACAATTGTCCATTATGATCAGCACCTTCCCCTTCTCACTTAACATGGTTTCTAGCTGCATTTTGCATGTAGCTGCTTAATGCAAGACGAGAATTACACTGACTAAAAGAATGGTACGCACATTGGAAGTAATACACCCCTTACTGCTTCGTTTGTCTTTTCCAAATAAAGATAAAGATTTGCCTCCTAAACAATTCCTAGAAAATAGGATTTGGAGTTTTATTTTCTAGATCACAGGCACCACCCACCCAGGTACTAGAGCTAAGAAACCGCAATTCGGACAGGGGATTATATAGACTGCTAATCCTAGACAGGTAAAGGATTAGCTAGACCGCAACTCGTACTCCACCTATTTGACATAGGTAATAAAAAAAGAGTTGTAGCTTCAACTGAATTAATGTATGTGCACTTATCAAAGGAAATATAATTTAATGTACCTTACATGCTGCCATTACATCTCGGATCGTATTGAAAAAGAATTCGGTTCCGCCACATCTATTCAGTTTCGATATGGAAATTTTTCTTTCTCGCTGAGGCGTGTTCTAAATTCAACCAGCCTTCCATTCATCAGGAAACCAAAATGAATACACCGTTCTGCTCCAAATTCAGTTGGTTATGAAATATTAAAAGGGTGCGATTCTGTCCCTATCGTACAATTAGCGAACGGGGTTCGCCATTCAAGGAATTCCATTTGTGTTAATTGGGAGAGATAACGAATTCTGAGCAACAGTTAACGAAGTTAGAATTTATGAAACCGTGGCAACCACCGATGCATGCCTACATGTCAGGTAGAAGCTGCGGTTCAAAGCTTGGAGTATAACTAGCAACCTGCGTTGCATTATTAAGGGTAAGTGGTTCATTTGGCTGCAGGAATTTAGGAAATTAAATAGGAAGTTCGGAGTTAACGAATGGTGAGTGTATAGAGGTTCGCAGTAAATGGGTAAAGGGTTATGAGATAAAGTAATCTGCGTGTACTGTAAAAAGTAGGCGTACATATACGCACAAATCTCGCTAGTTCACTCGTATGTCCATTTTTTTGACAAAACAGAGTTTTTTTATTTTTTTTTGTTGGTGGGCATGTATACTATTAGTGCACAAATGCTGGAAGTTCACTTGCTAAAGATAAGTAAGATAGTAAGAATTTAGGATGGCAATGCCATCTGTCAGCATTACACTGACATGATGACAAAGCCACCTAGCTGCTTTGGTATATAAGCAAAACCAGTTCTATGCCGTGTTGTCTACATTAGACCTAAACTGCACTGATGAGCTGTAATGACAGCGAAATAGTACTATCTGCAGTTGGTTGAGGTGTAGACAGCACAGCATAGACAAGCATTTTTATAAGTAAGATAGGTTACTGTCTAAAGACAAGTTACATCGAATTTTGATGTACTAAGGTCGTCTGTGATGACAGTTGGACATCCAGCATTTGTCAGTACAACAGTACAGTCGGTTGCCCAACTTATAATAAAACCAAAATACCTTATAATAAAACATACACGGGGAACAAGGCATATAGAAAAGAATAGGTATATGTCCCATCCTTGTAATCCGACGACTAAAAGTACGCACACTCGAAAAGCAAGCATTTTTTTTTTTGAAAATCTGTAACGATTTTATTACTGATTTTGTTATTTATTTATTTATTTATTTATTACATTGACTTTCCAACAGATTCAGAGAATCCAAAAGCAGGAAAGCACTAGGTAGCGTATTTAAATGAAGTAATTAGGGTTGAGAGGAGTTGTGATTGAATAAGTTACATCTGAAATGTTATTTTTAACAGTTTAGCAATTATAGTTATGGTTCTTTCAAGATCTTTTTAAGAGATGTTAATGATAGTGAAAAAATATCGAGATGAGTATAAGCCGAGTTATAAGTGTAAATTACACGATATAACGGTGAATTTTGGCAGTGACTTGTCTTACAAGTGTAAACATGAAAAGTATTCTTAGTCCTAAGAGGGTATAGAGGAGTATTAATATTTACGTGACTAATTAAAGACGTTGACAACAATGAGTTAACTACCTTGTACAGAAAGATAATATCAAAATTCTCGCGTCGTTTGCTTAAGCTTGTCATATTGTACTTTTTTAAGTTATATTCGTAAGTCAAGGTGTGGAGATCCCTGTTAAACTTATAATTAAGCTTACCAATGAATTTTTTTTGTACGCGTTCAATTCGGTTAATGTATTTCTAATACAACGGATTCCAGACAACACTGGCATACTCTAGATGGCTGCGCACCAAGGTATCATAGAGAATTTTAAATGATTTTATATTGGTAAATTTAGTTGTGGTTCTAAAAATAAAACCTAAGTTTCTGAGCGAGCGCTGTATTATTTCTTCAACGTGCAATTCAAATCTTAGTTTGCTGTCTACAATGACGCCCAGGTCCTTTATTTTATTAATAGAGTTAAGGGTGTGGTTGTTTATTGCATATTTAGTGGGGACCGACAGCCTATTTCTCGTGAAAGTGATGTGATAGCACTTGTCTAGATTTAGATATAAATAATTTCTGGTACAGTATAAGTATAAGTTATTTAAATCAATTTGCAAAAGCAGTGCATCATGTAAGTTAGTTATTCCTCTGTAAATTTTCATATCGTCTGCGTACAGTAGATAATTTGAGTGTTGAATAAAATTACCAATATCATTAATAAAAATAAGAAATAGCAGAGGACCTAGATGAGAGCCCTGCGGTACACCGGATGTTACAGGTACTGAAGACGATACTGAGTTTTTTATTGTTACAACTTGGCTCCTATTATATAAGTACGATTTTAGCCACCTTAGCAGATTACCATGCACACCGAAATTCTCCAATTTAATAAGAAGGGAGGCATGGTGAACTTTATCAAACGCTTTGGAAAAGTCGGTATACACGGCATCCACTTGAGCTCTTTTATCCATGCTTTCTGACAGATGTTGAACAAAAGTAGCGAGATTAGTTACTGTCGACCTTCCACGGAAAAAACCATGCTGACGTTCATCTATGTGTTGTTTAATATTAAAGAATAATTCATCAGTAACACAGCTTTCAAAAATTTTACCAAAAATTGACAAGAGCGATATGGGACGATAGTTGGTTACTTTAGTCTGATCTCCTGATTTATAGATGGGGACAATGTTTGCTTGTTTCCATTTGCTTGGGAACACTCCTTCTTTCAAAGACTTATTGAATATAATACTAAGTGGTTCAGCAAGGATCTCATCGCACGTTTTGATAAATWTGCCAGGAATGCCGTCCGYTCCGGTGCCCTTACGTATARCTAGTTTGATAATTTTTTCTACTATTGATTCTTTTGAGATGTATTTTATTTCGATGCAATTGGAACTACGGGTGCGTTGAATATTAAGAGGTAACGAGTCAGAAATGAATACTGAGGAAAAGAAATCAGAGAATAGATTACATGCAGCTACGTTATCACTGGCAACACGATCATTGTAAGACACCATAGATGGAGGGTTATTTACTTTGCAAGACTTTTGTTGTCTTATATAAGACCAGAAACTTTTAACGTTTGAGTGAATATTTTTCTCAATGTTGGCAACATATCTTTTATAGTCACTTTGTATACTCTGTTTAACTCGCTTGCGTAATTCCGAAAACTCTTGATAATCCGATTTCCGTTTTATTTTTTTCCATTTCATATGTTTCTTGTGTTTACTACTGATAAGATTTATAGTTGAATGTGAGAACCAGGCTGGGAACTGTCTTTTGGATTCCCTAGAAAGTGGAACATACATAGAAATTACATTATTTAATACGTTATAAAAATGTTCTACAGCATCATTAGTGTTAATCTTTAATAAGTCCGACCATTCATAATTCACAAAATAATTTTTAATCGCAACATAATCCGCCCTGTAAAAGTTCCTTGCTCGGCACCGATGTTGATCATTAGATTTATTAGAATATACGCAAGGTACAGTTATTTCGGCTTCAATGGCCTTATGATGCGGATCCTCATCTACTAATGCTAAATTACACTGTCTGACAATTACATTTTCCGCATTACTAAAAAACAGATCCAACATTCTACCATTATTGTTCAGTACCCCATTATATTGGTTCAAGTTTAAAAATGAGCAGGTGTCCACCAAAACTTCACAAGACGGATTACCAGTAAAAGTTGGAATAAAACAAAGAGTTTCATCGGAATATGACCAAGAAATCGAAGATAAGTTAAAATCGCCTACTATTACAATATAATTATTTTTATATCGGTCACAAACATTAGAGATATTGTTCATTAATTTTACTATGTCGTCCTTGCTACCGTAAGGGGGAAAATATACCGAAGAGACCAACACATGCTTTTGTTCATCGAGGAGGATAGACACCCATATAATGTCGAACACGTCTGAAACACTATATTCACCTATGATTGTTGATTTGTATTTGGTTGAAACTGAAATTAGGACGCCTCCCCCGTCCTTCTTCAATGAACGCTCAAAATTTCGGTCAGTTCGATAAACGTTGAAAATGTCACTAAACAGTTCACTGTTACACACTGTAGAATTCAGCCACGTCTCCGATAAACAAATTATGTCCGAGCTACTTTCAACTGAGGACAAATAGAAGGAATTAGTCTTTGTTTTTAGGCCACGTGTGTTTTGATAATATAGGCTAAGCGTCTCCGCCATAAAGTACAGGAAAAACTGGTAGAATTATGATGATTGCGTTTTATTGTCGTGCAGTGGTTTTTAAATGTTTACAAGATCGTTCGCACTGTTAATATAGAGAGCGCGACTGGTTTCAGACTTTTTAATAATTATTCTTCCATCTTTTACCCAGCAATACTTGTAGTTCTTTTCTCTGCATGCATCTCTTGCGTTTTTATATAAGAGCTTGTTTTTAAGAGTTAAATGATCGTTGATGTAAATTGCCTGCGGTTCGCTTTCAAAGCCTAGATCGGTGCAATTCAAGTTACGGCGTTTTCGAGCTGCAGACATCAATTCTTCTTTCTTGAACCGGGAGGTAAATTTCACTATAATTGCCCTAAATTTCTTAGGAGTCGGAAGGTTCGGACGCTGACGCACACGATGACATGCGTCCAAATCTGCCTTCTTAATTTCACAACCTAGGGCTTGCCCAATTTTTTGGACAATATTAACAACATCTTCGTTTTGTTTTTCCGGAACGCCGATTATTTCGAGATTATTTTTACGCGAGTACTGTTGCAGTTGATCCAATTCAGCGGTCAAATTAGCGTTTTCTTTTTGCAATTTCTTTACCTCGGACTGAAGGGCTTCAGTACCCCGCAGGGTTTTACGAAATTCATTAATTTCGGCCTGGAATTCGTCGAATTTTGCCCCGTAAAAGTTTAAAGATTGAGACATTACAGCCTGTTCCTGCTTTATTTCCTTAATCTCTTTCAGAATAATAGCCATTTGCATTAAAAGCTGGTTGTTATTTGTTTCCAAAGAGTTACAGTTTGAAGGACCCGCATTAGTTGAATCTTCTGGAAATGACGGCTCATCTTCGCAGTTATTGCAGTACCATTTAAAACCAGAAACTTCAGTAAATTTCGACATCTCCACAGGAATATTCACGCACGAAGCGTGGAACATTTTCTTGCACGCTCCGGCGCAAAAAAGGCCCGGTTTTTGCCTGCCCACCGAAGCAAAACACACTCCACATTTAGCGGGCATGGTTACTTTATACTGATCAAGTTCAAAATTCTAGCTTTTCAGAGGCAGCTCTCAAAGCAAACACCTCACKGCACAAACACTACTTCAATCCACACTTTTCAGTCAAAATTAGACAAAAAACGATTGAGTTAACGCTGCACAATTTCAAAATTATCCGCGAGCGATATATACACGTTTACACATTTGATTAGCTTCAAGCGTCTCGTTGTCCAAAAAGCGTTTACCGGGCGCCAGTTGTGTCTCTTTGTCTTTCTTGTAGTTGCTCATGCGTATTCTGTATAATCGGTATATATCTTCTTTCTCTCTTGCACTCATGTGTTGCATTGCAGGTTTTCTCTGGCTACAGTTTTGTATGAGCAAATTAAAATAAAAGTGAGAGAAGATGTAATGTCTAGATCATATAGCTGATTTAAAACAATGATGATCGTTGGAAAATCTGCAGATGCAGCTAACCTTGAAGCAGGTAAATGCAAAAATCTGTTTTGCCAAGGGATTAAAAATATTTTTTGTCATGTTAGTAGTTATTATAATATTTATTTTCTTTTTAGATGACGAGTCGATCATTAACTCGAACCAAAAATGTTTTTCCTGATATAGGCTCTAGTAATCTTGAGAACCTTATTGGTATAGGACAAGATTAGGCCAAAGAAATTTTAGACTTGAATGATTAACTGATAAGAGAAGATCAACTGATCTATAGTAATACAGGGTACTTAAAATCAGAATACATCCCATCAGACTCAAGCATCACTGAATCCTGAAATGTTACATCTGACGCTAAAAGCATTACTGATATAGAGGTAGTCGGAAAGAGAAAGTTAGACGACATATCTTTTATTGCACAAGTATCACTGAAGAAAATGAGATTATAGCAACAGAAATATCCCTGGATATAAAAGATACACTAGAAAGTGTAGCGGGGAAGAAAATAAGTTAAAAAAGGTTAAGAAACATCGAATGGGTGAAAAAGAAAAAACAGATTGAAGGTACTAGGATATATAAATAGAGGAGGCAAAGTAGTGCTTAAAAAAGCGTAAGTCCCCTGCAAATTTCGACTAAAGTATAATGATTTTATAACTGCAGAAGATGTTTTTAATAGACTCTGGAAAGCTGACAAAAATCAAAGGAAACCGCATGTTTTGCTAATTTGTTCCAAGCAGCTAGAATGTGTTTATTTTATAACTACATATTAACAGTACCAAGAATAACTTCTGAAGAAAACACCACATATAGGAAAGCGTCAGTACGCAAAGCTATGCATTTGAATACTCTTGCCATTAAATATGGGTTTATAAGGAACTGCACGAAGAACTCAATAGATCATTGTCATATTGTTAAAACAAATAAACGGGGGCCAATCCTCCACCTACCAATCAATTAAAGACAATGGAAATGAAGCAAATAATTGTTGCAAGTCAAAACAGATAGATAAAACAGGTCGAGAAAAAGTACACATGAGAGAGTTATTACAGTTGAACTTCAAAATTGCCTGCCAACACCCAGTTGACAAAATACGAATCATTTTATTTGATTAAGTTATGGACTAAATTTTACCATAGAAAATGTGACTGACGGAACTTAATTTAGTATGATGTGGAACGAGAGCCTTGCAGGAAGAGAAAGCAATGAAATAGAGTCTTGTTTATTGAAGTGGATCCAAATAAAGATAACATAAGACAAAAACTAATTATGTTGTCGGATAACTGTGGAGATCAAAACCTTAACATAAATTTAATCTACATGTATTTTTGAGTTCTTATTAATACACACTTAGAGGAGATACATCACAAGTATTTACTTAGAGACTATAAACATATTGAAGCCGAGGTGGCACATTCTGTGATTGAACGTAAAAAGAAACGTAAACTGCATGCACAGAAAACGTTTAGCAGACATGTCCAGTCAACCCTGTTCTACCAACCTATCCAAAATATTATGTCGCCCCCTTTTCTAACCCAAGCAAACATAGGCTCCTCAAGGGTCAACCTCGGAATGAAAGATAAGAAGCTATAAATTTGTATAAACCCTTATTTTGATATTCTAGCAATGGCTCAAGGGTCTAAAATAATACCGTGTGGCGTGTGGGCGCCATAAGATGTTCAAGGTCAAAGTTCGCAAAAATAAATTTTTTTGTAAATATGTTAATAATGCTTTGGGAAATAATATTAGTCAATAGTTGGTTGCTCTAATATTAAAAAGAAAAGAAATACCAACCCTGGGACAAATGAAGATGATCCTGGCAGAAGAATGCAGTTTTGTGAGATGATGTTGGACTTGGTCAATTATAATCGAAATTTCGCAAACGTTCTATTTTCTGAGGAGGCCGCTTTTAGCCTAAATGGATTTGCAGACATAACTGTCTCTGCTGGTCTAGCAAAAATCCTCACTGGATGATGGGATAGAAAACACAATATCCTCACCAGAAACTAAATGTGTGGTTGGAATTAGTAGGCAACGCATTTTACATTTATACTTTATAAACGAAAATGTAACAGCAGTTATCTACCAGTACCTACTACATGATAATATGGTACTTGAACCTGTACATTTATTTCCCGATAATGATCAACAAGGAATGTATCTGGATAACATACTCCCAAGTCGATGGGTGGGACGTCTGGGAGCTACTGAATGATTTAAATCCATTGGCTGTCTTCCTCTGGAGTTATTTAAACGGTCAGGTTTAAATGCAAAGATAAATCACGAAATGCATAAGAGCTGAAAGGCAGAATCAGAAAATAAATTCGAGAAATAGGTAGCGGTACTACGGGCGGCCGTGGGCGATACCACTAAACAGGTATCTATATTTGATACCGATGCATTATCGATACTACTCAAAAGTATCGAAGTATAAAAAATATCGAGAGAATCAAAGGAATGGAAGTATCAAGAGTATCGAAGTTTTTAAGTACCTAAAGTATCGAAGGTATCGAAGTATTAAAAGTATCGAAAATATCGGAGTATTGGAAGTGTCGAATGTCCCAGGAGTATCAAAGTTGCCTTACTATATATAGGTGCTATAAATCAGTGGTTTGGAATACGCTGAGGCGCATGCACAATATATCAAATGTTAGACCCGGTTATAACTTACGAAACAGGAGAATCACTAGATTATTGTATTCCTAATTCCAGCGCAAAAAATCCCCTGGAATGCTTCACGAGCCTCAACTATTTCCTTACAATACTTTTGATACCGCTAATACACTAAATATTACAATAATTTCGAATTTTGTACTTTAAATTATGCACACATTTCTATATCTTTAATATGTTTGATGCTGTCAATAGTTTGGACACTTCTATTTTTTCGATACATACTTTTCAAATTTGTATTGTCTCAATTTTTAATATTTTCATTACTTTTAACACCGCCGATACTTTGAATGCTGCAATACCCATTCTCTTACTTTAAATTATTGCAATACTCGATATTTTTAACACATTTGTTACTTTCGACAAGTCAGATACTTTGGAATACTTTCGATACCTTTAAATACTGTCATTACTTTTAAATATTTGCGATACCTTCGAATACCTTCGATACTTCGATACTTTTCAATACCTTCGATACTTCGATACCTTTGAATACTTTCGAATATATTCAATACTTCGTTACTTTTCAATACTTTTGATACTTCGATTTTATTTAATACTTTCGATGCTTCGATACTTTTGAACACTTTCATACTTCAATACTTTTGTATACTCTCGATACTTTTGAATACTTTCGATACTTGTATACCAAAGAAAATATTGTACCGATACTCGCTACTTTGAGTAAGTATGGATATTTCACCTGCGGCGCATTGTTTTTTTTTAAGTCAATTGTTTTTTAACGTCAGAAATATAGGTAGTATTCTCACGTTAATATGCAGGATAGTTATAAACTTTTACTAAAAGTGATAAAACCTTATGCATACTAGATAACCTGAGTATCAGCTAAACCAATATAGCTACTGCAGTATAACAATGTTTAAGGCGGTAATGCTAGTGTCAGAAAATAGTTCCGTATATGTCCTGAGGCACGTTGGAAGTAGTATATGAATGACGGATCAAAAACAAATGATTAGCGCCTTAAAAATGCTCCTGCAATATATATACGCTATTATCACATAAAACTGTATGATGTACAAATTTGATAAATAGCTTAGGTGGAGCACCAATTCTGCTTCTTGGTTTGTAGCGTTGTTTATCGTCCATGTACTCGTTTTAGCTTACCGCAATACCCATTCATTAAACACCCTTTCTCTTGTACAGCCTCTTAGGTAACGAATATTGTTTATGATTTAATAACTGTATGTAGTATAAAGATCTTTAAGTTACGTGATAAATTGCAATTTTTATATTAGTATAATTAACTGCAGTTGATGAATTGTTTAACAAAATAGTCAAAACAGAACTGTGGCGGCAGCCTGTGAAGTTAGCAGGGAAACTACTATCGATTTTATGTTACGCAAATTCTCGTTCGATTACACCTCATTATGGCACAGGTGCTGCATCTTATAAGGGTTTGTCTAGACAAAAGCTCGTTAATAGATTCAGTTTGTTACCACCTAATCATCAAATTATGCAATAAAGCACGAATAATTGTCTGAAACTTGTTACAAATGCGGAACTTTAGTTAATATCTGATATTGATAATTCATAATCTAGTCGGTTTTACTGTTTTTGTGATCAAGAAAGAAATGCGTGTTCCTGCTTAATAGTCTTCCATTACTGGGGGCGTGCATTATGGGCTTCGGACTTTGACTTTGGTGGGGAGATTGAAACACTGGAATTTCTCCCAAAACTTTGCCTACTGTAGGGAATAACAAAGGACTTCAAGGGGCTGAGATAAGCGTTGTGGTGACATAAAGCACACTGCCCTTTGGGAGCTTGGGGATTTAGGAAGTCTTCTTTATGGTTTGTAACATTTGCAATGTGAAGCCAATTCAGTTTGTTAAAGTACATTTTAATGCAGGAGTTCAATCTTGCTTTAAAGGCTTATGAAATTCACAAAGATTTTAAGACAGAAATATAATGTGATGAAACACCTTCTTTCGAGGTGTCAGAGCGAATAGCTGCCTACTATCTGACAGTGAAACAAAAACATACCCGAGTTTTGATTTGGCATATTAAAAAAATGCTCGAACTTCTCAATTTTATGTATATTCTCCGGGGACACTTCACTTCACTTTCCCACCACTTCAATTCCTGAGGAGAGAAAGCATGTAATTATTTTTGGAACAGACTTATATCTTAAAAAAAATGTTAAGACTTTTTTAGATTATTATTTTTACAATGGTATCAAAAAATATTCTACAACAGTTACAACGTGTATTATAATTTGGTATAGGCTATACTACTGTCACTAAACACATTATAGTACTGCAATTTATTGTATATATTATTGCCCTAAATGCCGAATAAAACCAAAACCATAGAAACCAAATAGGTTTGATTCCATCTTCTACATAAACATTTAAATTTCCCGCCTTTATTTTGCCCTAAAATGGCAGACTATTGCGGTACTGTAATATATTTAGTGACTGTAGCGCGTACTAAAGTCCCTAGATAGATAAAGTACCGCTACTGGCCGCCATTTTAGAGCAAAATATTAACAAGATATGGGAGAAGGAACCAATCAAATTTAACATTAAAGATTATAATTCTGTCAGATGTAAAGTTCTGATGCATATGAATATTTAAATTCCCGCCGCTATTTTGTCCTAAAATGGCGGACTATTGCGGTACTTTATCTATCTAGGGATTTTAGTGCATACTAAAGTCACCAGATAGATAGATTTTAGTGCAAAATAGCAGCGGTAAATTTAAATGTTTATCTACACTAATTGCAACATACACCATACAACTGACAGCTAATGTGAATTATTTACCCACTAAAAATGCCGAGTTTCACGGATGGTGGCGCCACTTGAAAGCATATATTAAATATTGCTACGTCACGTTTTCCTATCGTATGGTCATTATATTAGGTGTTTCATTCTACATACGGTGACAAAAAATGTAAAAATCATATCCTTGCAAATTGCGCGGTCTACCGGTGAGATTTGGAACCTCTGTTTACAGAGGGCTTTTTTGTAGCACGACAGATGGCAAAGATCGTTATCCTTCGTGGAGTTGTCCGCAGTCTGTCTTTATTTGTCTGATGCCAATACAAGGCCGTTCCATGCAGCACACACTCAAATACCTGAAAATATTAATATTTGGGCTGATACATTTTTTGGGGGTCGTATCGTTTAACGGTTTTTTTTACCTGATAATGTAACGTGGAAAATACAGCTGGGTGTGATACAGAATTATGCTGATTCAATATTGATAAAAATTATAAAAAATTAGGCTTACGTCAGGATTGAGTCAATATTTCAACAAAACAGAGCTCCGTATTATGCGTTACCCACTAGGCAGTTTTCAAATGAAAGCTTTCTGCATCGATTGGCTAGAAACAGACGCTCCATTGAGTGCCACGCAATATCTCTGGGCTTTACTCAATTGGACCAATTTTTTACGATATCATTGACGAATGCCACCTAATTGCGCCACATATGTTTCAGAATGTCTGAAAACATTTGAATGAGGATTGTATTTTTTGCACGAAAGTTGATGAAGATCATTTAAATGTAATTTTAAGACAAGATATTTATCTAACTGTTATTATGCCAAATCAAGAAACAGAAATAAATACTCATTGTAAAGGTATTTTAAAGTAATGCAAAACGTATGTAATCCCTATTTTCTTTAAAAATGGAAATAAATAAATATACGTTATGCCCATTTTTAAGGATGGATTTATCGACTGATATAAAAAAATCACACAAAGTTTGCCAAGCCAAATTAACAGTTTAATATGTAGTAGCTATTTTATATGACAAGCCTATTTAAGCCGTCCCTAAAGGTTTACAGTACATGGCAGCAGCAAACGGTACACTATTTACATGAGATATGAGCAGAAATAATAACCCCGTAATAGATGTTTCTCCGCATTTTCTAGCTTGTTTTCAGTAGATGTTGTAAACATATAAAGTAAACACTGCCCCGTTTTAAATAATAACAATATAAGAAATATTCTTTACAGCTGTACATAACAATAACAGCAACGAATTTTTAAATAAGCAATTTTTATTTCGCATTATAGAACCTGTGCAGCAGACATAATTGCTTGTTTTGTCCACGCTCGCCATTTGTAATTAAGAACGTTTTTTTTGAGGCTGCAGTGCATTAATTTTCCATTAAAGTTTTCGGGAAGAATTTTATAAGTTTGTTGTACTTTCCTTTTTGTTTTTAAAACTATTTAAGCTTACTTACTGGAAACTTTAACTATTTTGCTGTTCTTGTTTTATCAAACAGAAGACTAAGAATGTCAGGCTGCGGTCCATTCAAACAATATTTTGTTTATTTCGCTATTTAAGGAATTTCTTTTACCAGTAAAGGGTATAATAAATGGCATAAAGTGGATGAAGTATTAGTCAGTAGGTTCAAGCACAATAATCGTATAAGATAACTTCAAAGTTTACTATTTTTTAATAATCTGACAATGTAGGGAATGAAGATTCCATAATTTTACTAAACGTAGGTATTCATGTTAATATTTACGTAGAAATAAATATTCCAAATTTTAACTTAACCTCAAATTACTATCATTACTAGCATCCGTTGAAGGGTCTAAGCTTAATTTATATTCAAGGTTTGTTATCGCAGCGATTTAATTCAATCACTCTGGGATAGAGTAGTACTTTTTGTCCATTACGCTTGAGACGCATCTAGCATCTGAAATAGACTCCTTGTCATTTCACAGTACGCTGAATAGCTCTTTTAATAATATACCGCATAATGCAGTCCATTTATTTGGAGAAAAGGAAACAGACACTGCTCACTTTCAACAGATTCAGGATATTCATAAATCCCCGAGCGACCCTTCCATAAAATAATCTTTTTGTTACAAATACGAGGGAAAGTGAAGAGATAAATGCAACATAACACATTACATTATTATTTGCACTAAAACCGTATTGTTATACTTATTATATTTGAACCGATACCACTTCATGTGAAGAATAGGAAATAGATGGTAGCAACGATGATAATAATGCGACTGAAAATTAAAATTAAGCGTTTCAACAATATATTGTAACTAAATGTAATTTCAGTTTGTAATAATTGTGAAGTAAAACGAAGGAGTGTAAGCTACTCAAACATACGTTGTAACACTTCTAAATAATTTTTTTAAACTACAAAATTGCACCCAACATTGACCTCTGTTACGCACTTTATGGAAACTCGGTTTGTTTTGATCCAGGACTTTGACGTACCGCTAAAAAATGGCCGATACCTACGTCAGCACTAGTATAGTGTATTCTACTGGTCGGCCATTTAATGGTTCTTCAATATCCCATCCAACGCCCTGATAGGATGTTATCCTTATACGGGCGAACATTAACTCTAAAATGTCTCGTTCAAACCAGATAATTAGGTTTTTTAGGACATGTGGCCATATTATATGACTATAAAATGACACTCCAAGAGTAAACAAATCGATTAATTTTTTTATGCTCAATAAGGTTGCGATTTTATAATAGAATTTAGGTTAGGTAGGTACTGCTGCCAGCTGACATAGAACTTGTAACATAAGATCCGGGCACGCCGCGCGTAATCAAATGTAATAAACAAAACAGTCAGAAAACGTATTCCCGAAGTTAAAAGGCCGGGTTTTTTCTTCTCTATTTTAAGCTAAAATCAACACTGTTTTTAAAATCTAAACCAAGATACCTCTATACGTGGTATACCAACTGGCGGCCATTTTCTTACCCAAATCAAGGGCAAGTTAAGCTACATAAAGGTAACACTAGATGGCCATACGTTAGTTGCGGACTGTCATGTGTAATGTCAGGCAGTTGACATCCGTAATTTCAAATCGCTTGCAAGCTGCACAAAATGAAAAAGTGTGGCATTTACGGGCATGTAAAACTATTAAATATAGATAGTTCATTATTTCAAGTGTTGATACAAAAGTTATACTTAATTATAATTAGCAAAGTTGTATGTTTACTTATACGCGGCGTTTAACAGTTTTATTTTAGGATGCTTAAAGCTTGAAAACATGGTCACAATGTGTTGGTGTAGATTTACATGAAATAGACTTCTTGTGTATGGCACATTTTAACCAAAAATTTGTACAAGAATATTCAGATGCCGGTAGTAATAATATTAGAAAGTTGTGTCTATGCAGTTCCAACACACCAAAGTTCCCATCCAACCTTCCATCTCAAATATCCCGATTAGGTGCACATATCCTCACATACAAAAAAAATATGCATCAGTTTTAATATAGAAAATTAAATGAATACAGGAGGAATACATGTATATATGGCTTCATGTAGGTGATGATTATAATCAGCTCTGGCTTAATACAGGCAACTTTTAAGATGGAACAATTGGGTATTATCACTTTTTTTGAAAATTATGTAAAATGAATCTTGAAGTGCCTATATAGCGAACGCTATGTTAAAAAAAACCAAAAAATATTTGTAGCTAGAGAATTTCAGGTCTGAAATTCGAATCTTAGGAGTCACCGCCAAAACGCTTCTATCCAAGGTTATTTAACTCGTGACGTCAAGTGTCATGTAAACATTACCGAGAAGCGTGCTGTTGAATGGTGTAGTATCAGTCTTGTATTGGAAAAGCTTTTGTGTGGTGTTTATTGAAAGGACAGTGTAAGAGGTCGCACCAAAAAGTTATTTGTGTAGTGTTACAAGCATCTATTATGTATGGAAAACAAAACAAGTGTTGTTTTGTACATGGTTATAAAAGTACTTCAGTCAGTACAGCCAACAAAATTTTTGTAACCGTTCCTAGAGATTATCAACGTAAGAAAAAGTTGTTTAAGGCCCCTAGACGTGATATGCCGAAATCGCAGTTTGTTTTTCTGTTGTGAAGATCATCTTAATTCTTACTGTAAGTTTTATTATTCTCTTTGGGGTTATAAGTGTTTACCATTCAGTTTCCATTTTGTTATAGCTTGAAGGGGATATGAAAAATTATATGCATTTTAAGTTGATAGAGGGAAATGTTATAATAAAGAACGACGTTTTTCCCGATATATTTGACTGTTAGCCAGACTGGAAAGGAGCCGCAAGAGCCCCGAAAATAAATGGCAATTTATATTTATTCTGACCTCTAAAAATAAATGTCAAGTTTGGGATACATTTTTGATTCTTACATTTTTATGTTTACAAATAGTGTTTCCAACAACCCACTGTGATCAAATTATCAACGCTACGTTAATTTGATAAAAAGATCACTTATGCCATTGCTTTTGCTTTTACGTTCCTCATCTCCGCCGCGTTGAACCGCTCGTCGCAGTACACAAATTCCATAACAATGAACATGCCTTCAGAAGTTATAACTCATAAGTAATTCACTTTTTCTTGGCGTATTTTAATTCGCTTGTCACAAAATGAACGCAAACAACAAACTGATAAATTGACGGGCTGAGGCTGACGCGTGACGCGGTGACTCCAGATGTAAACAAGCGGCCATTTACAAGATACCTGACGTCACGGCCAATATGTTCGCGTTTTGGCGGTCCCTTTAAATATTCGCATTTTTGATATTAAAAATACACCTTACGATCCATTTTTTCGAATGTATAAGCTGCCACAGCTGTTTTGTGGATTAGATGCTACCTATTAATATGCAATTTAATAAAATATAAATTCATGGCAAATACCCAATTATGGCGCCCCCTCCGCTTGCCCCTAACATACATGGTGATTCACTAAGCACGAATAAGTAATACATGTCTAAGTTAAAATTATAGAAATGGTTCAAGTGAGTCATTCAGAATCAAGCGTTTAACAATCTAAAAATATTTCGAGGACTCCCCATTATACTGGAAGTAAGCACTAGTTTCATTATTTTAAATCGAACACCCTGTGCAATTTTGGATTTGTCGTAAAAGAAATGTTAATTTATTAATATTACATTAAGCCTCAGTCATATTGTTCACGAGTTATTTCAAATTTTCTAAATATTGACGTTTGCAGTGTGTGATAATAATTTGCAGAAGTTAAATTGACAAATCCCAACTTTTACAAATTCAACCAAGATTAAAATTTTTCAAACAAGGTGCTGTTTTTAACTTCAGATAGATGCAGAATTAAAACCCTTTCTAAAATGATATAAGGTTGTCAGTACCTACTACTATGGTAGTTGCAGAGATATTTATGTTGTTCTTGAAGTTTTTAATACATATGTATCTTAAACATGCTAACCGGGGGATACAKAACTACCTATTAYTTTTTCTGAGTTCTATTATCGCAAGTGCTTTCTAACATTAACTTGGTAGCCAATACATGTGAATATGTAGAATATTCTATTTGTTTAGTGAACTGATTTACCTGTAAGATAAATCAGAATCAAATCTTGTTTTTTTTTTTATTTTTAATTTTTGCACTTCTCTCTTTATTCATTTAAACTTATGAATATTAGATTTTTGAAGGTGGTTTAAATATGACAAGAAGGATCCAGTTTTACATTGATAACAGTGTAAAATCATACAAATTAAAGAATTTAACTTCTTTTGATTGCTACAGTATTTCCTGAGTATGGTTTAACAGCAAGTTAATGTTAGGTGATTGTGATGGTCGATTCCATTATTATTAACCTTCATTACAAAAATGAGCTTTTAACATCATACAGGTGTTTGGAGCAATTCTATTTAAATAGCTTTTCGTGTGTAGACATTTGGACATAATCTTTATTTTTTATTCCGAAAATGTTAAATTGAGCAACTCCTGATGCATATAGGTAGTTTCTGTTTGTCTACGAATAATGTTGAACATAAATTCAAGTTAAATACAACACAACAAATGTTTAACTAATTTCCTTTAAGGACAATAAAAATACAACATGCATGTATATTCTTATCAAAATTTAATTAGAATACAAATTTTCATTTTTACACACTGTATCCCATAATTAAAAACTTCTGAATAAAGAACAGCAATTCAAAACTTGAATTACTGAAATTTTAAGCCGTATTTTTTGGAACACAAGTGATTTTGAAAGTATTTTTTACACAAATACAGTAGGTATGTAATTTTACAATACAACAATAATCAGTATTTACATAAACAAAACATCTACGAGTATAATTTAACATTTATTATATTAACATTATGGTTTAAACATACAGATTTAGGTACACTACAAAAATCTGAAGGTCCTCCGGAACTTGATTTGGTTTCCCTAATACCCAACAAATCCAGATCTCTTCTTTCACCATCTGTTGAAGCATCCCATAATTGTCCAGACTGTGTGAAGACACTAGGTAGGGATGGATTGGAATCTTGCAATTATTTTAAGAAGTAGGGGACACTTGATATTTCTATCACAAGGGCTAATAATTCTTCTTCAGGAAGTAGAAACAATTATTGGAGATTATCTGAAACAAGAAATGAAAAACTGATATTTTAAATGCACTGAAAAGAAAAAAATTCACGGTTTCGTAGACCGTGCAATACACAAAACTGAACTGTCAAAAAAATTGCATTTACATTTTTGGTAGCCAGAATGTCACTGACGTGCTAGAAAGAGGCACGTAAATGTTCGTCAGAATATGCAGTCAAAGAAGTATTCAAAATTATCCAAATTAGTTTAGCATACATTGTATTAATAGACAACTGTTGTTGACAACTTTTAAGAGTTACCATTTATTGTTTGTCTCTGAAACTGCAGACTATATTCGGTACCTACATCTTTCTGCTCGATCCCGTTAGATAACACTGGTCATATCCTAACTGTTCAATAAATGCAAGAAAAGTAAATCTGTATCCTTCGGTTTTTCCAAATGGAATTGGCCAGAATTCTTGAGTTAAGAGATTTTTGCATTTTCTATGCAGTTTACAGATAAACAGTGTAGTTAAAGTGGTCGAGGAATTCACATTTTTGATAGTTATTCAGATGATACCAAGAGCATAAGACATGTCGTTTATTTGTGACATAATAGCTGGATAACCACCTGATCAAAATCAGTTATGTCTAGCCTTGACTCTAATGTAATTACCGAACCTAACAATAAAGCAAAAAAATTTTATTTATTTTTCGAACATAGGTATATTCGTATTATTTTTAAATATAATAAGATAAGTAATCAAAATTGTGGATTTACCAGATCAACACAATTGTAACTTTTAACTCTCTGTTAGAATTAGCACAAAATAAATGGCAGTATAATTTGCATTTCACCTCAAATGTTTATGGAAAGTATTTCATATCAAGTTGGTGACTTCTCTTACATTTATTATTAAAAGTGAGATTCGTAACAGATTTTGGCAATGTTACTAATGTTCTACAGAATATTAGAAAGCTTATGGCGACATATTTTTAACTATTCATCAACACTTGGAGTATCAGATCCGTGTTAACAACAGTATGCATGCTTTTACGTCAACTGTTGTACTTACTTGCCTGGTAATATAACTATCACACCAACAAATATTACTCCATTCCAACAGCACCATTCTATACTGAAGAACATCAACTAGGGAATTGGCTCTCCCAGGTCGTTGCTTTTTCCAAATTCATTATAGAACACAGTATATACCAGCTAAATTCTCATGCTAATCACCCAGATACAATACACTCAACCTAAAAAACACATTATTATCTAAACAGGTTTAAAATAAGGTTTAACTGACGGGAAACTTACGAAGTGATGTTCTCTCCATACCCAGTTATGTGGTATGTACGTTTTGGCAGCGTAAATATGGTAACTTCACTTTGTTTTTAGCCGCCAACATTTTCAACACAGCTAGTGAAAAGCTTTGTAGTATAATCACTGCATTATATTATTTTCTGGGGTACACAATATTAAAAACGTAACAAAATAGTGTATAACCATCGATCAGATCAGATCTATGTGTATAACACATAATAACATAACCAAAACAATAAGTTTTGACAGATCATAGATGCTATTCTGACAGTCCGCAACGAACCTGCTGCCATCTATTATCCATTAATAAAAGCTTAACTTGCCTCTTGGTCAGAAACGTCAAATTCCATTCATAAATATAAGAGTTGACATACCAGTTATAGAGGTATCTTGATCTAAACCAATCACATACCTCAATTTAAGGTGATGTCATGGTTGTTCTGGGTTAATTTTAGCTAACATCAACTTTAACAAATAACTATAGATGGCACTGAGGGCATCTGTCATCCTATTCGCCCGTGTACCAGCCCGCCCGCCGCGGTTATAAGCGACGGTCTGCCGTTGTCAGTAGAGGTGGGCATTTCGATTCTTTTCGGTGAGTCAGTTCAGTGCATCTGCTTCTTTGAACTGAGCTGACTCAGTGAGTCGACTCAAAGGAGCTGCAAGATCCCTACGGGTCGCGGTCACATGAATATCGTCACGGCTCTCTATCAGTCTCAACTATTTGATCTAGATCTCTCGTATCCGAGACGTACTTAAAGTCTGGATTTACGTATTTGTTTTTGTTGGACAAGCCAAATTATTAAATTTAAAATTAAAACCGGAAGTAAACTTTGATAACTCCCTCGTCTGTCAAGCAAAAAAATGGAAGAAATAATATTTTTAATTTGATATATTTTTGTGAATTGTAGAGTTGCGTTTTTGTAATTGTGTGCATAATGATGTTTTATTTTTTGTTACGTACTACTTTTGTTGCAAACCCATATATTTAAGTTTGTTAAAACGTCGACTTTCAGTTATTAATTACCTGGCTCATGTCGTTTACATAGATTTTGTAATTATGTACCAATGTACCTACTTAAGAGGGGCGTTTACCTAGAGCGAATCGGGTCATTTTAAGCACCTACCGTTTTACATTTTACCGAGTTATTCGAAACTTTTTCGAAGTGAAATTTCGACACGGCAATGACAAAAGATGTAGCTACAACGTAGAGTTCGAGTTTTTTCTGAATTTGGTACGGTAATGTAAATATTTGTTGTTATATTTTGCTTAAAAATGCGTATTTTTGGGGAGTTATATCTCGAAAACTAAGGCACATAAACGAAAAATTCGAACTCCACGTTGTAGCTACATATTTCTTTGTACACTACCAAAAACATGAGTACGATAAATAAGTAAAAACATTCAAAAAATCTAAAACCGCAAACCCTTTCGCACGAGTCCGTCAAGAGAGCGGAATGCGAATGCCCATCCCCACCAGATCCGTCGCGTGGTATCCAGAGAACAGTGAGGCTAAGATGCAAACCTGTCGGGAATGATCGTGCGGTATACGATTTATTCCGATATGACCGGATTTCTAAGCTTTTATGTCTAAATACACGTGACAAGTTTAATGTTAAAAGCTCTTTCACATTAATTTACTGTCTGCCGAAGCAATGGGGAGGCGGAATGAAAATTATTATAAAAGTTCCTCCAAAAATCATAGTCGACATGCAGTTAGAATGAAATGTTATATAGTTCATATTTACAGAAATAATTGGGTTATTCCATATTTTAAATAACCTGGTATAATATCATAGTAAGTTACTAATATCATGCTTACTTTTTTATGCACACGCTACAGTCAGCAATTTTCCGAATATTAGTTTAGCCCGTCTGATCTTTGCGTAATTTCAACCTATCGGCTACCCTCTTACGTCTCATGTCCCGCTGGTAACATGGGTTGCATAGTTTACATTTTGCCCAATCGCTCCAAGTAAATGCCCCTCTTAACATGTTGGGGAAAAGAACGGATAGAGCAGCTCGCCGGAGTCGTATCAGTGTACGATAGCTGCGTTCAGTTGTCACGTTGACAGCCAACTCGGCAATTCAGTTCAGTTCGGCGCTGAGCCGGAGAGCTGCATCTACTGAAATAAGTGAGCTGCTTCAACAGCTCTTTTGAAAAAGTCGGCTCTTCGATGCAGCTCACTCCTGAGTTACACATCTCTAGTTGTCAGTTTGCTGTCTACCCCTACCTGATGAGCCCTAACAGGGCGAAAACTAGTCATAGGGTGAGAGTGAAGTGACTAGGGCAGATGATTTACAACATCCCTAAAAAAAAGTTTTCTTTTTTTAATCCGCTATATAAGTTTATTTATTAAGCATGTGAATGTCCCTACAGTGAAACGGAATTTTCTGTAGGTAACGGCTATATGTTGCAATGTTCAACTATCAACAATCGCTTTCGACGAGGCTTCAGCTTTGTATTGCTTACCAAATCTTCTTTTTTTTAAGCTACCCTCGCAAACATTAATCAGCTTACAGAATATAGAAATCAATATTCCCTCCGATTTGACTTTTGTTCTAAATATATCAGTTTCTGCACTGCTACAGGATTTCATTAAACCCTTTCAGTGTCTAGTTAATTGGTCACTGAGCGGATTAAATGCACCTACACATTTTCATTACTGAGCTGGCTAGTTTTTGATAACAATGATGCTAATTAATGTCAAGCTTAAAACTGTGTCTAATTAATCCCAGCGTATGAAGTCTAAGTGTGCGTCTGCTATTTTGCATAACCAATACGTCACCCAGCTCATTACCTTTTATACCGTGGGCAGGTTATGACAAAAGCTTTGCACGCTGCTCTCTTCCAATCAGCATAAAAATTGATGTCCTCGGATGCACAGAGACTTGCAATTTCCTTATCAATCGCTATTACAGGCTTTGAATGCAGGCGTTAAAAATAACGACGTCGTTATTTCCGACAATATTCTGGAAATTGCTAGTCACTAATTGGATTACAAGATATACTTATATTCCGTGCCTTTGACAAATCTGCCATTGAAGCTCAAATATCGTATCAACAGGATCAGTTTACATCATGAAAACTGAATCAAAAACATTTCTGCGAGGTAATTTGGTAAACTGTTTTTTTTTTATTTCTGGGAATAGTATGGAAAAAGTTTGGGAAAACCAATTTCAGTAAGATTAAGAAATATTATAAGTCGAACATGACAAATGATGATTAAAATGCTGTCGTAGTAGATATTTAAAATTAAGAAAGTACTAAACCAAATTCGAATTAACCGCTAAGTACGAGGGGTAAACCGCTGAGCAAAATTTGTACACCAGACATCCCTATTCTCAAATACATCCTCATACATCCCCAAATATTCTTGGAAATCGCTGACATCCTTGGAAATCCTCGAACATCCCCGCACATCTCTGGAAATCCCTTGACATCCCCCAAAAAATTAAAACACAAAATTGCAGAATAAAGTTTATGCTTAAGTAATTCACGAAATGAAAATAATTACCAAACAAATTATTATTTTGCGAATTAGAAGTTAGGTATATAATAGACCAATCACCAATACCAATAATTTGTAAGTACTACATTTGTAAATACTGATAATAATAATATAATAAATAAGTTCTTACCATCAGAATTGACAATAACTGGAATAGTTTGTGTTTCTCTTTGGTAGAGCATTTTGGTCTTTATCTTTAAAATGTTTGGAAATTGTGTGAAGAAGCCGCTTGTGTCCCCGTACAATCTGAAACTTGGTCGGGTCCAAGAGGAAAATGCCAAAAATATCCTTGTGTTGATGTTTGCGAATTATAGAAGACAACGTTTCTTTTGGAAATTTTTCACTTTCTGCAATATCCACGTTCGATAAATTAGAGAGTAATTGGCCATTGTCAAAACCTGTTATTTTTAGAATGGTTTCTATTGAATCCGGAATTTAATATTCAGATATTGATATAAGTAAGAAGCGAGGCTAAAACTTAGAACGCACGAAATGTAACTTGGCGATCATCTGTTTAGTATATGAATTAAAGTAACATACCTTTACAATTTAAATAACTCTTCTTATTAAATTATTGTTAAAAACAAATAAACTTGCACAACATTCGACATAACCTAATTTAACCTAACATCAAAACATAAATTGCGACTGCGCGTTACTTCATGCGCATGCGTGATACTGTAAATAAGTTTACAGAAATCCTTGGACATCCCGGGAAATCCCAGGACATCTCTGGGACATCCTCAGACTTCCTTAGACATCCCATTATTTCTTTGGACATCCTCAAACATCACCGGATATCCCCGGACATCCCTTAATTTGTACACCAGAAATCCCCAGCGGTTTACCCCTCGGCTAAGTATTTTTAACACATATGGTGCAAGGTAGGTAACCGATCCGCTCAAGCTATCAATAAATGCTATTATATACGGAAAACAAATTCCTAAATTATTTTAAAATGACAACTATTCTTATTAACATATCACAAAAAGCTTGATATAATGTTAGGTGGGCACCAAAACGAACAAGTTATTACCTTTTAGGAGCTTTAGCTGCAATAAATGATTATCCGTCTATTTCTTAATATTTTATTATTAGAAATATTATAGTGCCAGCTAAAGTTTCTTTAGCGAAACTGTACAAATTTCGTTACTCTAAAGAGGTTATCAGAACTTCTAGAGAAACCAAAAGCAAAAGCAACCATTCTCCACTAAATAAGTCTCAAGACTAAGACGCGTAAACAGCTCGAAATAAGTATCTTATATAAATCAGTCGACGTTAATATATAGTTGAATAGATCTTATAAATTCAACAATGCAGGTAGAACTATGTGAAAGGAAATACATTTCCCAGCAAACTTTGGCGTAGTCCACACTTAATTCAGTAAGAAATACATCAATGTTGGGCAACCTTCTAAGAGGTCAGAAGAAGTAGGTCATATATACTTCCCAAGCGTAATCCCTTCAGAGAAAGTGAGCTTTTCCTGGATTACAGTTATGCTCGTAATAGATTTGATGATTTAAGGGATAAAAAGAATGATACAGCAAGGATACCTAACTTATTTTACGGTCTATAGAACTGATAGCAGAATACAGTGCGTACTTATGATTAGTCATTTATTGCAAATAATAAATAATACAAAAAGTATGTTAAATCATGTAAAGAAAGAACTGAACGAGCCTTTACTATTAAGCAAATAAGTATAGTGGATTCTTTGGCAAAGCAAAAAGTTATTACGCAACCAAAGCCTACTCGATGAGATGATGTACGTACTTAATTATTGTTAATACAATATAATACACCAGCCCACTTCTATCCGCTCTGCAGCTCAGAAATTTTAGCTTAACTTCACGCCAATAGGAATTTTGCGCGGATATGGCGCGAAAACGGGTGTACACAGGTTGTTTAAGTGCAAGGTCTACTTTACTCCGCAAGTTGCATCAATCGGTCGGTTTATGGGCGCGATAAAAGTAGGGAGGACGTAAAAGATGGCATGCTGGCGACTCATGGCATCTCTGTCACGATCAGTGAAAAAGGTATTTTTAGTGCAAGTTTGTACAGTATAGTGGTTTAGTGCATTAGTGGTGTTAAAACAGTAGTGTTTTGATCTAGTCGTGTATAGACTTAGGACCGGTTGCAGAAACGCGGATCAATTCGATCGCGGTATTAACCTCTGATCAAATCATGGCAACACCATGAACGCTTAAAATATGGGGTTACCATGGTTTGAACACACCGTGATCAAATTGATCGGCGTTTGTGCAACCGGTTCTTAGTGTATTTGATGCTAGTGTTTGAAATAAGAGGAGTGTAGTCAGAAATCTGCAGTTTTCGAGCCCGCATTCGCAACAGTATCTTATTTATTATTAACATAAAAAATAACTAAGCATAATTAAATAGATGTTATATTTATGAGTAAAATTTATAAATACTCTTTGTTTGTTAGTACATAATTAAAACCTATTAATAGTTATGATATCTTTAGTGAATAGTACAAATGGATGCATAGCCTCGATGAAGTGTATGTACATACCTATCAAAAAGCAATACTATTCAGAATATATAGATACAAGATGTGCAGTTTAAGATATCGAGTGGACATTTTTCGATGATATTCACCAGATATGGAATACTTAGTGTCGACGAAATGTTTACAAAAGGTACCTATTATAAATCAAACGCATGCGCACGCCGGCTGGTATATGTCTTATGAGCATAAACATTGAGCTATGGCGCCAATGAGCAGTGATGGGCGTTTACGCGTAAATTTTAATTTTCTACATTACTCGCGTAGAAAATGTAGATAAAGCATTTTGGCGTAGATTTTGAGTAGAAAATATGAGACGAGTATATTATGGCTGTTGTATATTAGTGTATTGTGCAAATTATTTTGTTCCAATTTCCCTGTTTTATGGGTCAATTCTTAAAAATTTTTAAAACACTACAGTTTTTTGATATTTATATTACAAATTAGCATAACTTATTTTAGTAAGTCATCAGAATACCCAAACGGTTTTCTTACTTCTTTGGGACAAAACATGCGTTTCGAAGTCTTTTCTTCTACGAGTATATTAGGTATAATAGGTAGCATATGAAATAGCCCGTCTTCTTCCGTTTATAGACAAGAAAGATAATAAAATCTTAGTTTACAGTCATTTAAGAACCCATTGACCGATTGAGGGCTCCAAAGCACYCTTGTGCCTTCTGGCCCTAGCAACTGTATGCCGAAACAAGTTATTGTTGTTTAGCGTGTGTCTAGTTATTTTAATTACAACGAAGTAGTATTTTGTTTAGTTAGGAAGCAACAAAAATAATAATATACAAAATAATACTGTCATTTGAGGTATTTGGAGCTGTTAAAAGTACTAAATATTACTAGTTTGCTGTTTATCTACATAATGTTATTTTCTACAGTAGACTTTTAAAGTAGAATATTACATAGTTTACATGTAGATAATGGCGTAATATACATGGAGTATTCTACGCGCCCATCACTGCCAATGAGGCAATTGCAGGTTGCAGTTTTGCTCTTTGCAGTTTGCCGTTCATTGCTTCTTTGCTATATTTACCGTCGCTGTTTTTATTAATAACTAATAAACCCCATCCAAATGTTTTCACTGGTGTGTTCGAGATATTATATGTAACCACGCTTAAAAGACGTTCGTAATTATGCAAAAGGTAAATTGATTCCTAACCAAACATTTGTGTGAAGCGTTTTAGTCCACTCATACAGTTACAACCAATCAGTAAAGTAGTAAAGGTTTCAGGTTGGCTTGTAAGAAGCTGTGACAGAAAACTTAAGAAGAACCTAAGACCAGTTGAAGGCCTGATATCGCTTTCTTGTTGAACTTGAACTAAGTTTAAACATAAATCGTATGTTGTGGTACAAAGAATATACTCAAAAGGCCAGTTTCTATTCTCTATTTTAAGCTCAAATCAACTAAATTTTTAAAATCTAAATTAATCATCAACTTTAGCATAGCGAGCAGGAACCGACCCAAAATGAATTTCCTTCTGGGTGTCGCATAGCTTTTGAGCAGCATGTATGCACACTTCATACATATGATGGCAGACAGATTGTTTGCCGGAGGTACTATACACATAGTTCATTCAGTCACTAATTAAAATTTATGCATGACATCGTACAAACACTCTAATGCAGCTATACAAAACTTCGTAAATTAACAAGTCTAGTAATTGCAGTTGCTGATCTAGACGGGCGTAACATTTTCGCATAAATACACTACCAAAAATAAAAAGCACTAGCAGTCTAAGAACAGGGATTAATACAAAAGTCTGTCGATTTCTTTAATATAATATATAATTTTTTCATAAGTAAGTATTACACAAAACACTTGGCGATTTTGAGTATGAAAAACTTCTTATCTTATTTTGTAGGCACCAGCACAAGAATTACAGTACCATCCTAACAACGATGAACTTATGTACTGTTTAATCCTTGCTACTTGACAAAGTAAATTAACTTACTTATCATAATAACTACACCATTGAAATTTAGTTCTGCAAGAAATATATGCAGCCTATACATACAGTGAAGGAATAAGTAAAACATAAGGCTCAGTTCATTCTCAAAAAAATTTGTCTACACACCAGTGGATTTTGTAATAACTTCCGTGAATAGATTTTGTGTCTTGTAGAAGTTCGCCAACGTTTCTACTATATAACTTGTATGAATCACTTTCCTGTATTTTTTGTATCGAGAAAGTAATGCGTTGTTCATTTTAAATTAATGGTTTACACCATCAGCATTAAACTGATACACCAAGTTTGGAACTAATAAGAAAGCACTAGATATCGCCATTACTTCAATAGAAGAAATTGCTACAAAAATAATTAAACGGGATACTTAGTATAAGTAGGTTCTATTAAACTTACTGAAAACCGCATAATGGCGGTGCATCGAGTGTTGCAACAAACATGTTTTTAGATGCAACAGATTAAACACCGCAATTAAAAGTAAATGGATTTGCTGACCCTGCGGAAGTACAGGTACAGGTATATATTCCATCAAAAACATAAAATGTACAAAAATACAAGTCTCGCAGCGCAATCCTTCCACCGCAAAACAAGTTCTAAAATCTCATATAAAACCATGTCAGTTATTCTAGTTTATATCTATGGAAGCACCTATTCAACAACTTTGTCATAAACTGTTTTCTAATTAGTTCCAACATTTATACCAGCCTTATCAATATATCTTTATTTCTACAATAAATATAGTGATTTCGCGATCGTATGGCAAGGTTAATAACGTAGTAGACTATCTCTATGTAATTATGTTGCCGTGGGATTGCAAAGTCATTAGTTATTATAGAAATAATGTCTAATATTTATATAGTCCGAGAGCCCGGTCAGTTTTACTAACTTGAATGGCTCGTCTTAAAAAGATGTCCCTCAATCGGCAAGGTGTCGCCATAAATCCTGCCGAAAGCATTAATATTAATTAATAATAAGATGCGTTTGTGAACCTTTTTCCAAGATATTTAAAAACAGCACGCGAGTATGCATTTGCATGCATTCGACAGGAAAACCCGCGGTACCGGGTTCCATTCTGCCCCTACTTAATTTTTTTAAATAATCGAATTTTTCTTTTATCTTTGTCTAAGAGCTATACCTATTGTTAATAGATAAAACCGTAGCTCGTGGCGCAGATGCAGCTCTAGTTTTGCGTTACAGATTGCGATATATATTAACTACTGCTTTCCATTCAGTTTTTGTTTAAGCCGCGGTGCATATGTATGTCAGTTTCGAACGTCATCTCTCATTAAGAGTACAAAAATAGAACGTGATTTATAAAAGTTTTAGTTTTAAAAGTTTAATTTTTAAAAGTTTTATCTTTAAAGGATTTCTGTATAAAAGTTTTATTTTAAATCGTTTTAAAGTGCTTTTTCGACCTTTTTAGACAAAAAGTTTTATAAAAAATATTTTTACAGGAAAGGTTTTAGTAAATAGCAAAAATATCTGCAGAATTTTTTTATTATTTATGTAAGATTATGTTTTGTTCCAAACGGAGCTTCATACTTTTTGATCAAAAGGATGAAAGTTAGTTCCATTGCTTACACCTAAATAACATACCAGAGTACTTTCTACACGGTACAATATTTCAAGTCAACACAGATCAGACACCATAAGTTTCAGCAACATATGTTGCTGCTCAAACTTCTGGATTTACATGGCATGAAAATGTCTTAGCTCTTATGCCTTAAACAAAAAGGACCGATGTAACGCATAAAATTTGCTGTGAGAATCTATTTTTGTTTGTTGGAGCGAAAGTGTATACGAGTATAACCAGCTTTTGCTACCACCATCTACTCCTCGTTTAAAGTTGCGGGTAGACTAAATCCATTTCCATATTTTTTACCGCCACTCCGAAATAACTTTTAGTTTAATATCCGAGTAAAATACACAGTGGGTATCCCACAATGAAAATAATTTATTACTGTTTGCAACTGTTAGACAACATAATCCTGTTTGGAATAGATATATTAAAAATAAGGAAACGTGTGGTATAGGCTGGCTCAGCGTTTATTTTTTAACGGACTGTAATTCAGTTTACTTTATACTTAAAGTGCACTTTTATTTAAATTTGCAGTTTTCGTAATGCTATAAATTTACGTCTCATTTTTTTCCTACTAGAATATAATGCCCGTTGGCTGCCTCACTATCTACGATTACATAAACAAAACTTATGTAACTAAACTCAACAAACAAAGAAGAAATTAATGTTAATGAAGATTTTAAAGACTTGCGTTTTAAATATTTGGAGGCAACTGATTACTTTGCACTATACTGTTTAATAGGTGATTAATTATATATTATATTATCATAATTATCATGTAAACTCAGTTTTTGTTTGCTCTATTAAAATAAATGCTCCTGAACAATTTATTTGTCGTATTATGTGGAAACAAAAAGACATTTTCATAAAATGTATTTTGTGCTACTAGTATTCATGGTTGGCAAAAAGCATTTGTTTAATTAATCAATACAAACAGTTTTTTTTAACCATGTTTAAATCGTTTTAAACACTGTTATAGACACCACTCTCATGCAGATTACTATATATATTAGTGAAAATGAATATGAGATGGCGCGGAGCGCAGCAGGTGTCTAAAAATTCCTAGAGCCTAGATGACTACGATTGTCAGTTCTCATTTGTTTTTTTTGTTTACGCAACAGTTTAAGTTATTATGAACTGGTTTCTTTTTTATTTTAAGCTAGAATCAACACTGTTCTTAAAATCTAGACCAATCACATACCACAACTTAGGTGTTATCATGGTTACTGGTTTGATTTTAGCTAATATCAACTTTAACAAAGAGAATAGGACACGACCTTGTGTGTTAAAGGTTTAAAGTTTAACAATAACAAAGACGTAGGAGGAACGATGCAGCATGGAATTACTTTGACAAAATTAAGGTGCAAAATGGTACAATGCGAGCTCGATGCAAGAAGTGCAAAAACGTTATGCTTACACTAGTAAAAAAGTAAAAATGCTGATATGTTTTAAATTGGAAATCCTTACAGGAAATATATTTCCAGTCTTCACTAGTGTCCGTCCGGTAAAAATCGTATTTTTCGTTAAGTTCGTATTATTTAGTTCTACCAATCCCAACATTCCTTCACTAACGCCAGCTACTTCAACGTTGATCAAACTCCCATCCTGCGAGGGTAACAGTACCTCGTTGACCACGACGACCCAGCAGATGGTGATGTCGCTTCTGGAGTTCGTCTTGAAATCATTTTGATTCTCAGGAAGAATCCGCATGTCGAGAACCTTTCCTTGTAAAACGATGATGAGAGCCGTGACTTTTTCTAGGCCATCCCACAAATTTACGGCAGCAGCAGCAGCTTCAAACTGCCTTCGATGAACTGGCCAAGGAATAAAACCATCGAACGCAGGACTACTTACCCTGTCTGGTTGTTGAATACTATCTATCGCTCTTATTAATTTGATGTGTCTAAAGTCAGTAAAATGTTTGTCGAAACTCCTCTATCTCCTCAACCTTGAACTGGTTGATTTGTTGTTGGTTTTTCTTTAACTCACCTATTTCTGTTTGTACGTGTTTTAACTCTATTGCAGATTCTTCTTGTTTATTCAGTATATTTTGGAGATTCGTTAGGACTTGCTCCTTTATTTCTTCTTGAAATATTCCCATTTCAACTTGAGCAGCTGCTTTAATGTCATCTTTTGCTCTTGCTGATCTGCTTTAATTTCTTCAAATGTGTTTTCATTTCTTTTAACATGTCAGATAACATCTTCATTACTCTTCCATTGCTGCGGTTTTACTTCTAGTTTCCATCCAATTAAACACTTACTTTCTTCTGGCAGCGTTCGAAAGAACTTTCTACGCGTTAAATTCCTACTTCTGAAACCTATGTAACGGGTTTTCGAGAAAGTTCGTTATTAGAGATTACCCAAACACAATAACAAACAGAAAAAACATTTATATCTTTTGACACACCGTGTAGCCTCCCTATCTTTTCATGAATTCATATTGCTACTATATCACATTGACTGCTCACTCCCCGCGGACATATCAGCAGTAACAATATTTTTGGGGACGTAAAAGAATTCCATACCTGTTCACGTATCGCATCACCCCATTAATCGAACCCTTAAACTTACGTACTTTGTACTTGACATCCCTGGTGACTAATTTCAACGACGATAAATTTAGTGCCAAAGTAGCTTCCTTGGCGACAACCCGTTTTGTAACATCTTGGCGCCCAACGTGGAGCCAGTGTAAGAAAAAGTGGACACACCAGATTCCAGGCAGGGAAATATGATTCCGCCGAAAGGAACTCCAGTCTTTAGAGCATTCTGGAAAACTACTAAAGCACACTAGACAGGTAACTACTAAAACCACATGAGCTTGTCCTCTGCCTTATACATCGGAACCGGCTGAAGCATCTACGCCACTAGCGTGAAGCCAAGCTAGAAGCCTTCAAGACGAAATTTGTGCTCCTGGCGCATAGCACACAAATTTGCTGAACCAGTACAACCTCCATGGATTCCATTAGCTCGGCCACCAGCAGTGCAACTGAACAACTTGGTAACTAAATAAATGGAAGATTCGATAAGAGATTTAGTAGCTACTTCTTAGAATTACCATTTGTAAAGTTTAGTAGATATCAGTGATTGAGTTGTTATCTGCTTTTGGGTATGATAATAACATTGACCCCATAAACTTTGCAAAAAAAGATAAAACTGGTGATAGTACTACCATGTAAAATTTTATAAAATTTCGTTTGTATTGAAGTGTGAGTTTAAGGGTTCAATAAATGGAGTGATGCGTTACATGAACAAGTATGAAATCCTCTTTCGGCCTGAAAATATTCTTAGCACCTCAATTCAGCAAAACAGATGACAAAAAACGATTTCATATGAGGTTTTGCTACATAGTGCCGCCCGAAGTGGAAAAGTTTGTCCGATCGTAAAGAAAATTTCCCAACTTTGAGTTTGTGAAAAATAGTAGAGTTTCAAATGCGAAACGCGAAACATCACTCTCCCTTTTCCAGAGCTAGGACGTATAATAATATAAGTGTTTGGGCTAAAACAACAAAAGAAACTTTTTATTTATTTATTTATTTATTTATTTATTTATTTATTTATTTATTTATTTAACCCTCAAACTTACGCTTCTTTTGATGCATTTCAGCAGTTTTATATGTACATTGTAATCGCTGGAGACAGACTTCAAGGGCAATTATATGTCAAAGTAGCTTTTTCTCTTCATTGACAAGCACCTACCCCGTTTTGTAACGGATTTTATATGATATACTCGTATTATTCTTTTTATATGCTTAATATTAGATTCATAACCTTTAAAAATTATAGGACTGAAATCGGTCGATAGTTGTTACAAAGTACAATCAAAAAAAGATATGAAAAAACAACAAACATTAGAAACTCAGACAACACACATAATATATGCATATGTCACTAACACCATGTGTTAGGTAATGCGCTGGAAAAGTAATAAACGTTCAAAAACCTTCTGCAATACGTCCGCCAACGTTCTAGATAAAACTGCCTAAAAATTGGACGTCCACTCCAATATCCGTGTCCGCACAGAGATTCTGTAACCCATGTAACAGTTTTGCGGTGTATTATTAAATCCATCGGACGTGCACCCGCCACATCAGATCGATTTGTTTCGGATGAAAGAGCTTTCGGTTTCACACCCTGCCCTCGTAACTACACCCCGAATCTCTCAACCGATAGCACTGGTCATTTATCAGACGGAACGAGTTCAAACTTCCGTACGATTCCCTTTGTGATAACGTGTAAGTGTCTACTTACAGCACTTCCCAGAAGAGGTTTTTGTGAAGCAGCTCAAATGCTATTTATAGTCTGCGAATTGGAATGAGCAGTTAGAACGCGAATCAGTTCATGTGAGTGAAGAAAATGCGTGTGAATACTGAGAACGCTGATATTTCAGAAAATAAGTGTAAAATGCTTAAGAGCCGTACTCTTGAATACCACAGTCAAAATAAAACAAAAATTGCTTGCTATAAGACACTAATCGGTTTTAAAGTACAATATGTTATTTGGAATTACGTAAAAATAAAAGCTGTATCATACCATTCACGTGACAAAAAGAGATTTCTTTCGTATGTATATCCGATTAGGAAATTTTCTTTTTCCCTTTCTAATGCAGATGTATAAGTTTCATCTATATTTTTAAAATTTTTACAAATGGACCTAATGCTGCTTTGCACTTTATACGGTTAATAGCGACAACGAAGGCGGTAAAGAATGATGTCACTGGAAGATGTCCACAGGAAAATTTACCACACTCACATTAATAAGGGAGAATGGAGGAATTGTGTGTAGCGGGTAATGGGGAAGTTGCATGAATTTGAAATCCCGGTAAATAGTTGTTAGTTCGAATGGGAATTTTATAATAACGTTGGAAGACATTAAATCGATCCTCAAATAAGCTGGCAATATGAATTAAAGCCGCGGCCCTAAAACGGACTTTGACGTCAGGTGTCAGACAGTTAAATGACGAGTTAAGCAAAATCAGTGATTGGAACAATTACTTTTAGTAGTAATTCATTAAAATTACTCATTACTCGAGCTGAATAGTACCTAATGTATTACAATAACAAATTATTTTTTCTAGAAAGTAATCAATTACAATTACTCGTTACTTAACATAAGTAATGCATTACTTTTAACATTACTTTGAGCTAAAAATGAACTGTTATCGTTAATTATATCTCTCGCCTTTATTTTGCCCTAAAATAGCCGTCTATTGCGGTACTGTAAAATATTTAGTGACTGTATTACATGAAGCAATAACTTCGATGTGTACTCGTATACGCCTGATATCCTAAGAAATACATCTTGCGTTTTATCTTGATAGAGTTATCAGCAAAACTTCCACTGCTTCTGACGTCTTTTGTTTAACACTGAAAAGTCTCTTAGTGCACTTTTTATTTCTGAAGTGGTTGTAAACACGATACAGTATTTTCCTAGCTGGACGCCGCAAAATCGCGAACCACTAACACGCCCCTGGTCTTATGGAATTATCGCAGCTTAATACGTATCTGCTCAGCCCCTACCGTTCACCGCAGTTTTTCTATGCTGTGTATTAGTTTACAATTTTTTTTTTTTCATTTCGTGTTGGACTAATTTTATTTATAATAATGAAGTTAGTTCTCCCAGTTAACGCAGTTTAGGTCAGTGATTCTCAACCGGGGCCTAGGGGCCCCTTGATGGCCACACAAAGATTCAAGGGGCCCCAGAAGTAGATTTTGTATATAGGGAGCCCTGTTGCCTTATAAATGGCCTCGGAAAAACATAAAAACAGTATAATTTAACAAGTGAACCGCCCAAATATTTAGTGTGGGTCGTAACTCACGACGATGAATTACTTGGGATATCTGTTACTAGCGACCCACTTCGGCTTTGCACGGGTAGTAGATTGTACTATGCCTATAACAAATACCTTCCAGTCGTCACCCCCATTCGCTCCAAGTCTGTCTATTACAGGAGTATGTGCGTTATCGCTTGGCTTATATATAAACAGCTGGTGACAACTGGCGGCGCGGCGCGGCGCGGGTGTGATCGCATAGATAGAAGCCGTCGCGGACTTTTTTGTAGATCTATAAAAGAGGAATATCCCACCACGCATTGTTTTATTATATCGCAAAGGGATTAGGCAACGTTTTCGATGAAAGCTCCCAGGTGACTTGACCTTTTTCGACACTTCCAACTGTTAAGGCTAGATTTTTAATTTTAAATGCCAAATATGGACATGTATTGGCATCTATTGAGAGAACTATTAAATATCCATTCAAGGCGATAAGCACGAATAGGTAAAAACAGTTAGTCACAAAAAGATCACCAGCGTATGTGTGCGAT
This sequence comes from Rhyzopertha dominica, assembly GCA_025024175.1. Classification (NCBI taxonomy): domain Eukaryota; kingdom Metazoa; phylum Arthropoda; class Insecta; order Coleoptera; family Bostrichidae; genus Rhyzopertha; species Rhyzopertha dominica. The sequence continues at coordinate 54,946,560 of QCXZ01000003.1, forward strand.
GCTAATTAATTGCAAATTTTCGCGATCGTCCAGTTTTAACTTAGTGAATCTATCAAAAAGGGGTTCCTCATTTCCCTCTCCTTATTCCAACCCCCTAAAGAGACGATGAAGTAAGGAAAACTGGGGTAAGTGCGCATTTCTTTTTTTACTATTATAATCACACGATCTGGTGCATAACTATTTGGTCCTATCGAGCCGGACGATTAGTTCCGCGATTTTAATAAGCTAGTTAACTTGAGGCACTTGATTCTTATGGCGCTGATAAGTAAATAATGCCTGTTTAAGAAGGTCGATTCCGGCAGGTAAATCCGTTCGTTAGGAACCTGTTCGCTCTTATCGCTACTTTTTCTTACAGTATTATTTCTGCTTGAAATATTTACCGTTGGAAATTTATTTTACTGAAAATTGTTTAATAAGTGGTAAATTAATTGATGGTAGTACTTGTCTTTAAGTCATTACTAATAATAGTAATAAATAATAAACAATGATGTCTCCGAAAGCGGAGGATACTATAAAGATTTTAAATGCTAAAAAGGCTACGCTTTTTCAGCGTATACAGCGCATTTTCGATTTATCAAAAGTATGGAGGATCCGAAAGTTCTGCAACAATTTAAGGTGTTGTATCGTTTAGTAGATAAAAGACTAAACGACTACGATGATATTAAATTTAGAATAAATGCTTTACAAATGGAGCTAGATCCAGAATTTATCCAACTTTTGCGGACGCTGTTCGGGATCTTGTTGAATATATAGAAGATGCTGCTGAAAGATCAGGTTTAAAGGGAAATGGTCAGTCAACCTCAGCCACTTCATCGGATGCCTCGAATATTGCGGGTTAGTCCATTCGTCTCCCGAAAATCGAACTTCCTTCTTTTAACGGGGATCAAAGACAGTGGATTAATTTTTATGAGGTTTTCAAAAATCGTGTCCACGAAAATAAAACCATGTCGGATCAGCAGAGAGTACAGTACTTAATTTCTAAACTTTCTGGTTCCACTTTAAATATATCTAAGCATTTATCATCAACCTCGACTAATTATTCCATAATTTGGGACGTGTTCATAGATAAGTATAATGATCCTAGAGCCCAAGCTGATGATTATTTAGATCGATTTTTTATTTTAAAGCTTTGCGTTCAGAGTCTCGTGAAGGTCTAGGAATGATGTTAGATAAATTTTGTGCACCGATAACAGCATCAAAGGGTTTGAATTGTAAACGATTTAGCTGATACTATTTTTCTCAATTGAGGATTGAAAATTTTAGACCCAGAATCACGTCGAGCTTTTGAATCGGCGTTCAGAGAAAAAGATATCCCTACCTATACAGATTTCGTAAATTTTATTGAAAAGCAAATCAAGACTMTACCATTTGATCGTAGTTCATCATCGAACAAATATACATTATCCAATAAAGGCAATACTACTAAGCCTCATGCTTTAGAAACTTATTCTAAACCACATTCTGCTCATCCAAATGGAAATAAAACTTCTACCTGCTTGATATGTCGTAAAGGCATGCACGCATTAATTGATTGTGTAGAATTTTAATTGATTAATTAACTAAAACCACATAACTTTACTTGATACTTGGTCAGTACATGTATATTTAGGCAGTGGCACGGACACAAAATACTAGTACTGCTAATTAGCTATAGCTGAACTCATTGATTCGGGAACTGCTGCGTACACTTTACTTGGCCACAAAGTAAGTGAGGATATTTAGTCTGTGCATGATTAAATTTTATAGTGCAAGGTAAATAATCGTTTTATAATGGAAGAATGTCCAAACTCAAATTATAAAAATATATCTTAATTTCTTTTAATTGTTAGCAAGTTAATCATGACTCATGAAAATTTTTGGTGTCATTTACAAAGTGTTTTGAAAAGTTATAAAAAGTTATAGTTCTTTAAACTGATATTACAAGCTTACAAATTTCTAAACTTTAACAGTTTTCTCCTGTTTTTTTTGCCGTGCTACTTGAAATAACACATTTTCCTACTGCGTTGTCCCAAATTGTACATTTAATGTAATTTTTATATCAGGCATATCATCAGACCACTTCACAGGCACTCGCCCAAATAGAACTTTTCCACTCCATCAGAATTTACTGGGCAAAGTTGCTTTTATCAGAAACTCTTCGGCGTAGGTGCAACCCTGCTCAACACCTGCCGGCCAATCAATCAACCGAGTCCACAGCGGAAAGATGCAAACCACCGCTCGCAGGGAAATGGGATAGGAAGATCGACATCGTAAATCCTCCTCCGGTCGGGGTCGACATTCTACTAATAGTTTCCTGTACTCGTTACGAAAAGCAAATCGACCGGAAACGGTCCTTCCTAACCTACAGAGTATATCGAAATAGCGAACGTATTTCTCTTTGGACAAAAAACCAGGTCAGCACTGTAGCTTATAGGGAGCAATTGTAGAAGTTTGCAGCAGAACCCTGATTGTTAAGCGAGGCGAATAAACAACGAGAAGGTATGGATTTAAAGAGCATCTAACTGAAAGCGGGTCGTGCTGACGCAAATAAGAATGAAAGGAAAATAATTACAACCGCTTTCCTATATAGGGAACAAAGAAGGAACGACGATGGCGCCTGAATGAAAATGCAGTTTATTTGCTCCCTATTTACGCAAGCCGTCGTAGCTTTGAAGTAAAACGTGTACCTAGATACCCGCTGCTGCAACTGCAGCAATACTGCCTTGATACAGTACCTAGTAAACACACATTGGTGTAATACGGTTTATAATATACGTAGAAATGTTATACTTTATTGATGAAGTTAACAAAAGAAACAATATTAGTAAGAATTTATATGGTAATGCCATCTGTCAGCATTACACTGACATGATGACAAAGCCACCTAGCTGCCATTATGGTATCTACTTCCTAAAAGAAGTGATCTGATGAGCTATAATGATAGAGAAATAGATCCACCTGCAAACGTGCATTTTAAAAGAAACAATATTTAACATAGAAGTTAATTATATCAATCATTCAAAATGTCTCCCTCGACCCTTACCCCTTATGCATTACGTATTTAATTCTACGTAGAGCGAAACAAATTTGCTCGGGTTGCTCATGGCTACTCAGTGGAGAAGGTTGGAGTTTTCACTCAATCACGTTAGTAACCAGATATATTTATGTCTTTTTGATTTGGGCGCCAGGTAGTATMTTTAATCCCGAACTACAAAAGAGGCCTGTTTTACTACCAAGAACAGGGATAATAATCAAGAAAATTAGATATTAAGATCGGAAAAGCAATGGTAACTATATAAAAAAAGAATATCTAGCCACTATGTTGCCCCAATTTGTTATCTTACCACACACGGTACAGGAATATTAATAAATTCACACCCCAATGATTTCACTTATGTACAGTGCCCTTTATTTGCTGAACAATAATAAAATGTGAAGCTATATATAATACGTATAAATTTTCCGACACGCAGCGCCCGATTTTAGTTAAAAAAAAACAAAATAAAGCAAATACGATGCTAGCGCGACGCTCCGTTACCACGTCTGGCCAGTAGTAGCACCGTAAGCGATTCAAGATCTCAAAAATTACGCAACAAGGTTCACGAGCGGCGTAGTGTGAAATCTAACTTTAAAAAATTTAAAGAATTGACCCATATAACAGGAAAATTGGAACAAAATGATTTGCACAATACATTTAATATACAATAGCCATAATATACTCGTCTCATATTTTCTACCCAAAATCTACGCCAAAATGCTTTATCTATATTTTCTACGCGGGTAATGTAGAAAATTATAATTTACGGTAAACGCCCATCACTGCTGTGAACCTACAAAAATGTAATTTCTTTCGGCGTTCTATAAAGTACTTAAGTGTTTGTCGTTGATAGAATGGGTCTGAGAACAGATCCGTAAAAGATTACGGGTATGATTAATTTTCTGCAACCAAATACCACCACAGAAGCTGGGATGTGCTCCTGGTACAAACGTGTTATTCCGCAATTTTTGCTTCTTTTATGTATCCCATAAATGATCTGTTGAAAGGCAGAAGAAAAGGCTAAGGAATTCAGTAGGATGGAAAGGCTGAAGAAGCATTCTCTAAAATTAAGCAGTACTTAGTTTGTGCTCCCGTACTTTGCAGTCCTGACTTCACAAAAAATTTGTTATTCAGTATGACGCCTCAAATACGGGTTTGGGATGCGTGTTGTGTCAAGAACAGGATGAAAAAGAAAGAGTCATTGCATTTGCTAGTCGAGGTCTCTCTAAGACCGAGCGATGTTACAGTGACTAAGAGGGAGTGCTTAGCGATTGTAGAATAATTCAGGCCTTACGTTGAAGGGTCACATTTTACTGTCATCAGTGACCACTATTCGTTATTGTGGTTAAATTGTATGAAGGATCCTGCCGGTAATCTAGCGAGATGGAGAGTTAGGTTACAGCAGTTTGACTTTGACTTGCAGCATCGAAAAGGAAAAATTCAGCGTAGTGCCATATGCTTTGTTTCGAAGTCATATACCTCAAGATAATTCTTTCGCAGATTCGCTCTGGCGGTCAAACTTACCACTGACGATGACTTCTAAAGAACAATACGTGAATAGATTAACAAAGACCCCAAAGCGTACTCTCAGCGGTTGGTTAAGGATGGTTACGTCTTCAAATGTGTACCCAATAAGCTTCCTTTGTCAAGTAATTTTTCGGAGTGGAAATATTTAGTCCCCAAAGATAAATGTCTTGCCGCCATGAAGTCCTGTCATGATGAACCTACAGCCGCTCATCTTGGGTGTTTTAAAACATTGTCACGAATGGTATTATCTCATTATTGGCCCAAAATAAGAAGGGATATTTACCGTTATATTGCTTCGTGTTCTGTTTGTGGCGCTCAAAAAGCTCCAGTTACAAGTAGAGCTGGTTTTATGAAAGAAAATACAAAAGTTTATTTTTCTTTGCAGGTAGTATCTATCGATATTATTGGTCTTCTAAGGGTTTCTCGTATATCTTTATCGAATCTCTAAGTACACTCTTTTATACACTATGCGTCAAGTTAATGTCTCTATTATAGCACGTTTTCTGAAAAACGATATTTTCTTAGTTTGTGGAGTTCCTGAATACATTATATCTGATAACGGAACTCCTTTTTTATTACACAATTTAAAAATGTTGCAACCATTATAAAATTAGTAAGATCCTCTAGACGGCGCTTTACCATCCATTCCATTTTGACCTCGATTCTGAATAGGGCCCTGATAGCTCAGTGGTTAGAGCGTTCGACTAATATTCAAAAAGACCCGAGTACAAATCTCGGTCAAGGCTGGCAACACTTTTTCATTTCATCTTATGCCTGTTAACCCATTAAAATATCATTAAAATCAAATTTCAGGCAATAATAATTATCTCTCACTATAAGTAATTGTAAACCTGGTAGTACTAGCGCGGGACTCGATTTATTATCCTTCTTTTCTAAATTGTAAAAAATTATCAAAATGTGTCAATGCTTAATTTGTTCAATAGATATTCATTACTACCTTCCTAAATCGTTTTATATTAAAAAAAAAGACTTCGCAGTCAGTCAATTACGGAGTCTTTAATAAAACTGAGAGGCGCTCTGGTGCTCCAACGCTTCGACCCACGACCCGAACTGCCGGCGAAGAGCTGCCCTACTTTTTCGCACTCACCTAAGTAAAAAGTAGCAAAAGTGGTTATACACTCTAGAGTCTAGAATAACATTTAATAATAACATGTACACAATATTTAACAATGCGTATACCGAATTACTTTAACATTTACTTTCGAGAATGCTCCTCCGCTAAATAATTGACAACTTGATCTAAAAATATAAATCATTTGCTAACTTTTCCTCGATATCAAGGATAGCTAAATTGCTTAATTTGTCGTCTGTACAATTTTTAACCAAAACGTTTGTGCCTCTTTAGGCATGAAAATATTGTTTCGCAGGTTGCACTTGAAACAGGAATAATAAATTACTATTACCATTGGTAATACAAACTGCACACAACTCTCCAAATGGTATCTTAAAAGAGTTGAAGTAAATTGTATACTATAATGGTATAATCGTGGTAAAACTATTATTTCAAACAGATTGTCGTTCACGACTGTTCTTACCTTACTGTTGCCTTGTAATAAGTACATGTTTAAGAAATATTCGTATAGAGCGGCACGTTCACTTAGTTTTGATCGCTTTCTACTACTGTAAAGCCTTCAGACTACAATTTCTCAATCTCTTGAAGTACAGGGTAGCGTCGAACCATCAAAGGACGCGAAACTTATTAGAATGTTTACAACGTAATATTTAATGAATACCATTGATGTATATTTGTAATTTTTTTTTGTCTAGGTCGGCATGGCAATCGGTCGTATACGCACGTGCTCACCAAGTGCCGCTGGTGCACATAAATTGCCTACAAACCCATATCAATGTCAGTTCTCACTAAATAATGTCGGTCAGGATGGCAAATTTTGCAGAATTTAATTTATTTTTATGTTTTACCAGCAAAACATATTTCCCTTAATAGAGAGGATCACGTCGTACACCTGAGGACTTATGCGCATACTGCCCCAGTATCTAATCTCGAATTTGCCGGAGAGCTGGCAGGAAAAATTCCGCTCAAATGCAATTTCCTCGGAGTTTCTATAGAAATATGGAAGGTATTGTGTTTCCTTCTTTGATAGGCCGCAGCGTAACTCTTTTTAGATTGTTAAATAAACAACAGCCGAGCAAAGTGAAACGCCAGTTTGCAATTGTATACCCTTCATTCCGTCCCAACGTACTTTTCAAAAGGCATCATCACGAACCGTGCTCGTCTTTTATATTCAGGATGAACAGTTTCAAACCAATATTGAACGTTTCGTCTTATGGCAGAACCATTAGTTTCTCGAACTTGATGCGAGTTTACTGCAATAAAAAAAATATTCCGTATGCGGAATTTGTCAACGACCGTTAAATCTCTTTTCTTCGTAAACTGCACGGCACATGTGCAATATCAATAAAGGACAGTCCAGTTCGTGCGGAAAATCGCAATTGGAAACTTCTTTCTAGGATTTAGTTCGTCACAGACCAGCGAATACTGAGAATACTTAAACGAATTGAGCGCCACTTAAAGGAGCCAGATTTGGAAGCGACGATGACGTTAAGACGGCGGATCAAGGATTCTTTTGTGAAAAGGACTTAAAGTTCAGCTCGGGACACTAAACAGCACCTAATCTAACTTTATAAATGTTAGGTTGAATTAGCATTTAGTGCCATTATACAGGATGTATATAAAAGGTCTTTACACAAGCCTACCAAATATTCCTTGGACAAAAATTAACCAAACCTATATATCTTAGTCAAAAAGGCAATACTAACAAAGCTACAGGGTGTTGAAATTTACATGCTTTTTTATATTTTGCATACAATAACTTTTGAAAAAATTAAAATATATTAGAAAAATTTGGGACATGTTTTTTTGTGGTCAATGTAATCAAATCTTTTGATGGATTGACTGATACCTGCTTGTGGCTCCATCTACCTTGTTTTACGCACATTTAAAACATCATAACTTTTTCGCACCACCCTTTATATCGTACACGTCTATTCTTTTAACATTTTGAAATAAAAGCAGTATACCTTTTAAAAGTCGCTATCGTTAATCCTTTTCAAGGTACCTATTAGCATTTTAGAGCTGTAATGAATTTGGATTATTTGATAAATACGTTACGATTCAAGTACGCTGGATTAAATAAACAATAAAATTATTATTGGTTTACATGGTTTCATCTAGATAAAACCATTGTAGAATTAAAACAAAAACTAAAGTGTCATATTTAGAAAACTTCATTTGTTTTTAATTGAAATGGTGGTGCAATACACCACTGTAGAATACACCAATATGTTACTGATTCATGAATTTTGTCAAGGAAATGCTAGAGAGTGTCAGGTTATACTCTGCAAGATTTCCCAATCGTAGTGTTCCAAGCCATCCAACGTTTGGTGCTGTTGAATCATCTTCGGGAGATCGGTCGCTTTGCTTCTGACATCGCTGATTACAGAAGACAGCGTTGTTTAAGGGTTCGTGCAGTTGAGGAAGAGGAAAAGGCACCAGAAGGATATCTCACGAAATAGGGGTGCCTAAGAAAGTTATTGATAGAGTGATTAAGGAGCAGCCGTGCAAAATCTCTTACCTTAAGATTTAGAAATGTGCCTGGGAATTTGTCAATTTGTCAAAAGACAAACAGCAGAAAATTTATGCTTTGGTAACAACATTTTGTTTACGGATTAAGCAATTAAAGAAGAGGGATAAATAATTTGCACACTGAACATGTTTATGCAGACCAAAATCCGCATGCAATAAAATTTCAAGAGCGGAATTAGAAACGTCGTTTTTCCCACTATAAATAAATTTTTAATTACAATATACACGAATTCATCCAGTTTAAAACTCATGAAACAAAAACCAAACAAGTTGTGCAAAAAAACTTAAATCCGCAACACTGTCAGTAAGGAAAGCTAACGTTAAGGTATTTGTAACGAACACTATCTAACGGCTGCTGTGTCACTGTGAATACAGCACCTATGTAAATGCCTTACTCGTGCATGATTATCCTTTTCCAGGATTGTACAGTTTGGTGCATTATCATGGTGTCGTTTGCCTCTAACTTACAGGGCATAACTTGATATGTTACCCCCTCCCCCTGAAATCGTAAAAAGAACATGTTACCATTGCGTATCCGAGGGAGTCTTCCAGTTGATTTCCAGAGCGCTATATTATTTTTATTGGAAAAGCCAATCAAGAATCGCGTCGAAGCTGTGAGCTATAGACCTATATATCTAATGGGCACCATGAACAAGCTAACGAAAGTGTTTGTGTAAAGAGCCGTTTGGAAGAAGAATTATAGACCCATGGACCCATAAGAGTCAGTGCCAAGAAATTAAAAAAAACCTCAAAATATCGTCTGACACCAGTTCAAACAACATTTTGAAAGCAAATAAACAAATCGCCAAGGGAGCGAAGCGACATACAAACAACGTGCCAACATATATAAATATATTTAATCCACCTACGTATCTAAAAATGCGAAATTTCACTGTTATTCCATACCTGAATTTAATATGTTCGAAACAAAGGGAATGGCTGTTGCTGAAGTGCATTATGTTCATTATACGTTGTCTGATGCAGGACTAAATAAATACGGTACGTATTTACGTTATTTGTACTGTCCTGTGTGTCACACAACTGTTCTCTCAAAAGCGATATTTCCACCTGCACACTATTTATACAAACTGTACAAACACCGAGTTTCAGAAAAAGTTCAAAGTCTGTGCTGACGACAGCCGTTCACTGAATTAAAATGTACGAGTCGGAAAACATAAATCAAGAGTTTGCTTTGTATTGCAGGAAAATATATTTTACAATTGGGAGTTCTCATTTATACATGTGGATATGGTAGTCGCTAGAGAAAAATTTCCAACAGGATGGCTGATCGCAGTAGAGCCTCATTATGAATAGCTAAAAGTGAATAGCTAACAAGCAGCAAATAATTCCTTAATCACGATTGTCTATTAAAATTTTTCATAATATTATTAATTCTTAAAATCGCTGGGAGCATTTGCCCTCAAATTTACATATTCTATAAGCACCGGCTATAAACAGTTCATTCGGTATTACCTATTACCTGAAGAGACCAAATAAAAACAAAAGTCAGTCCAAAAGGACTGACCATAACAGACATTACCGAGTTACGGAGAACTTTTTCTAAAGCGATATTGCTTTATTCCACAGACGGTGAACACAGTTTTATTAACCTGCTCAATGTGCAGGGACTACTGTTCAGATTGCGCTCATAGCATTTGCTTTCACGATCAGCATTATATTTTTTGTACCAACCAATATAATCTGTACGGAACCACAAATTGGGATAAATAGATCTGCGACAGATCTGTCTGTAGCAGCATAGCATAGACATAATTTTGATTAACAACGCTGATCTTTGAGCTGTTACATCTTATCATGTAAATAATTCAGATTTTGGCTCCAGCGGGTCCAACATATAATAAAAGAAACTTAATAGAATCTGTAATATCATTGTATAAAATGAGAACTAAGGAAGAGGCTTCAACTTCACTATAAAATATTAATATTCAATTTATTTCCGTTCAAATAGTCAGGACTCCTTGGTTTCATCACCACTGCAGTTATTCTTCAGATATTCAGGAACTATAAGAAACATCAACACATCTGCGTTTTTCTTACTTTTTTTACTTCCTAAAATTCACCAACGAGATGAGATTTTCTTTGATTACAAAAAATGAAGCATAATTTACCTAATACAATTATTTTATGTAAAAATATGCCGTCAATTATTTGCCATGCACTTCCTTTGATCTATTAATCATGAATTTAGCGACGTTTTTCTTCTGTATTATGCAGCTTTCGGACATACTTTTATAATTAGGCTCATTTTTGAATAAATTTTCTGGTGTTCGCATTTCTACAAGACCAAAAAATTATTAGGACTTGCATTTGCCGTTTAATTTAATTTTTCACCCCTACGATGCTTGCGACATATTATTTATACTTTAATATATAGGTATCTCCTGTTATGTTGTAGACGGTTAACTCCGTGGTAACAATTTTTTATGAGCGATTGCTGAATGTATAGATAAAACCATAAAACTCTTAAACGTTATATATTCAACGACGCTTCAAGTGAAATGTGTATGTAATCAACTTTATTGTTTAAAAAAATCAATTATTATAAAATGTATTCTTTGTAACATTAGGCTTTGTTGACCTTTTTGTCGTAACTTCTGAACAATACGAGTGGACTCATATATTGTCATGATATTCAGCAAAGTAAGATGTATTGATTCTGCTAATATCTGGGCTGCTATTTAAAGAAAATGGTTTTTTGCTAATTAAATTTCATTTATTAGCCTACATTTTGCTTTTGAATGGCAATAATGCGTTTCCAGGGCACCGTACTCTTTTTTAATGGTAACCAAACTACTTATTGTGGAATTGTGTTCTTTTTATCCTTGACATGACCTGTATTTCTTTACTGAAGATACGTCGTGGAAAGCTACTACGTTACTAGTTACGTTATTGACAAATCCATTTCGCTTAAAAGTTGTTTTGTTAGAAAAAAATATATTGTTCGCAAAATCATTGATTATATCATCATAACACAAAACTGCATTTGTCTGTCAAGATCGTCTTCATTTAGTTCATGGGAAAGGTGTAGGTATACTGTTGGGTTTTGTATTTGTTTTTTTTTTATATTCGAACTACTAGCGATTGGTTAATTTTATTGTTTAAAGCAATTGCGTGGTGGTAGTAGATGAGTTATTCCAAACGCTAACTAGTACATTGAAAGCTTGAGCTTCATTTGTTGCCGATTTGTGATATCTTTTACATGTCCAGTTTCTTTTAATTTATTAACTAACTTATACACTGTGAATTTAACAATATGATTTATTTCCGGATGAACGTTCTTAAATAAATGACAAACATTCTGGTGTGAAATTTGTCGATCTGAATAGCTAACCCTCACTAGGATTCCATTCGTTCAGTTTAACTGCGTTTCACCATGTTTCCAGATTGAAATGAATTTTCTGTTATTTAACTTTTTAATTTATTGAGAGGTAATTCAAATTGCAGTATTACCACTACCGCAGAACCTACTTTCAGAACACCATTTCTTACAAAAAAATATTGTCAAACTATGTAAAAGATCACAACCAAGAAACCAAGAAGACTTTCTTAGAAACATTTTTCTGTAAAGTTCATATTTACAGACAGAAGCCGACTACTCCATATTTTTGCTAAAATCCTTTCATGTATTATATTCATCTTGCCGGCTGACATTGAAATGCAATTAATTATTACATATGTATAGGTGCTCCTTATGATCAATTAATCTTATTACGGCAATGTAAGTCGTACTTCGGTTGATACTTCTGCGGCAATTTTTATGCAACATAAAAGTAATATATGTTTTTAACTTTAATAAGATATGCATAGCTTAAATGCTTAAAGCTCCAGATGTCATCTGAAACTGATAATGAGCACATCGAAAATACTCCATTAAACTTGGACATTAGCAAATCTTGGATTAACAAACGTGATCGCATTAATCTGATATTTTAAATTAATCAAATTTAAGTACCTACTTCTATTTGATCTCTGGCTAAAATAATGATCGGGGCATAAATCGAAAATAATGCATTTCAGTGAATCACGTCAATGCTAGATAATAACCAGACGTTGAACACATCAGTGATGCTTTGTTATGAACACCGTACAGAATATACCATCCTTTTTTAGACTGAGCCTTTGGGTTTATTTGGTTATTATTATTTATTATTATTATTATTATTATTATTATTATTATTATTATTATTATTATTATTATTATTATTATTATTATTTTACCCAAATTAAGCCTCATTTAAATAAACTGAAATATATTTAAGCGGATTTTCAAAAGACTTACGTATACTGGCATTTTAACAGCACACCGGGTTTTAATTCGTGCTTATAATGCTACTGGATTCCAAAAACTTATGTTAAATAGCCTTTTATAACTATTAGTTCGGATGGATTTTTACTCGAAATAACTGATCTTTTTGAAACTTTTTTGTTTCTCTGTATTAACTGTTAAAATGTAACACGAATTTAGAAATTTTGAACGAAGAAGGTTGGAGTTACCGCCAAATAAAAATATGTGACCGATTCTGTGTATTCCATTTAACATAATCATGTATAGTTGAACAATCCCTATAGGAAAACATTAGAAGAGCTGAACACAGTAGAGATCATGTTATGACTCCTGACCAAGGTAAGCTTTGTAACCTGTTATTGAATGCCTTTTGTATAGGCTAAATATGAGTTCTGGATGAAAATTGGGAAATATAAATTTTACTTCATTTACAATTTCGTAAATACATACTTAATTAACCAGTTAAATGTATGGAAGGTGGGAAGGCCCCAGAGTTGGCAGTCCAAGTCCAGGGGGGGTATGCCTATGGGTATCTGTACTATATAAGTTGTGATAGTACCAGTTAATGAGAAAAACCAAGAAAACTGTGTTAAACGCTCTTTTAGAAAACATCGACGCCAGGGAAATATTTTCTTTGATTCCCGTTATTGTTGCTAGACTAACTTATAGTCAGTTTTTTCGAAATAAGGCAGTCACTCAAAGCTACAATTTTGTTTTTTATTAGTTTTTGACGGAGCAAAGACCACAAATTTAGCGCACCATAAAAATTTTATTGCGATTTAATTTAAAATGTACTTTTAGATATCGCGAATACTATGTACGAAACGGGTGACATATTATAAAAGAGGGAGGAAGCAACATGACCTGACCTAACCTGAGTACCTACATAAAAAGCGGCTAAAAATTCCAGGTTTTTACATTCTTCGTCGGGTAGTAAGCATACCCGTCATAATAACTGTCAAAAATTCACTGAGGAAACAATTAAAACCGCCTGTTTATTTTAGCTTCTATTTGATGCATAATAAAGCCTGGTTAGTGTTCATACAATATAATGTTGCTCAGACACTTAACGCAAAATCCATTTTGTAGCCGGTGCATCATCCATTAATGCACGAATAACCCACAATCCCGTCCGTCGACTTGGCAAGGAATTTCTCGTACAAGCTGTCCACCGAACCCAAATTTCAAATTCAAATCATAACGCCTGTTTGCTTCTGTTCACCTGAAGGGCTGCGCCGAAGGTGCGCGAGCGACAAATGAAATTCCACGTGTCACCACGAATCCCCGAGCTCGTGTTTTCGCATATCCTAAGTACACAGCGAGAATTGTACCAATTCTAAAGGTAACACTCTGCAAAAAAGCAAGGTACGAAGTATTTTATGTGGAAAGATACACGAGAGATTAGAACTTGTTAGTGCATTATTGAACGTTTTACATGTGCGATTAATTCATATTGTTCTAAAATAAGTTGGACAATTATGAATTTTAAGAAAAGGACTCCTTACATCGGAAGATTAAACAAAGAGTTGCTTTGAATGGAAACCGTTTCTACATGAACTGTCTATTCAAACTGAACAGTAAGTCCTTCAGCGAACGTCTCCCATTTATATCTTTAATTACTCTATTCCGAAAATAATCCCAAATACCTACACAATTTTGAAATAATAAGATTCCTGTAGTTGTCAGAGACGTACCGACCCAAACGGCTGCATTGTGAAGCCTTTTAACTGCCTCCCTTAAACTTGATTTATTTATTCTAACATAATAGTATATTAAAAAACCCGTTTCGTAAGTCCCTTTTTCACACGCTTCCAGCGCATTCGGCTGGTTTTGTAAACGTCGAATACGTGCGACAAAGAGCCTTATGAAAAGGGTTATTATTCCATTTTTTTTGTTTTGCCTGATTTTCATCTACACAACAAAATGTGCGAAATTTAATAAAAATAAAAAATTATGGGAATTTGCCATGCTTAAGTTGGCTAAGTGTAAGTTTTGACCCATGACAATTAGGAACCTGCATAAAAAAATTGTCTTAAAAAATTTATTTGATACTGCCAGAAATCAGCTTGACGCGTACTGTTCAATTTGACACACTTTATGCAGCGAGCGACCTTGGTGGGCGGGACCCCGTTACTGTTGCGTGACGCAATTTTGTATTCAGCCAATCTCGGTGCGTTTAACTCGCGTTTAAAACCGCTGATTTCTTTCGAAAGATTTTATTTTATTATTAATTTACAAATGAACATCAAGAAAAAAAATTACTCGCTGTTTTCTAATATATGAGAACTTCATATGGAAAAACAAATTAGAGTGAGATAAAATCATGCCAGTTCCTAATTAGGACGTTACCAGCGACTTGATGTTGTCCTATTTCAGACAAGAAATTATATCCCATTAATCCCATTTTTGAAGTCGATATGACGTCTGTCAAGATTTTGCTATTACAAGTTATTACTCTCAGTTATTGTCATTTACTATCAAATGTACTGTCATTAAGCTATTATTTTTTTCCGAAATAAGGCAGTATAAATCTATAACAATATAGTCATCGTAGAAAAAGTAGGTATAGTACCTACATTACTCGAGTTGTAAGACAATTACGCATTCGTGGAATTGCGTTACTCGCTGCTACGTGGCTCGTACGTTTCACAACTCTCGTTATGTAATATACTATTATTAAATAGATACGCCATTTCACAAGATACTTTAATGCCTCTGACAATATGTTAAATGTCCGTATATATGCAACATACAATTAATAGCAATGATTACTAGAATTAACCATGCTGGCTGAGAAATAAAATTTTATGTCCGTTTAGGTTGTAGTCATGGAACTTGGTAATTTAGGTTATACACAATTTTTTTAATCTTTCATCATTTGTGGTTGAGAGTTATGTTAACATATTTCCTGATCCCGGTAAAATAGAGGTTATTATTAAAACAATAACATTTTTAGTTCTTCCTCAAAACAAAATCATTGGTAGTACAACATACGCCCACTAAATCTACGCGTTATCTCCTTGTCCCTTCTAAAATGTCTGTTACTCCATTAATTTTATGATATGGTCAATGGGTGCTTTTTCTCAGATTCCGCAAATGGTACCCTAATGAAACGTGCACTTTCCTTCATAATATTACAATATCAGAAAATTATGTAGTTACAAATCATTTTAAAATATTCATTTACACAAAAATATGTCTGACCTGTGATGTTCGTTTTCGTTTATGTATTGTTGAAGTCGTTTACGAAAATTGGCCTCCTTCTTTCAGCAGGTCTTTATCGATTGCAGTGATTTCTTGACCAAACGTTTCCTTTAATTCCCTTAACGTACCCCCATAAAAAAATGTAAATCCAAAGACCAAGGAGACTATAAAGCGTCATCAAATCTCGCAATGCGACGGTTTGGAAACAAGCGACGAAGAACAGCCACACAAGTTATAAAGATCTGCACCCTAGGAATCAGGTATGAAAACTGTGTTAACCATATTAATGTGAGAGGATCGATTCTACCGAAATATGTCGCAATATGAGTAAAAGTGGTACCTCTTCTTAAATTATAGCGTGAGAAAATTAAGGAATTGAATGGTACAAAGCAAACAAACCATGTTTAGTGGTTAGTTCCAAGAAGAAAACAGTAAGTCCATTCTGTCAAGAAGAACATCCCATTCTTGCCATGCGACTTAACTGTTGTGATACATGGATTGCTTTATCATCACCCACCACTTTCTAAACTTCCGTGTGAGAGCACTGCTGTTTCTGATTGTTTCTGAAAATGGACGAAGTTTATAATGGAAGGGGGCAGGAACTTTTGCCAAAAGTAAAAATTGTTGTGCTCCTCTTGCCTCAGGTGTGTGTTTGTTTCTTTTAAATTTGCAAACAAATGCACGCAATGTGGTTAGAGAAGATCCAGTCATGCTATAAACACTCAAAATATGATTAAGGGTAAAAATATACAAGAGCGCACTGTCGCTAACTGGTTAAGCCTAAGAAAAATTAAAAGACATATGCCGAGGTCTACATCCATTAAAGCAACAGAACACAATTTTTGTGTCAAGTTTGTTATTATTTCTATAATCGTAGCAGTTAGCAACAAGCCTTTTACGCACATTATTTTATTGAAACCAGCTAGGTAAGATAATATTGCAATGTTGTTTTCCAAGATGCTTAAGAAATTCAATAATGGGTCTAAAACCTCGACTGCACAAGCACAACTTTAACCACTTTTTTCTAGCACAGCTTATAAAAACGCCGAGCTTAAGTTCAAGTTTTTATATCTTTTATGTTTCTGATGCTGTAGTAAAGAAAACATCGTTTTACATATGAACCTGATTTAGTAGGTCGAGATACAAGTCAGTTTTCTTCTACTCTTCTACATTTCTTGAACTATGTTGAGTGTGCTGCAATACAAAGAATAATATTATTTGTGAAAATCCCTCACTTATCCAATTAAATAGGTTTGAATGCTCTGCTGGCCATTCACCATTGCATACACAGAAAGTAGAAGAATGAGCTTATCCATCTCAAAGTGGGATGATGTATTAAATATTTAAAGGTGAATGAGAACTGAAAAAGTCAATTCGTAATGCTATCAAACTATGAGAGGTTCTTTCCCCTTGAGATATGCACAAATTGGACGACTCAAATGTTAAAGGAAGTAAAACTGCGAATATTAGGTATATGAATCTGTTCTCACATTAATTAAGAATTATTTGCGGTCATGAAACTCACAATTGGGTATTACCACTTTTTCTGGAAATTACGTAAAATGAATCTTGAAGTGCATATATATCGTACGCCTTGTTAAAAAAACCAAAAAAATATTTGTAAGTAGAGAATTTCAGGTCTGAAATTCGAATCTTAGGAGCCACCGCCAAAACGCTTCTATCCAAGGTTATTCAACTCGTGACGTCAAGTGTCATGTAAACATTACCGAGGCGCGTGCTGTTTGATGGTGTAGTATCATTCTTGTATTGGAAAAGCTTTTGTGTGGTGTTTATTGAAAGAATGGTGTAAGAGGTCGCACCAAAAAGTGATATGTGTAGTTTTACAAGCATCAATTATGTGTGGAAAACAAAACAAGTGTTGTTTTGTACATGGTCATAAAAGTACTTCAGTCAGTACAGCTAACAAAATTTTCGTAACCGTTCCTCGAGATTGTCAACGTATGAAAAGGTTGTTTAAGGCCCCTAGACGTTATATGCCGAAATCGCAAAGTTTGTTTTGCTATTGTGAAGATCATCTGAATTCTTACTGTAAGTTTTATTATTCTTTTTGGGGTTATAAGTGTTAACCATTAAGTTTCCATTTTGTTATAGATGGAAGAGCATATGAAAAATTATAAGCCTTTTAAGTTGATGGAGGGAAATGTTATAATAAAGAACGATGTTGTTCCCCATATATTCGACTGTTAGCCAGACCGGAAGAGTCCAGAAAATAAATGGCAATTTATATTTATTCTGACCTCTAAAATAAATGTCAAGTTTAGGGTACGTTTTTGATTCTTACATTTTTATGTTTACAAATAGTATGTTTCCAACAACCCACTGTGATCAAATTATCAATGCTACGTTAATTTAATAAAAACTTAACTTATGATGTTGCTTTTGCTTTTACGTTCCTCATCTCCGCCGCATTGAACCGCTCGTCGCTGTACAAAAATTCCATAACAATGAACATGCCTTCAGAAGCCATAACTCATAAGTATTTCACTTTTTCTTGGCGTATTTTAATTCGCTTGTCACAAAGTGAACGCAAACAACAAACTGATAAACTGACGGGCTGATGCTGACGCGTGACGCGCTGACCCCAGTTGTAAGCAAGCAGCCATTTACAAGACACCTGACGTCACGGCCAATATGTTCGCGTTTTGGCGGTCCCTTTAAATATTCACATTTTTAATATTAAAAATACACCTTACGATCCATTATTTCGAATTTATAAGCTGTCACAGCTGTTACTGTGGATTAGATGCTACCTATTAGTAAGCAATTTAATAAAATATAATTACATGGCAAATACCCAATTATTTATCAAAATTTTTCGTTTCGGGGCCAATCTAATGTAGCGTACATATCTGATGATATTTAATAAGACGTGGTAACAGAATTATTATATTTAAAAATATTTTATTAACGCTTCAAACGAACTTACCTACCTAGCTTTATTACTTTACTTTTTGAATAAGAAAACGCACCATCTTCGCATTGTTGTGCCAAAGGTATCTTGACGGGCAGCTGATTTACCTACATTAACCGAACTAGCCTTACGAGGGCTCTGGGAGGATTTATCATATACTCTTCTTAAAAGATTGAGCTTCACCTGCCGATGATGATGATAATTCAGTAAAGGTCTTCATGAATGCGTAACTTATTGAAGCAGCCATGTACAGTTTTATCCTGTTTATTTTGTTACTCGCCTGAAATTGAAACACGTGCAAGTTTTCAATCTGCATTTATTAAAGCCCTCTCGAGTAACACGGCTCCCACGCATTGCAATTGCAACTTAAAAATAGACAACTAACATCTCTCATTTATATAAGTAGAAACAATAAACTTCAAAATAACAAGCTGATTACAGGGCACGTGGGAGATTTTAATTGCTTAGGTTTACTCTAAATGAAGAAACTGAGCTTATCACATTTAATTAATTAATTAATTAGCATGGTTTCAGGCAAACTATGCAAGATATGTCTTTAGTGATTATAAAAGCTGAGCTTTGGTTTAAAATATTTAGTATAAACACCTCGCCATAGTACTTTTGTAATTAAAAGCTTTACAAGTACCTAAATACTGTGAAACTGACCCCAATTTCAATTACCTACGTATTGTGCTACACATGCAGTACTGAAGCAACAAAGTTTTGCTAGTGTATATGTATATTTGCACATTTCCCTGGTAATTGAAAGATGTATCACAAACAGTTTTAATATTTCCACTTCATTATTTCCAGGAAACATGATTTGCATGTTTTATGCTAGGAAAGTGTATGGGTAAGCGTTATTACTGCCTGAATTAATTAAATTCCCTGCAGTGTCCGTAATATCTTCGCTCTGATGCCGTAAAGTTCTGTAAGACGCTGAAGAGATAAAAAAATACTCATTTAAAATTTAAAAATAAGGCAACCTTTAAAGTGTTTACATTTTCATACAAATTGGATGGGAAGTACGATATCGAGCTGAAACGTTTGCTAAATTATTCACTTTTGAAGAGTTTACACCTAAAACAATAGCGTGCATAATGCAATTCCGCTTATCAGAATGTGTTTTCCTGGGGGGTAAGTCGGTGCAGAGACAAAAGTCAATAACGTCATTACATGAATAATTCATCAAAGCGTTCAGGATTATTTCTTGACAACGTAGTTAATGCTGTCGCCTGGATCGCAGACGACTTAATCAACGAGCGCACACACGAAAAGTTATTCATCTGTTTAATGTTACAGGCCAGTTTTGTCGAGCTTTACGGCTTACTTACCACCAGCAGCGTCTGGTCTCACGTCTCAGTGGAAGACTATAAGCTTAAACGAAGTGGAATAAAAAAATTCCTGTACCCCTATATAGTTTTAGTACGCAACATAAATTTGACAGTAATACAGTTAGTATGAACAGATGAAGTTTGTTTTGCAGAATTACATTGGATTTGGAATAACAGGGACCAGCTAGTTGTTAGGAGTCATGGGTTCGAGGTTCCAGTGCATGCTAAACTGCTATGTTTGACATTAAGCTTTTTGGATAAAGACGTGTGTGTAATTATATTGGCCTTAACTTGAATGTTTTGTATGGAGCTAACTTTGATTTTTGCAAACAGAACTTGACCAAATTGAACAGAAACCATGCTTTATTTTATTCTTATGAAGGAACATAAAATTAGATTTCAAATATATAATATAATGTACTCTCTACTGTTTCAGCTGTTAAAAAAATAGTAATTTTATTATTTAGTTTTCAATATAGTTCTATAAAGCTGTAGATCTTGTCCATTCATTACTGGCATCATAGAAAGGAGTGCATTCCCTTTAGACACGCTGATTTTAGAAGCTTTCTTCAGCATTTTTGTCGGTGCGAATACCTCCTCCGGCTTGGCTTAGCTAGGCGTTTCCTAAAAAGCCTTCTAAAATCCACTTCAAAAATCATTTTTTTTTAAATTTTGTGTTCTTAATGGACTTATTATGAAACGCAAATGCGTTTCGTAATAGAGCCATCATGAAACGGAAAAAGGGAAACATTAAACAAACTCCAACTCGTAACGTCGTAACTGTTATGGATCTTTCCACAATTGACACTTAGCATGACTTTCCATAAGTTCTTGAATTTTATTAAAATTCTCAAATATTCTTGTGTAGAAGACTGATATCACGCAATATTTTTCTATTGAACAAATTACATTAAAAAACCGTTTAACAAAGCTCTCTGTCGGACTCATTCTTTACAAAACTATAAAAATTATAGTTCCCAGTACTCACACATTAAACAAAGGATTTTCTTTTGGTTTGTGACAATCTAAGTTGAGTTCATTACAGAATATATATTTATACATGATCTCTTCAACTTGTTCTTTTTTATACTTCTCGCATTGCTCAACATACATTTTCCTTATATTTAGATTCTAGTCCAAGTATTGTTTTTTGCTGTCATCCCTACAACAATAGCTTCGAAGTTTTTATTAATGTGGGCCATAACATCCTCCTTGGCATCGATAGACAGCTTTCTTCCACTGACGTTTCCTCTTTGGGATGTAGTAGGAACTAATGTGAATTTTATTGCAATAAATTGTGTAGATAGGCTTCTAAGATCTCGTATATTGAGTGTACCTAAGTAAAAAGTCTTGCACCTTGAAACCTGTTGTGAACATCCAAATAATATTTCTAACTAAACTGTCATCGAGATTTTTTTAGGATAGGTTCTGCTTTTATGCAGTTGTTATGTTGAATTCAAGATAGACTGAAACTTTTTTTCCACTTGGACTGTATTAGGACTGAACAATCTGGCGTTATAAATTGAGAACATATATATTTCCAATAATTTAAACAACATTTATGTTTATCATTTTTTTGCAACAACATTTTTACCTCGTCTTGAAACATACTATCATATTTCTGAGGATCTAGAGAAAAAAATGATGGCAATGTGTTTTCACCATAGTGCTCAATTGCTCATTGATTTGGTTTTCTATATCTTGCTCTACAGAGCCCTCTTTGTTTTAAAAAGAATAGGAATGTCTTCAAAACAGTTGAAAGCCTGCACATGTCATTAGAACTATAAAGAGTTAAAATTTTTTAACCCACTCCACAATAATATTTGAAGGACCATCAATGATCTTTAGATTGTCATGGAAAGCATTAATAAAGGGAAGTTTTCGCTCATTTTGCTTATAATCGGAAATTCAGATTTAATGATATTTTTAAGAAAATTAACTATAAGCGGCTTTACAGCCCCAAGACGAATAATATTTATGTAGAAACCAATTTGTCGTAAGAGTTGCAGGTTTTACCCAGCTTTTATATCATGACTGCGTTCTCACCACTTCAGTAGTTTGGGCATCGCACCCTGATTGCCATGCGCGATCCGTGTGTTTTATTAGTTATATTTATGGATTACAATAATTATTGCTCATCTTAAACTTCGGCCACCGCTTTTAATCAACTTTATATCACAGCCTTAGAGAAGAAGATATATGTTTACACATTTATTGATAGTTTAAACCTAATCCATGTCCTTATTAAGCAGACGAATGTGCTGGTAAGCTAAGAGCAGCAAATCTTAATAGACCCAACCGTATCACAAATTCGTATTAACTACAAGCATTCCCAATTAAATTCCTTTAATTAACGACAGGCCTCGCTCTAGCCGCTCGCGGGCATCAAACATATGTAGTGATAGCGACAGCCTTTTTGTAATAAACCTGCCCTGTGAAGGTGCTACGTAATACGCGTTCATTTGGCCCTAACCGG
Organism: Rhyzopertha dominica; assembly: GCA_025024175.1. Lineage (NCBI taxonomy): Eukaryota > Metazoa > Arthropoda > Insecta > Coleoptera > Bostrichidae > Rhyzopertha > Rhyzopertha dominica. Next base: position 54,968,980 of record QCXZ01000003.1, read on the forward strand.
AATGCAAAGCGAAAGGCCACAAAGTGTGTTTTGCATTGCTAATCCACGAGATACGCCTATTGTCCCGGATATATGCAGAATAGACGCTTTGTTTAAAGTTCGGCGCGGACTGTTTACTGCATTCTATCAACCCTGGAAGTTTTCTTCGCGCTTGCGGTGAGATGGACGCATCAAGCAAGGTTAGGAGTGGTTCTCAATCAATAAAAGCTAATGCGATACATCATTTTATTGCCAAGACACAAATTTAATGAATATGATAATAAAAGTATTTTCAAATCTTGTGAGTCCAAAGACTCATTTCTCTTTGTGGTATGAACCGTCATACCATTAAAGTTGAACCCATGTTCACCTTCTTCTCCAGCTAAATCTGATCATCGTAGGGATAACATGCCTTCGGTTGTTAAAGTATGTATAGTGTGTACCTAAAGTCGCTAATAGTAATAAAATGGTGACATTAAACAATAAAATCCAGTTATGAGGCGCCGTTTGTGTTATTATTGATGTTATAGAATATACAATTTTTGGCAAGGTACAGAAACATTTTTTTATATAGTACAGTAGAAAACTGTATATCTACCAGAAAGAAAATTTTATATCCACCAAAACAAAATTTTGTGTCAACCAGAACAAAAATTTTATATACACCAGCACAAATTTTCATGTCCACCACAACAGAATTTTATATATACGAGCACAAAATTTTTATATCTACCAGAACAGAATTTCCAATTAACCTGTACAATATTTTATATCCACCAGAAGAAAAATTTTAMATCCACCGGACAGACTTTAATACCTATCAGGAGAGGATTTTATATTCACCAGTACAAAAATTTTATATCCACCAGGAGAAGATTTTATATTCAGCAGAAGAAAACGCATGCACACACCCGTAAGTCGTAATTAAACAAAGTGCTATAAACAGATTGTTTCAATATATGCTCAAAACTGGCACAATCAATTTGCTACTAATCACAGTGGCATCCATTTAGTTTTGGTGCATAAGCGGCAAATGCCTAAACTAATATAATAATAAAATGTGCTTTATTTACATTCAAGTTTATGCAGCGGGATTTTTTTTCGAATAGCCTAAATCGACACTGCAGCGTTTAACATCACGCTATACTCCTGATATTTCTACTAAGGGGTCAAGGTCTTTTTCAATAATAAAATTTGATAAACGACTTGTTACTTGCAAACTCTTTCCTTACTATCATGGATTATACTATTATATTGTACTGTACCAGGTTGTATAGTCTTCCAATTCGTATAAGGTTATGTTGAGGGTCCCTTTATGTAGAAATGCATAAGTAGGGTCGTCTACAAACAGTTCCAGTTCCGTTTTGGATATTATCATCCTGATCAAAAAAGGCTTCGTTATTCTATTATTTAGCACAGTTTTAGATATTAATTTTAATCATTTTCGTTACGTTTGCATTCTCACCTATATAAGTATCCGTTTATTAGCATTCAGGCAGAATTTATATTAAAGCGATTGAAGTTCAAGATTCAAGTGAGCTAAATCCGGTACTGAAGCAATGCCTGTTCAATGTACTCGAAGATTTGTAGAACTATACTTGTCGAAGTTATAAAATTCTAATTTCTTATTCTACGAATCTACTTATACAGAGTTAGTCAACGGTTTATTTCTGCAAATACGAGCTTTATACCAAAAAAGTTTGTTATATATGTTCTTTAATTCTTGGTCTACTTTTCGTTTTTGTATGTCAGGGCATCTCCATTGCAGTTTGATTTTTAATGTAAACCTTGTTGTAAACTAAGCTATTTTTTGCGTAATTACTTGTATTGCATTTTTATCCCCAAAATAACCTCGTGTTTATTTTATATGATCTATAACAATATTGTTGTGAAAAATCGTGATTTCAAATAAACGATAAAAATATCAAAGGAGGTTCTGCAAATGTAAGTAGGTACTGGCTTTTATTCCTTTGATGATGGAGATAGAAGAGTCAAGTGACCTCTGTTTTTTAATGCCAATTTAAAGTATCCTTCAATAAGTTAAAGGTTAATTTAATAAAGGCAGTAAAAGTGAACGAATTGAAATCCGAATCATGACTGGCTATGGAGATGGACAAAGTACAAACTAAGATGTACATCCGGGGAAAAATATATTGTCCAGTCTAAAGGGTTCAAGTTAGTTAAAAATATAAAGAAACTGCACATGTAAAAGATATTCCAAATATATGCAAGATCAGGACGTCCGAAATTGGCTACAAATGAAGATCAAGCTTTTGCATTAACTGGCATCCACGTCAACCACGCAGGTTGTTTTGGACAATAATGTTAATCATTGGTGTTCGTCTATTAAAAAAGAACAAATACAAACCCTATAACTTACACTTTCTCCATGAACTAAATGTAGATGATTCTAACAGAAGCATGCAGTTTTGTGCGATGATAATCAAAATTTTGCAAACAACATTTTGTTTTGTCAGGAACCCAATTTTGCCGCTACTGGTCTAGTGAAAATCCTCATTGGATCTTAAAAAAACGTACACAGCGTCCTCAGAAACTAAATGTATAGCTGCTATTACTGGTTGACACATTTAGGCTCATACTTCATAAATGGCAATGTGATAACAGAGATTCGTGGTGCAGTTTTTGTAATAGACTAGCTTATTGTTAAGCTGCAGGTTTTGTTTAAATTAATAAAGTATTTCTAGCATTGCAATTAGCATCAAGTGAATGAAAACCAATACGTATTCTCATCTGCCAAACCTGCTTTTATAAATCTTTTTTCGTTTATTTGAATACCTGATTTTTACAAACATTTTGCTACCAAGTATGAGAACAAAAGAGCAACACAAATCAACAAAAAATGTCGTAAAAATGCACTCACATATAGAAACAAAAAGTATATTAAAAAATGAAAAATAATTAGTAAAAAACTTTTGATAAAGACAATTGGCTGTAAATTTATTTAATAATTTAATTTAAATTTATGTACCTGTTATGCCACACTTTTCTACGCCTTTATTGGTACATATTGTGGAAAGCCGAATGTAAACAATTGCAGTAGATAAAAATGCAACATTTTATTTAAGAAGTTACTCCGTTCAAAAAAACAGACAGAACTTTTACACTGCAGTTAGTTTGCAAATCTACTAAACAAGCTTTAATATAAATTTCTTTGAAATTTTCCATCATGGTAGTTTGAATCCTGATACAAGCAAAGTTTAAGTATTTACCCTCGACTCCTCTTCCTACAACAAGTCCATAAAACGCCAACGAGGTAATAATTTTCACCTCAAGGCGGATTTAACCTTCTCAGGTAAGCTTTGCTCATCTACTCAAAGCAAGTTCTTTGTGCAGTGCGTAAATTGTAAAGAAGTTTCGCACGAATAAGAAACTTGGTTGCTCATCGAAGACCCTACTAATCCTTGCAAAATGAAAACGTTTTTGCCTGGATGCCTTGGGCCATGTGAGTTACGCTATTAAAACTATAAAGTTTCATGCACGTTTAATAGTTAGAAATAATGAGGAAGGAAACTATCCGGAAATATTTAATGAAAAACCAAGCCAAACTTTCCATGTATCCGTGGGAAGGATAGATTTCACAAGAACATTTATTAAGAAACTACCTAGGGCATAAGCCCTAAGTATAAAAATAGATGCGGGTCATATCGCTAGCTCCAACCTACGGTAGCTCTTTCTGTTGTTCAGTTTTCCCAATATTCCGAGATAAACCTTAATGTGAATCCTAGGAAACTAAAGACAAAACCCGATAAACATATATAAAAATATTTGTATAAGCGGAATCACGATCCATGCACGTATAATGCCAAAAGGATCTTATCAAATATCCCATTAATTAGGAATACAAATATATCAAATAAAAAAATATCAATGATTAGGTATCTGATGAAAAAGTGCAGGTAATTATTGCTAGCAAACATTTTTTTAGAAATAAACAGTTAAATCTTATACGGGGCGATTCACTCAAACCGTTTCAAGACCACAGCTGGCATTTTGCAGCTTGTTATAGTAACCATAAAGGTTTCAGTCCTGCCATTTTTTCAAATTCATACAGAGTGTTCAAAATCCGCCATTATTTCAAATACACTTTAAGGATGTATAGTTGCATAGATATTACAATACTGCGTTTATGCGCTTTTGAAATTCTGTAAACCTTCTTGATTAATAATTAGGTACATCATATTTAATAAATAGTCGCGTGATTACCTACCTGTGGTAGTAACTTTTGGAAACAATTTTAAAACAAAAGAATGTTACAAACGTCAGGACTATCTTGTATCGAAAATTTGCCGTGTAGTGCGAAAGTTTTACTTGTTTTTTTATGTATGCTAGTGTTAAAAAGATGCAAAGCCAACAGTATTCGCAAGAAAACATTTATAATGTGTTTCTAATACATAGAAAATGCAACAAAGTTGTTGAAAGAACTTGTCGCGTATTTAACAGGGATATCCAGAGCTGCCAGCGATGAACAAAGCAAAATTTAGAAGACTGGAATCAAATTTCTTGCATTTTGGGAGCGTAAAGTGTGTGAAAAAAGTTAGACAGTCTGTCACTGGGGAAGATAGCATAACAAATTTATTACCATATTTTGGTGCCTATCCTCGGAGTTCTATGAGTGCTGTGCAAGATGTAAGACTTTCGTATTCCTCAATCCAAAGAATTTTGCATAAGAGTAGAATGCACGACTACTCTTTTACACCTGTACAAGCATTTAGACCTGGCGATGAACTGGGAAGAGTGAAATTTTGCGAAAGATTTTTGGTGCAACTACAAGAAGATGCAAACTTTCTGAGCAAAATTATCTGGACCTACGAATCGAAGTTTAGCAGAGAAGGCATTGTAAACAGGCGAAATGAGTACTTCTGGGTTGCAGCCGATCAACATCTAGTTAGAGAAGCAGGCTATCAGGCTACCTTCAACTTTAACGTATTTTGTTTAGTTATGCACGACAGAATAAGCTGCTACGGTTCCTCTGAAAAGTATAGCCTAGAGTAGAAGGGTCCATTTGCAAATAATTAATTTCTGGACGTCCTAGCTCATTTCTGGAATCTGGAGCTCAAAATACATCACTGTGCCGATTTTGAGCGAAAAATAACTTCCACAGAAAATTGAAAAGGAGCAAAGGTTAACAACCCCTTTGTTGTTTTTTCACCTTGAAACTTTATGGTCTCCGATTACGCTAATTTTATATTCATTTACTAATGTGGACCTGCTGCATTTGGGACCGGTGTCAGTTGGTCTCTAGCTGCAACGGTTCCTCTGAAAAGTAGCCTAGAGTAGAAGGGTCTATTTGAGAGAAATTAATTTCTGGACGTCCTAGCTCATTTCTGACTGCATTTGTGGAATCTGGAGCTCAAAATGCATCACGGTGCCGATTTTGAGCGAAAAATAATTTCCACAGAAAATTGAAAAAGAGCAAGGGCTAACCAACCCCATTGTTGTTTTTTCACCTTGAAACTTGATGGTCTCCGATTACGCCAATTTTATGTTCATTTACTAATGTGGACCTGCTGCATTTGGGACCGGTGTCAGTTGGTCTCTAGCTGCAACGGTTCCTCTGAAAAGTAGCCTAGAGTAGAAGGGTCTATTTGAGAGAAATTAATTTCTGGACGTCCTAGCTTATTTCTGACTGCATATGTGGAATCTGGAGCTCAAAATGCATCACGATGCCGATTTTGAGCGAAAAATAATTTCCACAGAAAATTGAAAAAGAGCAGAGGCTAACCCCTTTGTTGTTTTTTCACCTTGAAACTTGATGGTCTCCGATTACGCTAATATTATGTTCATTTACTAATGTGGACCTGCTGCGTTTGGGACCGGTGTCAGTTGGTCTCTAGCTGCAACAGAATATGCTTTCATATTTATGAGAAAAATCTAACTAGCGAAAGATACATACGTATTTTGAGGACTGTGGTAACAAATTTTTAGATAATTTGCCACTAAATTTACTTGTATCTGCATGATACCAAATGGACCGAGCACCAGCTCATTCGTTAAGGAATGTTGATGGCGAATTAACAAGAGTGTTTGAAGATCGGTGGATGGGGCGTAATGGACTGTGGGCCCACCCCGGTCACCGGGTCTAACACCACTAGACTTTTTTTGTGTGGGGGTTTATTAAAAGTAAACTGTATGAAACACCAGTTGCAACCAAAGAGGAGCTGTTACAGAGAGTTACGATTGCCTTTAATCAGCTGAATCCTCAACAGATAAGAAGGGCTACAAATGAAGGTGTGCATTCGCGAATAGTGTGGTGTATTGAGAGAAATGGATACCACATAGAACATGTGTTGCGTTAACCCTTTGTTGTTGTTAACTCTTGTTATGTTATTGTTATTATTTCTGTTTGTTCTTATGCAACTTAAATTATTCTTAGTATTTAGCATTTGATTCCAGTCTTCTAAATTTTGCTTTGTTCATCGCTGGCAGCTCTGGATATTCCGTGTTAAATACTCGGCAAGTTCTTTCAACAACTTTGTTGCATTTTCCATGTATCAGAAACCAATTATAAATGTTTTCTTTTGAATACTGTTGGTTCTGCATCTTTTTAACACTAGCATAAATCGAAAACAAGTAAAACTAACGCACTACGCGGCAGATTTTCGATACAATTTAGTTTTGACGTTTGTAACATCTTTTTTCTTAATTGTTTCCAGAACCTACTACCACAGGTAGGTAATCACGCGACTTTTAATTAAATGTGATGTGCCTAATTATTAATCAAGAAGGTTTAGAGAATTTCCAAAACAAATCAACGCAATATTGTAGTAGCTATCTATGCAAGTATACATCGATTATTCTGCTATTTCTAATTATTTTCAGTAAGGAATTTACGCTGACGTCACCCAAATTAGATGAAAACGTAAAAAATCGTTTATAATCTTAAAACAGATACGTATAGGGAATGCTGATACCAATCGATAGTCAATTAAAATCTGCTCCTGATAGACCGAAAGTATACAGGGTGTTCTATTTAAGAAAAATGACTTTTACTCCGTTAAAGTGTATACGAAATAACGGCCGATTTTGAACACTGTGAATTTGAAAAAACCGCAGGACTGTAACAAGTAACTTTTAGGGTTACTATAACAAGCTGCAAAATGCCAGCCGTGGTCTTGAAAGGATCTGTGAACTACGAAAATTTCTGCAGAACACTGCAAAACTGAAAACTTTCAGAAAAAAAATAATTGCACTGAAACGGCTGAAACTAGATATAGGTTGTCATACATGAAAAGATTTTTAATGATTAGGCGAATCCAAAAATGCACAAAAATGATATCATTCTATTTAAAATAACGAAGTTAATGGTGACTTCCGGTGTAACCGAAAGTGCCACAATTGCGTAATTATTTCCCTGAAGAGGGCATGAGCAATTATATTAATATTATATCTAACTACATTTAGAGGTATGTTACCTACTTCTATTGAAATAAATTACTTCGGTGAAAACGAAGATAGGTTGCAGATGATATAGAGACAAGTCTAGTATTTCATACAACAACACAACTTTCAGTTTCCTATTCCCGCAGGAAGACTCCAATTTCAATTCGTTCTATATTTCACCATTACTTCCAACGCTGCACTGCATATTTTCATTCTGATGAAACTTTACAAATGCAAAAGTTTTTTCCTGTGGGAAATATATCAATTTCCCGAGACTGTCTCTCGTGTGTGTGTGTGTGTGTGTGTGTGTAATAGAATACCTATCTCCGATAATATTGGTCAGAAACCGGAATCGATTCTGCAGAAATGTTTCACCCGTTGTCCCACCCACCGAATTTTTATGAGTTGCTCAGTTCGATCTCGCGAAACATACAATACTTTCGAGAGTACTGGAGCTTAAATTCACATATCGTACGATTTTAGGGACATCTTATTACGAAAATATTTCGTATGGGTAGCGTATGCAGTGAAGAGGACTCATAAACAGCATAATTATTCGCACATACAGTGCAATAAATTCGATAATTCGAAACAACACTCGGGCACGTTGATTGGCAATTTTAGTTGCGCACTTTTACAACCAAAACCTTTTATACAGGAAGTGTGGCTAATACCAACTCTCTTAGTTAAAATGCAGCACATTATATGTATATTTTTCAATTTCTGGTTTCTTCAGATAATTTTAAGCACATATCATGTGTCGAAGTCGAACCAGTAATAGACAATGATTAATGATTGTTAACGTCTGATATCATACGAAGTACCAATGGTACATAAATTTCACCCTAAAAGTTCTACTAAAAGGAGGAGGACTTTTGATTCAGAATTAACATATATCAATGCCGATGCGCTTTTAGTACAGTTTCAACTTCTCACACCAGAAACTTTAGAAATTTAAGCTGGGAGTTCATATGTATAGGGGATAGATACAATTGTAGTAATCTTTACTCCTCAGGGAAAGAGACTCGATGGATAACTAACATTATTAAAACTCAGAATGACAAATTAATGCCTCAGCATTACGCGTCAAGCCAACCTTCTTAGATCCGCCAGTGCATTGCTCTCAAAAATTAACAGACTACTTAATATTTTAACCAAATTAAGCTTCATTTAAATAAACTGAAATATATTTAATTGCATTTTTAACAGCTCACCGGGTTTTAATTCGTGCTGATAATGCTTTTTCTGGATTCTTAAAACTAGTAATTAATAAATTGACTTTCATAAACGAGAATTCGGATGGATTTTTAGTTTTTTTTTGTATTAATTGTTGAAATATAATGTGAATTTAAAAATTTGGTACAAAAGTTAGAGTTTATCACCGAATATATGGCACATTCTGATGTGATTCCATATAAGAGTAGTTAGTTGAGCAATCTTTATAGGAAAAGGTAGAAGAGCTGAACTAAACAGAAATCGTGTCATGACACATCCTGACTAAGATAGTCTTTTAAAGCTATATCCGACCTAAGACAACGATTCGTAACAACAAGAATGTTGCAGTTACAGCTTCAAAACGCACATGGCATTGATTAACCTTGGAAACCATTTGACAACGACTTATTAGAGGTCATTTGCAAGGGTCAAATATGAGTTCTGGAGGAAAATTGTGAAATACATTTGCCTATAAATTTTACTGTATTTACAATTTTGTAAATAAGACAATTACTTCCATATCCAACGGATCGCGAAAAAAATTTTCAAAAATTTGTATATGCTTATTGGCTTTAAAATGGTCGAAACGCAAAAAAAAACAAAATTTGAGCAAAAAAATTACTTGTCTGTGTATCTGTGGTTTTAACACGTTGTTTTCCGGGATGGTTCCCACGTTGGTTATTAGACCTTGACGTTTCGACACTCATGTCGGTGTCTTCCTCAGAAGTAGTGAGTGTCGAAACGTCAAGGTCTAATAACCAACGTGGGAACCAGCCCGGAAAACAACATGTTATCGACAACAACCACGGAAGCCTTCAAACCAAAATGTCTGTGGTTTTATTTAAGGACACGATAACTTTCGAAAGACTTAATATTTGAACTTGAAATTTGGCAAACGTATAAATCTCAACTATCCAAAACGACCTATTGTTTGTGGGGTAAGTAGGGTATCAGGAAGGGGCAAAATTGGGAAGTAACTACCCTTTTTTTATTTTTTTCGTTTTAGTATGTGATTAGTTGTATAAAACTGCGGGTATTATTCGCTCTTATAAATTTTCGGTGCAGCAAACTGTTTAGAAGATATTAGCAAAAAAAACCGTCACTTAAAGAAAACGGTTTTTCCTAAATATCTCCGAATACATTTAATATTTTCAAAAAATAAAAATACCGTCAGACAGGAAATAATATTTCTCACAAAAAGTGTCTTAGAAAATCTATCCAAAATTTTGACATTTTCGAAATATTTCCAAAAAACCTATTTTGGACCCTGCTCGTTCGATTTTTTTTTAATTTTGGTATTATATAGAAAATCAAATTTCTGATCAGAAAGAACTCTTATAATTTTTTTATTAAGTTAATAATTTTACAGTTATTTGCAAAAAACGATTTTAAAAATTTTATGTATTTTTGCTAATATCACGAGGACTGTTTGTCTGTGTAGAGAAAAAATGCTCAAAACCTGATTAGTAATCGTATAGTATAAGAAATAAAAATGTAAATGACATTTTGACAATTGGATGTGGAAGTATTGAGTCTACTTACAGCGGTATTTTTAGGTGTACACACATCATTAACCAGCTAAATATATGGGAAAGTGGAAGGGCCCAGAGTTGGCAACCCAGGTCCAGTGGGGGGGGGCAGACCCCCCCCCCTTGCCCATGATACTGGGCGAAGCACGATTCAGCTGCAAATGCGTCAGATGGCGTTCAGCAGCGTTACATGTTAACTTTGATGTATATATGCCGCCTTGACCTCGATTTTGAATAGGACCCTGGTAGCTCAGTGATAGAGCGTTTGACTGGTATTCAAAAGGTCCCGAGTTCAAATCTTGGTCAAGGCCAGTACTTTTTCATTTCATCTTATGCCTGCAAGACCCAATAAAATATCACATATGCTCATTAGTAATATTGCATATCTGTCGATTTCCAAAAAGTTTAAAGAAACGTATGATCGCAATCACTCTACTTATGATACAATTATTGATTTAATGTTCTTTTCTTATCTTTCACGCGGTTGTTATTGAATGGTATTTTTTAGGTCACTCTTCGGTATTAAGTTCGTTTAATGTATATTTGTAGTACCTACCTTTATATGATAAATAAATACATAAAAACAACGGAAATAACTCGGTAACAGATGAATATTAGTGCTCAAATTCAAGTTAAACATATCAAGATACAGACTTTTATAAAAAAATATATATATAAAAAATGCACTCGTTTAAAAAAAATATATTTGTCAAAGTGATCGTCGTACATGCCATGAATTTTTAAGGCTCATAGTGTTGTTGGTCATCTAAAAAAGGGTACAGGAATAAAATCTAAACATCGTAGAGATAGAATTTATTGCGTTCAGGAAACTTTACATGTTTCGTAATTTCCATAATTTCATAAAACATAATGCTAGTTCTAATCATCAGTCACTCCGTGTCTCTCACTCTTCACGGTGTCTCAGTCGCACATAGTTAACAAATAATTTGGCTAACATAAGACGATTTTCGTTTTTGCTTTTCGGAACGATTAACCACACAAATGTAATTCTAATGAACGTCTTAGAGAGGAACGTAATCCCGTACTCTCGGTAAAATTTTGAATTAATAATTTTCAAAGTTATCTACAATCTCTTCTGCTTAAAACATTTGATCTAAGTCTATTTATTCCCACATGCATTCTCCTGTAAAAGGAACGCAAACGAATAACGTTATTGATAATAATAAACTTGACTGCATTGTTTTAATAATATTAATAATATTTTATGATTATTATTTATATGTAACATTATATACATTTAGAATAATCAATTTCCTCCGTGTTTTTACAGTTGCCACCTGTCAGCATTCGAGCTTGTGCTTTTTAGGCCAATGAGTGAAAACGAACTATAATTGACAGAATAATAAAATTTGGAAATGAACGTTGGGGTTATTTCGATTGCTAACAGGACGAACATAGCGAAATGTGCCAGGTAATGCTGCTGCCGCTCGATATACGGATTATTAATTTCCATAATAATATCGTATGTGTCAACGTACATAACTAACTACTCAGATCTATTTTTAACGCTAAAACTATGTGGCTTCGTAAATATTTTAAATATAATAGCCAAAAATTAAAAAAGAACGAATATTTTAATTTGGTTCGTACTGTTATGGACATTTTTTATGTTTATTTCGCAAGAGTCTCGGCCAACGAAATGTAACATACTTACAAAAATACTAATTTGTCTCTAATATCACTGTTGCATCACCCCTTATAACCATGCTGCAAAATCATATGTTTTAGCATAGTTCGGTGTTTCGAAAAAAGTGTAGTAGACGCGCCCCGTTTATCTTGCAAAATAAACAGTAACAATCCGTCCTGTATGGAAATGCCATAACAAAGCTTTTATACGTCCATTTTGTTTTGGAAGAAGCAATGAACTATTACGCTAATTATTATAATATGTACATATAAATTTAACAAAATACGCATTTAGAATATATTCGTCTCGAAAATCATTAAATCATTAACAATTAAAAAATTAACATCACGATTTAATGTTTAGAATTGTTAATGGAAAAAGGGATTTGCAAAATAGCTTCCATATCATGCTGCACCTGATTTTCTTTATTATTCTACAGGATAAGCAGCTGGAGAAATAACCATAAGCACAATGCAGCTAACAAGAGGCAATAAATTCAATTGGTCCATCTCTTTTTAGCCGTCTTCTGTGAGTATGTTGTATGGCAGTGCTTTATAAAATTTACGTTAATTTAAATTATGGAACGCCAGCTTCACTCTACTGATAAAGTAGTGCAACAATGAAACAAAATTTTCGCCTAGTCCTTCACTCATGATTATATTGCCTGAATGCAATACACTTGTATCGCAGTTAATTCTTGTACCAAAACCTAAGAGTGTTACTCTTCTAGTTTAATGTGCGCTCTTATGTTATTGCAGTTATCAACCATATGCAGACTACGAACACTCTTAGGTTCTAGAAAACAATAGAAGACAAAATGGCGCTCCCAAAACAACGAAGTACTTTAAAGGCATCGACAAAAACGCAGGAATATGATTTCACAAATCCCCCCTCGTTTTTGCTTTTAAATTACAAAAAGCTTAGACGTGAATACTCCAAAATTCGCTATATATCTCTTCGTTTTATCCTCTAGAAAAGTCATTGAAACCGTAATCACGTGGGTTCAACACTAACTCAAAGAGTCCACTATGCTGTCCTCGCGCTCGGGAAACCTCCATTTTCCCCTAACTTTGCAGGCCTCTGGTATCGACGTGCTGTTACAGAAAAACGCTCCTGACAATTTCCCTCTAAATCTACATATTTACGTACGCTAAGCGTCCTTAGGTACTTATCGTAACGATTAACTATATTACTATAAACGGTGGCCGCACTATTTAAAATTGAGCACCTGATCACCCCCAGTCAAATGCGTGAGAACAAAATTGGCAAAAAAAATTTACCACCGTAAAACAACACGGGCATTCTACCCCAAAACGATTATAACGCTAACAACCTATGCATTTTCGGAATATCAAAGCATCTCTACGAGCCCGTGTCGTCTCACATGTTTGGCAGTTTGGTTCTGTGACTAGAAAAAATTTATACATTTAATCATTCCAATAAACGTTCCATGCATGCCAGTATGTCAGTACGGTGTGGCAGTGAGTATGTATTAAAATGTACACGCTACACATACATGGAAAGTTCGTTAAAACATCTCAGTTCACATGTATCCCGAACAACGGAGTGCATGAAAATTGAAATGGATCGCTTGTTAGTTTACGTGCAATGCGAATGCCGGTGTTTCTAAAATAACTTTTCCCACACGCTTGAGGCAGGAAGACTAAAACAAACGCCAATTTTGAGCTAAATCAACACAGTCTGCATAAACGTGCATGTCAAATAATGAAAACGACATTTTGCCCATGTTCATTTGTGCTGTGGTATTTTTGGAAAATTGCGTTGTGCTAGAGGGCACAATGAATTCGGGTATCAAACTTATACAATTAATAATTTACAGTGCAATTTGTAGCTTTATAGTATAAATACTACTTACTCGAAGTTATATTTTATATGTTAAGTTTTTAGTGCTAAAGCATACTTTTAGGACAACAAATTTTAAGCAATTCGATGACAGATTGATGGCGGATAGATTGCGGAAACGTTTATAGTAAGAAACGAGTATAAACGTTTATAGTAAGAAACGAGTATATATTTTACATTTTGACTTGATATCGGAAGTTTTTTATAATAAACCCAAAACTTTCGGCCTGTCATTTAAGGTGTCTAATTCTTGCTTAATAACAGAAATCTTAACTTTTACTCTGTAATTATAAAATCAAATTGAAACTAATAAGTAATTTGTGAGAAACTATGTAATAATCTACACATCGTCAAATTTTGATGCAGTATGATGATTCACTATGTATGATTATTATCCTAAGCGTTAGAAGTTTTTAAACCTAAAACAAATATTTCAGTCATCAGGTCAGATGAAGTACTAATTTCTCATTTTTGGCTTTGAATATGTTCAATATGATCTTGACTTTACTTTATTAAAATTTTTATCAACAGCAGGGCACAAGTTTGATTCTTCTAGTAATTGCATTAAACGCACCATAAGACTAGAAATTAACCGGTTGTCCGAGTTTATCAAATATAACTTGACATCACAAAATGTAGTTAATTCGAAAACGCAAACTTCAGTAATCAAAAACTGATGCGAAACTAGCTAAATAAAATAGAATCATTGTGTAAATAGATTAAACAATCGGTATTACGTTAAACTTTCTCAAGATAGCATACTAAAACAAGAGCTTCTTAATCTCGTACTTTTATTACGATTCTAGAAATTCGTTACACTTTTAATTAATTAATTAAGAGTGTATTCATTTTTGATGACAAATCCATGCACGCTATAAGCTATAAACTATATGCTGAACAGTATTGAAGTTGTTTTTGGCGTTATTTGATAATGTTGTGGGAGTTGAGATGAATCTGGTACATAAATACGCTTATGTTAAGATTCTAATATAAACTAGAAAAATTTCACATAAATTTTGAATTATCATGTTAAAGTGAAATTCCGGCATCAAGTCAAAATGTGAATATACAATACGCCTTCGTGAACTATGCGTCCTATAAATTGAACTTCAGTGAAACTGCCGTTAGTAACTAATCTCACAGGCAAATCAAATGTTAAATATTTGGACATACTTTTCAGTGTTGATTTATGTATTCCAATCTTACAGATACTTTAGAAAACGAGAATCCAATCTACCAATTTATGTATTAATCCCCTCAGCAACTTAACATAAAATATCACATCCTCTAGTTTAAACAACTTGATCTTAAAACCAAACATGGATGCACAGGAACGTCTACGTAACTCTAATGGTAATCAAAGAGCAGGACGAGAAAAACTGTTAAGGTGCATGCTCAAAAGCAAGTACAAAGAAAGAGACATAAGCAAGCCGCAGAAGACGTGTCGAAAAGGACGTTTGCGAGAACTTAAAACTACGTGTGTTGTGAGTCGAGTCGCTCGGCCATAAGTTCATCGATACCAATATTATTTTTTTGTCATAACAGTTTAGGCGTACTTCGGGCCACCTTTGCGGATACCGCACGATATTTTAAACGGGTTGATGAGCATATTAACTGTTAATTGCGAGAGTGACGAGGCATTATCGAGCAATAAACATAACAATGCTAAACCCCAAACATCTTGAAACTTGATTTGCACTTAACGTTTCGCTGATCATACTGTTAGCTTCCTCAGAAGACTACCACCTACTCCAACCCCACCAATCGCCATATCCAAAACGGCATTGAACAGTACAATTTATGGAGAAATGCGTCCATACAATTTAACTTCTTCTGGAGAAGTCGACAGTATAATCAGCGAAACGTTAAATCTAAATCAACAACCATGGCAGCACCTGAAAATCAACCATTCGCCAGACAACAGCCGTGAAAGCCTACATTTAACCCCGAAAGCTCCTAGAAGTCCGATTCTGGCTTACATAAAGCTATTTCTTTCCAAGAAATTAATAAAATGTAGAGAAAGAATTGGTAATGTGGAACCAAATTATTAAAGCCAAGGATGCAATAAGCGTCCTAAAGTGCACATATGCCCATTTAAGTTGCTTTTTTGCACTTAATGGATTTTTGGGGGAGTTAGTGTGGGTTTGATGAACGCACTTTATTGTAGGTACCACTAGACAAACATTCGCATGATCCTAAAATATATCACATAAATGTATAACTTACAATTTTTTTGTGTTCATTTTAACACAACCTTACTTCGTAACTTGTAAGGGGTAGGTTCGTTGCACTTTGGGTTGCAAATCCGCTGCAATTTAGGACGCTAATGCATTATGTCCTTTGAGCCTTAGAATTAAAATTAAACAAATTAAACTAAAGCAAAATGCGATACATAAAGAAGATATTACTTATTATTTGTTTTCATGTTTACATCTGCGTAAGTAACAAAAAAATGTTAAATGAATACCATATTTACATACGTTGAAGAAGTGCTTTGCATAGTAAACATTAACTTTCATATTATTTCAACCTTGCGCAAGAAATTGTAATACAAGCTTCAGAGGTGAGAGATGCCGCATTTATGCTGTTATAGGTTACGTTTTTAACAGAAGATTTGACCACACAAATTTTTGTTATACAACATTCAACAATTCAAGTACCTTAATCTGTAAAGATTTTGTCATAACTTACAATTACGCTTTGAAATTTATATAAATATAATGAATAATATATAACTATTAGGTAATCTATAACCAAATACCAATGAAACTATAGGATGAATCAAGATTAGGGCAACTGCACGGGATGTTTATAAGAGATGCTACCTCGAAACTTCTTTTCCACAGGACTAGATGACATAAGACATATAGGTAGTATAGCCAGTGCAATCTTGCATGAACTATGAGTTGTAGTGGTGGAGATGTTACGCTGTGGGAGTCATGTGTGAGGAGGCAGTATGAAGGGATTTTATATTGATGTAAGGCAATCCTCATCGACACGTTGTAAACGTGATAAGCAACTATTTGCGCGAATAAAGTCTGTCCCTCCACTTCACCAATAAAAGAATGCGTTCAGTTAACACCTCTTTCATATGATTAGTGAAAACTAAAGTCAATCCGTTTGTAGGCACTTGAATACATATATCAATTAGCTCAGTGTTCAGTTTCAGTACGAACTGCATTACAGACTGTTTCCCAATGTCGAAAACCAGTTAGTGTTGTTAATGTGTTTTGGCTATGGTTCTGTGTTGTACAGAAAGAATAAGATAAGATCATTAGAAATGTGGTAAAATAGCAATGAAATAGGAGAAAAGTACGAGAAAGATGTCGAGTGCGCAGATGCTTTGTTTTTGCGGCATCAGTTCATATCAATGACGCGATGGTAAAGGCGGCTGCAGTGAAGGTTACGTTTTACTTGATTTAGTATTTTTCTTGTAATCATTTTGTTAAATAAATATTTTCTTCATCGA
Source organism: Rhyzopertha dominica (assembly GCA_025024175.1). Lineage (NCBI taxonomy): Eukaryota > Metazoa > Arthropoda > Insecta > Coleoptera > Bostrichidae > Rhyzopertha > Rhyzopertha dominica. The sequence continues at coordinate 54,986,084 of QCXZ01000003.1, forward strand.
GTGCATTACTTGGGATAAGGAGCACTAAGGAGATCTTAGGAAATCTGTTTACACAAGTCTATGGAAATCCTATAGAAATCAAAGGAAACCAAAGGTAATCAGTGGAATTCGCCAAAAAAGAAAACTAAATCTGGTATATACAATTTAAGTTGCGATAGCGGTAACTTATCTTAGGTTATTTTTTATATTTTGTTTATTACGAAATCAATAATATTCCGGAAAAGGAAATAAAGTAAGATTTCAGATTACCACCCATTCCTCTAACAAAAAAAAATGTTTGAATTTGTCTCTCACGGAACTGCTAGTAGCATAAAACTTTGAGAACAGAAAGGGATGCAATTGCAGTTTACTGGTCGATAATGCCTTCAACAACCCCCCCGAGTACTAAGGCCGTCATGGAACCTTGGAAGAAACGTCTAGCACAGAGTTCACTGCTGGTCAGTTCCGCTTGAAACTGTGCCTGAGGTAGGTGGCGCACGCTCTGCCCCTCTGCGATATCAAGTTGACGAGATGATCCTCGATGGCCAGGATGGGCCCCGGAAGTGGCAGGAGACCGAATGCGGCGATGTTAAGGCTTTCCCATTGTCAAACGGCGCTGTTGGGGAAGCGGGGCGGCGGCAGTGGCGGTGGTGGGCGGGTGCTCGGATCGCATCCCCGAGACGAATGTTCCGAGCCAGCTGGACAAGCATGGAGGTTAAAATTTTTGCGAAAGGCTTCTAGGCATGCTGAGATAAATTATTTACTCACCGAAGTGGACCAAACACACATACAGTGCGCGTCTAAAGTCGTTTGAAGGTTGGACAAGTTATGGGTAAGATCGTTGAAAAATTACCTCCTTTTAATGGTGATATGTTTTTAAGAGTTGAGAAAAATTAGGGTCATGTTATACTCGTTTAAAAGACCTTTTCGTTATCTACACGCTCGCATTTAGAAAACTGAAATGAGACAAAAATTTTAAGGGTTTCAGTTTATGGCAAGCAGATGCGATCTGAACTGTAAATTATTTCCAATATAGTAGCGCATGCGATAATCTGCTCAATCGGTAATACCAGTTGTCCTTGTCAGTTACTACAACTGTTGTAGGTATTGTGTTTTCATCATTATTTATCTCTTTCTATGGGAAAACAAAAACTACATCAGCGGCTTATAAAAGATGCGCTACTACCAACCGCGAAACGTTTAATAATGTACGAGATGCGTATCTACGAAGTAATCCAAAGTGGACATTTTGAACAGTTTTTCTAAATTTGTTAATCCAATAAAATGTTCACAACAGGTGTTTTTTCTTTAGTCAGTGTAGCTACTCAAGCATGACTTGCCCTCTTTCGGAAGATCGACAGAGGTAATAAGAAAAAGTCACAGTAATTGACGCGGACAACTGATATCTTCACTTTACATTTTGCCGACAGAGTCAGAAATAACTTTGAGGACCTTACGTTCAACACGCTTTGACCAAGATTACCTCATTTATTGCTGTAAGCATGACCATCTCTAGCAAGTGCGATACGCGATACTGACCATCCCTATTCATTAAAAAGTGCACCTCAGTAGTTCAAATGCGCGTCATAGGATGAACACACACGTGTTAGCACGGTTTTGTCGGTGATGGTGATAGTTTCATTGTTTTGTCCGTCGTACTTTTGCATATTTTGTATTATGTCTTTACGTTTATTGTCTTGTATCATCGCTGAAGTACTTGCGTTCTGGTCTTACTAATAAACCTCGTGTGTAGTGATCGAGCCCTTCTTTTCGTTCCCACTTCAACTGAGTGAACAACTCAAATAACAGTTATAAATACGACTTCGAAGCGTGTTCAAATTGACACTTTCATATATTTATTATGGATTATCTGTTTGAATTTTCTAAATGCGAGCATATAGAAGTCGATAGTTTTTAAATGAAGTGCAACACCTACCACATCAATTGCTATTCTTGCCATTTAAAATGTTTGAGTCGGTAGCGTCATCTTGCGTTTTGAGAAAAATGTATCACCTTAAAAAATACGATCATTTCCCAAGATTTTACCCAAATTCTATTCAAAGCTTGTAACCATGGTCGTGCCATCAAAAGTTTGGGGCAGAGTCTTTAGACTCGCACTTTATGAAGCGAATGGTGCAAAAGTAACAGTGGGAGTTTCTTCACACTTAAATTCAGATAGTCCTTAGGCTCTTTGAAAGCAACCGTCACATCATACAATCAGCTTGTTTTCAATTTATTTAATTCATCTTTTAAAATGACCGTGAAGTAACGAATACTACTTAAACTTGAATCAGTAGTTGATTTTTCTAAATACTGTATCATATACTTTTCAAAGTAAGCTAAAATATTGCTTGTGGCCGATTCCTAATTCAGTTCAGCGATTTTTTTCCTTTATTTTAGTAGAAGTAGTGACATTGTAATGCTTATGAGATAAAAGTAGTATACTTTAGAGCAGATGTTCAAAATGTCCAACTCTAACAAAAGTGCAAGATTCCAACCGATGCCGAATAACGCTAGAACCTTCTATGTGCGATTTTGAAAATTTTCGATCGGGATTGTGTAAACGAGTGCATTTAAATATTTTCGCGTATGGAGAGGAGCGTCTCATGAACCAAATACGCTTTCTAATTCCGACAGCTACATCTTCCAAAAGAGCAGGAAGCACGTCTTATAAATAAATGAAGATATGTACCACAGTTGAGGAAGAGAAAAATGTCCAAATACTGTACTAAACTGAGACGTGTGGATTTCGCTAGCCCTTGTGTGTTTATTATGAAAATTTATAATCCGGACTTAATCGATAAACAATACAATGAGAGCAAAATTGTGATTGTTGCCAATTTATCCTAAAAATCATTGTCAATATTTCAGAGACTGTAGAGAAACAGATGGTCATTAAATAGCAGGGCCTGAACACGTTGAATATAATATGAAATGGATACAATATTTAAAAAAAACATACCAACGATTTTGTAACTAACTTTTACTTGAGCAATTTTTGTAGCATTCGTTTATGGATTTTTGTCAATAAATTGAAAAATCTGATCTTAAGGGTATGGATAGCTTACAGTTCTAGGTCTTTCAATAATATTTCTTGATTTAGCAGTAGTTTCAGTTTTCTTGTAAATGAAGATGCAGCTTTGTAAACGTTTCAAAACGTGGTAAACAGTTATATTCAAAACGCTGTGCATCAGTGATGGGCGCTTACGCTTAAACTATAGTTTTCTACGTTACATGCGTAGAAAATGTAGATAAAGCACTTTGGCGTAGATTTTGAGTAGAAAATATAAGACGAGTATATTATGGCTAAAAGGTATTAAGTACGTGCTAAAACAAACTGGAAATTAGTTTGTTTTTAATTTCCCTGTTTTGCTGGCTTCTCCATGTGTTCTATTCTTAAAATTTTAAAAATTTAATAGTTTTCTTTATATCTATACACACTTGCATATCATATTTCTGTAAGTAGTCAGGGTATCCAAACGGTTTTTTTTTTATTTCTTTGATACACAAAAGACATCGCCTATGTTTACGACACCTTTCCTTCCACAACTATATTAGGTTGTATTCCTAACACGCTATCAAATGCGGAACCGCACTTACAAGTTGATTTTTTTCCAAAGGAATGTGTTTACTAAAACTCATCATCATCCTTACTTGCTTCTTTAGATCAATGCATCGAGTTCAGCAACAAGAACTGCTTGTATACCCTGTTGATCTGCTTTTAAAGAAGTTGCGATWAAAGAACATGAGAAGCTTATGAAACGTCTGTTTGCAGAGTCATTAAGGACTCCACTTGACCGACTGAGGGCTTCAAAGTGCTTTTGACAGCACGCTTGTCCTGTTTAGTCGGGTCTTCTCACGGAATTATATTGAAATATAATTCCGTGGGTCTTCTGGCCCTAAGGTATGACCAAACATGTTACTGCTGTTTAGACATTTGTCTAGTTAACTCCATTACAAGGTAGTATTTCTTTTGGTTAACAAGGAATAAAATACAAAATAGTATTGGCAATTGTGACGTTTAGAGCAGTACTGGTAATGGACACCATCTAAAAACTAGATGTTTCTAGATTTCTGTTTATCTACACAATCCTTTTTCTACAGTAGAATTTCAAGTAGAATATTACATAGGTTATGCGTAGATAAAGAGTTAACACTGAACACAAACGACAGCAATAATAACACATTAATTGTCAAAATTCCAAAGGTCACTTAGAATATACATACATCTGAATTACATTAATTGGCCACAACAATATTTCAGATTACTTTGGACACGCCCTATTGCACCAGGAATCTACAAAATCAATCATTGTTTTTAGGTTTAATCTATAACATACAGATATGCATAATGGTCTAGTGGTATTCAACATAACAGCATGTATTTATTTGACTATAAAGTTTTTGGACAACTACTTCTTTCTAAAATAATTTTAAAAAATGTAATTTTATAAAGTATGATTCAATAAATCCATCAGGAAGTCGTCGACGCCACTAAAAATAAATTTAAACGCGAAGTCAAACAGCATCAAAAATAAACTCAACACAATACTTTGTTTTGAGTTATGTTTTAATCTGTGTATTTATATATGCATTTATATGTACTAGTATTTTACAATGCCAATGTCTTTAAGATTTGATGGCTGAATAAAGATTATTATTAAAATTGTATCCACCGAGGGTACAGAAAATGAGATGCAAATAGTTACAAGACGATGGTAGTGTTCAAAGTACTTTTACCTTACCTCGATGCAGTATTCGTTCCTAGGTGTATTATAATTACATAACCTATAGTTACTACAAACCTACAATCAAAATTTATAATATTCACAATTCGGAGATATTATTTATGCAAACTTTTTGTACTTGGAACATGGAAGGATAAAATTTTGGTATACAATATAAACAAATATAACGCTCACATGTTGAAATAGAACAGATAATGACTATTAAGTTTAAATGACTGGTGGGTGCACTAAATAACAACAATCTGGGTCCTTAGCATAACAAGTAATATACTAACAAAAACATGCACACATGCAATTCCATACCTAGCAACTCATTTAAATAGTTAAAAATAATAACAGGCTGTTATATTTTAAATTATTTAAAATCAACATTCCAATTTTTATATATATTAAACTTTAGAATGGAAATATATTTAAGTGATCATGCAACACATTATACTGTAACCCCAAAAATCGGATTGCAACTAAGTACTTAATATGTCGTACATAAACAAATACGTGTGGTGTCAAGTAATTAAAGATTGTGTGAAATATATAAAAATTAATTGATTACCAAAATTCATTTTCCCTGGGATCATTTATAAAAATATTTTGATATTTTTTTAAATAAACCTGAGGTGTAGGATTACTGTTCTCCATATGTTACACAGTGTGATGGTGTGCATTTAAAGCGATCTGTGTATTAAAATGCTATATTTTTTATTACCTGGAATACTGGCGTATGCTGAATGTCTTCTTGGATTAAACGTAGTTGATGCGTAAGCGTACCTCTCAAATGGATTGGGAACTAATTGAAATAATCTATTAAACAATCGTGATGAAATTAATAAAAACAACCGCTAATACTGTATTAAGGTATACGCGAAGAAAAATAGAAATCACCCACGTGTTAGTTCAAAAATTAATTAGGTTTCTACGAGAAAAAAATACCAAATATATTGAATAATATACTTCAACACACATTAGTCTACTATTTGCATGCACCAAAAAAACACATACATGCGTCATAAAATGCATTTCAGGTTCAGTAAACTTGCTTACAAATACAGGTTAGGCAAAATGATCTATCAAGTAAATCACAAATAATACCAAACTTACGATTTCAAAGTAATAGTATTCTTTGCTGACAGATATTTTGAAACACATCTGTCCTGATATTTCTCAAAACTGTTTTACATTATGTTTTTTTATCTCAAATTACAAAGCAATCGACACCTCGAATTACAGTTTTAGCTTTTAATTAATAAAATCAGGAACTTATCTAATAAGTCTTATTTTACTATAACGATAAAGTACAAAACTGAAAGTAATTTGAATGACCTGTTTCTCTTATTAATTGCTGTATAATCCCAAAATCTGTAAATCTTTCACTCGCGTCTGTTTAGTAATAAACGAAAGTTCCGTACCAACCAACTATACTTTATTTTTCTTTGCACGTTTGCACACATGTAACTTTAGATATTCAAGACTACTTAATTATTATAAACATCTTGCAATATGACATACTAATTTTGATTTGCACGATTAACTTCAAAATCACAATACTGCTATTAGTATGAAAGCGAGAGCTTTAACTATTTATTCAAATCAAAGTCAGAATCAAAGTTTATTCAATTCTCTAATATGAGGAAAGTACAATAATAATGTGATTTACTCATTGCAGCATTTCACCTTCCCTACACAGAGCTAACACCAACATTCTCAAAAATTTATGACGACTCCGCAAAACGATCAAATGCTTTATAATAAGTTAGTATCCTTACATGAGTCTTGTTGAGCCTTTTCCTCAGCAACCAATCCAGATTGTTCCAGACCTGGCATGTGCTGCTCGAACGCATTCACGCAATTTAGCATACTCCTGCAACACAATTATGCACCCTCATTCGTCAGATCATCCCCCCAAGATACGTTTGTGCACGCAACCAGCATTACGCCACATTGGCAATAATCAGGGTTACACATAATTTAGGACACAACGTCAGTGTATACGCATCTGCTGTCGTTTATTAATAACTATCATATTAAGCGTGATAACAAATATGAATGAAAATATGCACGGGTTAAAACATCAACAATACAAAAATGAATAAAAATTAACATTTTACAGCTGCGTCTTTTCTGCTGTGTTTGGATCATCCGTAGTGTCTTTCGAATGCGAATTTTGGTTAGTGGAATCAGAAGATCTGGAAAAATAAAAAAACAAAAATAAAAACTGAAGAAAAATCTAAAAAATTCAACAGGTAAAAATAACGCAAAAAATAATCCTTTTTAAGTATTATGCGCACAAGAAAATAAAAAAATATAAATTCATTGTAATACACTGGATGTGTCGTCCTAGTATGTCAAATCGATTAGTAGTCAAATAATTCTTATGCGGTAAACAAACAATACTGCTATCCAGTTCACTAAGTGTCTTCATAACACAAACTCAGAGTCTCTGTTTGCCCTTTTTCTAACAAAAATGTAATCAGGCATTCTAAACAGAAGCATCTCAATTAATGGCAACCGTCTTTGCTACCACCAATCATTGTTAAGAAATAGATTTTGAAAGCTTAAAATGATCTATATTCGAATTTGGGTAACTCAATTGGAGAAGTTATGCACTCAAACCAAAGTTCTGCTGTGTTCTACATTTTAATTTTTGATAAATTACCTTAAACTGAAAAGAAAACTTTTATCTAAAAAAAGTATAAAAAAGTAAATATGAAATATCAATGTATAAAGTTTAACAAAATAAAATTTATCCTCACTATCTATTCTCTACAATCTTCTAAGGTTTAAAACTGAATATCTATTAAGTGCATCGAAATTTACAGAAGAATAACCAAAGTGACAGCTTAAAAAGATATAATAAGTGAACCCTACAACAGTTGCTACGATTTGTTAAACATTTTAAAGTTAAAAGTTTTCATCCATCTTAAATGCAGGCTGTGTCTTCCCATAGCTGATGACAAAAGAAAATAGTTAAACATCAAATTTCAAAGTTATTTTAATTTACTACTATTTGATGTTATTTAAAAAACAGTGGCGATTACAGTACTTGTGAAAATCGATTTGAGCTAGTATACTAAAAAAGGCATACTTTTCCATACACTCCAATGGCGTTTATCGTTAGGGATGTATTATTGCTAGGCGAGACGATTCTGCCTATATGCAAACCTTCAATCATGAAAAACATTTTTTCAAATCTGTCCGTTTAAAGTGTGACCAACGAAAAACTGAAAATACATTAAATTATAATCAAAAATTTTGTAGGAAGAATAAGATCAATTATAAATTGTTTTAAGTCTTGTTTTATTAAGCTATTTCAAGTAACTTATTTTTATGGAACTGGATATTAATAAAAGCAAACAAAAGTCTCACTATATAGTATAAATGCACATTCGGTCATGATTTTATTATAATTATTTGCAGTATTTATCAGTTACCACCACCAAATCAAGTTATTATACAGGATGTACCAAATGTGATTGACAGAACTGAGACAGGTGATAAAATAGTTTATTTACTGTCGAAAGTCATTGTCCGATTATTTACGGTTTCAAGGTTAGATATCTTATTTCTGATAATTACTATTTTATTCCGCTTTATCAAGAAAATTCCATAACTAATACTTCACGGTATAGTGGGTATTTAACTATACAAATTTTTAGATTATTTTCGCCATTTAAGAAAAATACAACCCACTTCTTGCTTAGTTTGTTTAATACGTAAAACTCGCAGGACTTTTTAATAAACGTATCTTGAAAAACGTAAATGAAGCAGATGGACCATATTGTCTTAGAAATTTCTACATTTTAAGCTAACTGTAAGAAGAGTTAGTTTTTTAGGGAATCTGTCGTAGTACCTGCGAGTACTTCTCGTCTCTATTTACCTTAAGCTAGTATAAACAGAGACTCACTCCAGAAACCAGGTTTTCGAAAAGTTGGCTTTAAATGGAAGGTATTGTGTCCATCTTTTTTAATGACTTATCAAAAATTCCATTATTTTTTGAGTGGTTATCGCAATTAAAATTGTTATCGCTCTTGTTTTTGTTCTTATTTTCCTTATTTCGTACGCGCTACGTGGTTTACCCTAGATTTTTAGTCAATGGTACAGTCAGAAAGAACGATTTTATATACGTACATAATATGAGTACATTCACCAAAGGTAGGAAAGCTGATTCTTTACATATAAAAAACAGTCCTCGAGCATTTATGTTACAACTATAGTTGAGTGCTCAATCATTTCATGCTTATTATAACTGACGTGACTGATTTTTGTTGTATGTCACTTTTGTTTATTTTTAGGTTTACCAATAAACGTACCTTTATCACAATGAATATAAAAAATCTTTAAACAATTGGACACATTTGTTTTATGTACTTTTTTAAAGATATTGTTATGAATTTAGAAAGTAAATGATCTAAAGGTGCTGGTTTCGTTTGCGGAGTCAAGGAAAATAAAAAGACGTATGTTCGCTTACCTTAGGTACGGTGTTGCGAACACGGGATGCAGGTAAGCCACCAGAAGCGGGAGCGGGACCAAAAGCGGGAACGGGACCAAAAGCGGGAACGGGACCAAAAGCGGGTGTGACGAAGCGGTAACTCAATTGGATGTAGCACAGCGAAATCGGATACACATTCACTAGGTTTGTTTATTTATTATGCACTTTTTTGTTAGTTATTTCTAATGTTTTTATTAATGGTCAAAACGACTAGATATTTGGTAAGCGAACATCTTACGCGCGAAATTTAATAACAAACAAAAAATTAGATATTTTGCTTTAACAGATATGTTTGTTAAAATGTCATATGAGTTTTACTTACTAAACAAAGGTATCAAAAATGTGACATACTTAACTTTCTTTACTACAGAAGAAAAGCTGCTAATATTTTGTAACTGAATATCCACCACACCATACAATACTAATCATGTAACAAATAATGGAAACAATCTTTTGTTTTCATAGATTTTGAGCGACAAAATAGTGACTTTCTGAAATGTCTGGTACTTATAAAATGTAAAAAAATCGGATGGTATATTTCGATTGGAAATGACCTACTCTATCACCTACATCAGTTTTATCCATCATCTTTGGGGTACCCTGTATGTCTGAATAACAGCAGCTAGCTTTATCCCTATTTTGAAATAGGGTGTAAACCATCACCAACAGCAATAAGACCAACTCAATTTAAATATAGACAAATCGGGCACAGCAGTTCCCCGCATGAATAGACACTAGCATGATACCACTGACGCGCATCCCCAATACCTGTTACCAAACTAAACAAAATAATTATATATGATAATATTGTCACCCACCGTCGATCAGGGTTGCGAATCCGGCCAGGTCCAGGACAGTTGAGTGAGCGGGGCTGGGGCCGGGGCCCGATCCAACGAGGGCCGCGGCCTGCCTTCGTCACGTCTGCGGCACACACGCCAGGGCCGTTGATAAGAGGGGTGCTAACGTACCCGCAAGGCTGGCCCGAAGACTGTCAGTTGCAACGGTCAGCGAAGACGATACATACAGGATCTTTGCTCGGACGCCGATTGGCCGATTCGAAACGCGCGCGCAAGCGCCACGTGGCTGCGCTCTTGTTGGAGCGTTCAAACGGATGCCAACCGCGATTGGTCGTCGTGCCGAGCGACACGAACGCTTGGTCGCTGGGCACGACGCGATGGCCCTTGCAACGATCCTGAATGGCAAAACATGCAAATTGACTACACCGGTTTACATGGCTCGCGCGATTTAGGTGTCGGAATCCGGACCCGGCCCGAAATACGCGAGCTGAGCGACACATGCATTTTGTTGTTTTACCAAGAGATCTCCGTGTCCTAACCGAGTTTTGGTTACCGAGAGGAGGGAAACAGCGAGAAAGGGATTTGTTGGGTACCAAACTGAAACATAGCTAATTATGCATTTCTGGAAACTTACAAAACGGGTATTTTTATTAAATACCATTGTCCTCGAAATGTAATTATTGTTCGGTTTCAGAAGTATCAACGACTTCAGGGAAGCCACTTCTATTTCTAATATTACACTACATCTAACATTTTGCAAACCTGCCCAAAGTCATTACTATAGTATATTGATTCACACTTATTTAGCACATAAAAGAAAGAGCGCGATGGTTACCAGTAGAAGTACTGTACAATTTCAGTTTGATAGATCGAAATAAGGTATCTCCGTTCGGCAGAAGAGACTATTAAACTAAAGCAGCATTTCACATTAAAATACACTATATGCGTACAGGCTGCGGCAAAGAACCTCCTTACTTTCACTGGAGTCCTTGCAAAGGGCGTGAAGGTCACGCGATTGGAATCGACAGATGTAGTAGATCGAAAAGTTTATGTTAGCCTTAATCATCTGCAGTGACTAAAGAGCAGTGTTGTTAAGTAATTAATTACAAAAAGTTATTGTAATTGAAACAGTAATTAATTACTTGCTCTGCAATTGTTAATTCATTTGTAATTAAATTACAATTACAATTACATTTTCACAATTAAATTCCACAAAGCTATTTTTAATATTTAAAAAAAAGTGTAAAGTTTAAATTCGATTGCACACCAGTAGGCAGGTAGATATTGAAAATACTATTTTACATAAAATTTATCACAGTGCTTTAGGAAGGCTTAATTAATTAGATTAGTGTCAGTAGATAGACTAAAGCTTCCGATGAAGTAGAACGCATTTGCGCTAAGAAATTGAATGTACTATACCTTACCATAAGACGGAATTCACAATTTACTTAAATCGACTAAATTAGATTTTTTGCAAGAATATTTTGTAGTTATGTCGTAGTTAGAGAACTCATGAGTAAAGTCCAAGAACACTTTTTTCCTTGAAGTCATTATAACCAAAATCCTTGCGATACACCTTTAGAAAATACATTTTGTCAAATTTGTTATTATATGGATTTTCCAGAGCAGATGATGTCAGCGAAAATGCTTCACATACAATATGTTTAGCTTATATGAAGGTAAAAATTATTATCTGTAAAAACTATCCTGAAAGCGAGTAATTCAGTAGTTAAATTTTTAACTTAGACAAAAAAAATTGGTCAGATGAACAATTTGAAAAACTATTGTTTTTAAGACATAAAGCTGGTTTGTAATCTACATTAATAAAATTAATACTAGGTATAGAGTTGTAAGTCTGCATATAAAAATAATTAAAACAATTATTCCTGACTTGATTAGATGTAATTTTTTTAATTTTGGTTTTTATAATAAAAATTATGTTTTATTGTTAAAATAATTAGATGTGACCGAGGGTATGTACAAAATATTTTCTACCTGATCCTATCCAAAGAGTAATTGTAATTGATTATTTGAAATTACGTAGAAGTGTGTAATTGTAGTTGTAACTAATTGCTTTAACATATTTTGTAATTACAACTTACCGAAATTAATTACACATTGTGAAGTAATTTTAACATCATTGCTAACAAACAACGTGCAACGTGGAAATATACTTTACGCTAGAATTTTCCATTGTGGGGAGTGCATTAACTTTTTCCTTAGAAATTAGAGCCATTTTATTTCTTAATTTTTTAAACAATTCCAAAATAATTTCAAAGCTTCTGCCGATTAGTAATAACAATATAACCTCTTTGTAAATGAAAATGAGAGCAGAAACCTTCTTTGTAAATGTTGTTGGTTACACCAATATACTAATAAAGGAGTGTTCGCGAGTCTGTTTCTTTGACGGGTAAATATAACAAACCCCATAGGTTAGTGATGCCCTAAACAGTTATTTATCAATAACTGGTTATAACTGTTATAACCAGTCACGTAGTATAACAGTTATTGGCTACTGATGGTTGTCGGATTACGCCAATCGCCAATCACAGACTTCGTAACGACGTCGTGCTCTTTACCTTGATGTTTTTTCACTGATAGTTGAATTCATGGCTGTAAGCTAATTGGTTAAATTGTGGTTCTAGGTTATACGCGGTTACACGCTGTATAGTAAGCATGGCAAGACGAATGGAGCTAATAATTTAGAGCTTCCTAGATAAAATAGTTAAAACCTTGTTTACGGTGACCAGCACATCAGACGTCAAAATCAGATAACCAGGCAATAGTAGTAGCCAGTAACTAAAACACACAGTATTCATTTTCTGAACGATTATCGCATGATAATTATTATTCATAAGGGTTATCGAAATATCGCCCACCTCTACTATAGGTACATTAGTAAATGACACAAAAAAGTATAGTATGATCACGTACATAAAAAATTTCATAGTCAACTCCTCAAACGAATGCCATATATTTTTCACCTCATCTTAAACTACATTTAATTTTCTAGCCAGCTATGCAAACAAAATAGGCGCGACATTCTGCATGAATGCTGTTTTTGAGATCTTCGATATTAATTAGTGATGTATGGTAAACTCTATCTGTAAGATAAAGTCAAAGGCAAAGGTTTAGCGGTATAAGATCTTGACATATAGCAGTGCATTAGTACATTAGTACGATAAAAATTAAAGGTCTACGGTAAACTTTTTCTTTAACATAAGGCCAAAGGCAAATGTCTAGCGATTCACCTACCAGGGCAAACTGTATTTAAACAATCTGTTATAAATCTTGCGTTATGCATACGAGGGTGAATGTTTTCAGCGTCCATAATATAAGATAATATTTTTTCGGATAGATCGCTGTCTCTTGAAAACTGACAAAAAGTTAATAGTCTGACGTTTCGATTACACCTGTAATCTTTGTCAAAGACGAAGAACCTCAAAATTTGCCTGACACAAGTTCAAACAAAATTTTGTTTGCGTTATGTACTTACTTAATACTTAAAAAATCAAATAAAAATGCATGACGTCCCATTTTAGAGAAAATGCCTTACTATCAAAATTTTTGACGTAGGTCACTATACAATTCATTTAAAGTTATCGTCTATTTGCGCCATCTACAAATATATAGGGTTTACTATGTCTAACTGTCAAAATAAAGGAGATATACTGCAATATTTCGAAGAACGCCGTTCGAAGAATTACAGATGCACCGTATGCTGTGACTTAAGAAAAACAAAGTTTGATTTTATTTTCCAAAAACATGTCTAATAATAGTATCCAAACGGGGACGCCACGCTACTTCAAAATCATTTTCACCATTAGAGAAATCGACATCGAATTTTATGAACAATGTTTTTCATTACTCTGGACTTGTTGAATTTTCCATTCTACAAACTGTAAAGAAAAAAATGGAAATGGAATTAATGAATTGTGAATTGTTTCTTTAGTTTGATCAAATCTAGTTTCTGAACGCAGATTTCTTCTTGTGGTTTTATCCAATAATTATACGTACGAACAGAGATATTTACCACTTCCTACTTCAACTACTGAATATCGTTCTTTTTTCCGTACTCCAAACTTCGTGGGATCAAATAATATAACTGTGATGTTTTTAGCACGGTTGAACCTCTATCGCGCTATACTATTCTTACTGTAGTATACCCCTATAATATATAATTTAAAGATCGAAATGGATAACAAAGCTCATCAGAAATGAAGTCGTTCAATAGCATTGTTTCAGTCTGGACCCATAGAAAGTTTGGAAAATAAACTACCTTACAGTATCTACGTGTGCACTTAACATATGATCTGTTTGTGTACTGTGAATACAATGTGCCACATATTTTAATATATTCATATTTGTGCCCGTTTTGCACGCAGCCATAGCGATTTCCGTGATATCGAAAGTGGCAATTATGCAATTTACGTGAATGTTAATAACTGCAGAAAAATCGAACTGAACCAAACAAAAAATTGGGTTAAACGAATATGGTATAATGTGTCGTTATGCTACTTTAGCAGTATGTTAGGTGTACCACACAAGTTAGTCATCCCCCTCTATTTATGTGTAGAGATCGGATGGGAAAGGAGTCCGCAAGCGCATGCTCTAAATTTTAGTGGGGACACACAAGGACACAACTAAGACTTACCCGTACAGACGGCTATCCCGAAAACTAGCCCTGTCGCAAAGAATTTCGTAAATTTTTTTACGAAGCGAAAAGATGCTTTCAACTATAAAGATAAACTGTGCTTACCCTCCGTTTCCGTGTCTGAAGAGAGCTAAAATTTCTTCGAATGTTTTATTTTTCGTTTCTGGAACCTTCTTATACGTGAATATCCAGAAGATCGCTAACAGTACGCTGAACGGAAGGAAGGTGTAGTTGTCGAGAGCAGTCTGAAACAATACAAGTTAACAAATTAATTAAAAAATGATACGAGACGTGTAGAGAAGAATGAGAATTACTTCACTTGTCAGACCTGCATTCTATTTATGATCGTGTTGTCAAGAAATATTTATAATATAATGATCACACCGCCTTTTCTTAAGTATTGGCTTGTATAACTTTTTCGATCTTAGTAAAGGGTTTTCCGACAGGGACGAATCGATTTTAAAATGGAATACAAGCTATGAGGTATTAACGAAATTATTTTTTTTTATTTGAAAAACCCATCGTTCAAATGTCCGCCGCGGCTTCTCAGAGTAGTACTGATCCAAGAGGTCCCATTTTCAATCACTCTACCTCACAGATCCGAGAGAATTGAGCAATGACCTAGGTTATGTTGACTTTTAGGGGATCGGTCGATTGCGGCTTATTGAAATAGGCACGAGACATTAGAAAACCCCACAAGAAAAACTCTAACGGGGTCAAATCGCACGATCTTGGTGATCGATTCACGTTACTTCTACGAAAGATAAGCATACCCTCAAACACACTCAGCGGCAAAAAACGATCCATGCGCTTTTTGTGTCAAAAATGTGTTGTATTAGGTAATCATTTGTTTTTAAGAAACATAATTAAGTTTTATATTTCTGATGAAGATTACCTGCGTTTTTCATAAATTAAGCACCCTATACTGAATTTAATTAAACAACAGAGACAAACTGAACAAAAAAATAACAGAACAACATGAGGAACATATAAAAAAAAGAATAGAACAGAACAAATTCAGAAAACTAGTATTGTGTATTGCCTCCTCGAGCTCGGATTACGGCTTCTATGTGTCTTGGCATCCCCTCAAAGAGGTTCCAAATGCTTCCCTGATCAAGGTTCTCCCATTCTCGTACTAGTGCTTCCCTGAGTGCTGCCAAATTTTCGGGGGCGGGAATTTGAGCTCTGATCTTTCTTCCAAGCATATCCCAGACGTGCTCTATCGGATTTAAGTCCAGGCTTCTTGCTGGCCATATAATGCGTGGGATGCCCATCTCATCCAGGTAATTATTTACTATGCGCGCAACGTGAGAATGGGCGTTATCTTGCATAAACCAAAAGTTATCACCGACAAATGGGGCAAAAGGAACAACATGGGGCTTCGCGATATGTACCTATCCGAATTCAGTCTTTTTCCATGAACCACCCCTAATTCCGATCGAACTTCCACATCAATACCTCCCCACACCATTATCGAGCCACCCCCACAGCTAAGCCTTGGAACGATATTGCATTGTGCAAATCTTTCTCCAGTTCGTCTCCATACTCGCTGGCGACCATCTTGTGATCGGAGACAAAATCTGGATTCATCGCTGAAAAGAACTTTGCTCCATTCCTCAATGCCCCAGTTGCGATGTTCTCTGATGAAGCGAAGTCGTTCAAATCGGTGACCCCTGGTTAATTCTAGACCGTTTGCTGGTCTTCTTGCACTTAATCTATACTTCTTCAACCTTCTTCTTACAGTTCGTTCACTTACAGCTATTCCTCTCACCCCCTACAATTCATTCCTCACCCCAATTGCAGTACTGTCGCTGTTACGCAACACTCTTAACGTCATAAAGTGATCATCTTGGTGATTTGTACATCTTCTTCTGTCCGACCCAACTTTTCTTGTGTACGCTCCTGTTTCTCTGAATCGATTTAATGCTCGCTGAACACTACATCTCGAAACCCCCAACACCCTAGCCGCAATATACTGGGACCGCCCGTCTTGAATTAAAGCAATTGTTCTCGCTGAGTCTGTTGCACTCAAAACCATTTTAGCAATGTTTTTCAGCTGTTTGTCAGTATGATTGTGGGAATGCTTTCTATTTAGAGGTCGATCTAAAGGTGCTTTGATGTAAACGTTTAGAAGGAGCGATACAGTTAAAACGACGGGGTTTAAAAAAAAATAAAAATAAAGAAGGCGCTTGCCGGTGACAGTGATGGCCTCACCAAGATCGTTTTCAAAAAAGTACGGACCAATGACGCTGTTGACCCAAAATCCGCACCAAACAGTCAGTTTTTGTGGATGCATTGTCACCTAGTGAACCTCGTGTGGGTTGGCATCATCCTGCATAAGGCAATTTTGTTTGTTAACAAAGGCATTAATCCTTGCACGTATGGGTGCTGGTTGATTGTTTACAGACCCGGTCGTCTCGAATTCGGCCACTAAACTTTGAAGGGTTGACTTTTAATGGCCACCAAGTCTGCAGAAAATTAGAGCGCAACTCGCACAAGGTTTGAACCAGCAAAAACCCATTTTGATAATAAAGTTTTTGAACGTGCTGCTCAATCGTATAACTTGACAAGATGATTTGGCATTAGCGACTGAATAATAAGGGACATATCATGTAAGTCCCGTTAAAACAATATGGTCACAACAGCCTGTTAACATCGACCCGCCCGTAATGAAAAACCCTTTATATGTACACATAGCTACATTGTACATGGCTTTTACAATGAATGGAATTAATTGCACATAATCCCGATCACTATTCCTTTTAAACGCCTGTGCACGTTTTAATTTCAAAATCCCCATGCTGTAAACCCTACTTAAAGTAAATAGGTAATCCCATTCGGTATTACCATATGTAAGCTTCCTTTTTCAAGTGGAACAATCTGTATGTTTTACGGATTTCAGTACATACACATTTGAAGTACTTATCTTTTACAGTCAAAGCCAAGCAAGTAGTCTGTAATTAATTTAGGAAATGATCTTGTATGTGGAAATTACGAACATGTACTCCAAAAAAGGCTATATTCCATTTAAATAGTTGTGTCAAAAAGCACCAAGTAGAGGACGACAAAAATCTGAGCAAAACCTTAACTAAGGTCTGATCGAGATTAGTGCGTAAAACCCGAATTCTGAAACTATATTTCTTGGAATTAATACAAAACAATAGTTACTTGCAACTGTTATTGCTAATCTTAGTTCCCAAATCCACCGAATCCTCATTTACACAAGGACCAAATTTGGTTAAAGTAGCCTAATGTCACGCAACACTATATAGCGACCGTTTGACGATAACCAAATATAGTTCTATCGGGTGTCCACCTAAATCCTCTTATTTAACAGTACTAGACTTTTACCTGTGGGATTAGTATACATCAAAAGTGTATAATTATTAAACCAAATTCGACTGATTTCACAAGAAATACTGCATAAAGTCCAACGGTTTCCGTTTCAACACAAGCATAATTTTAAACACTTATTTTGAATGCGTATAACTATAAATCGCTGTTGATAAATG
The DNA here is from genome assembly GCA_025024175.1 of Rhyzopertha dominica. Classification (NCBI taxonomy): domain Eukaryota; kingdom Metazoa; phylum Arthropoda; class Insecta; order Coleoptera; family Bostrichidae; genus Rhyzopertha; species Rhyzopertha dominica. Next base: position 55,004,260 of record QCXZ01000003.1, read on the forward strand.
TTTTCCTTATTATTTTTCTATTGAATTTTTTTTTAAGTTTTTTTACCATTCTAATGACAAATGTAGATCTAGATATCACAATTCGGGAGACGACTACAGGTCAATTTTCATGTGAAACATAGACAAACATGAACACCAAAGGAAAATATGAAAAGCTTTTTCTATGCAAAAAGTAGACGCTTTCAAAACTTACTGTGGATTCGCTGTTGTGCAAATTTAAGCAGTTAGTACCTGTATTTCAAGGATTAAAATGTTTCAATAACCTCTAACAATAAAAATGTGTAATTATGTAATCAGATTGAACTTGATCTGAAACTGCAGATTTAAGTTCAAGATTCAGTTTCTCAATACTCACTCACCTATTGCGGTCATAGTAGATAGCTGTTGTCTCGTACTTAATTTTATTTTTTGTTGTTAGATTAGTGGTGTTGTGTGTGTCTGAATTAAACGGAATAGATTTTTAGAAAGTGTTTTGCCACGAACACAACAAAATCTAATGTACAGCTTAGCAAAGTAGGAGGGTAAGCGAGCTCACAAAATAGTTTTGGAATAGACGTAGACTAGTCTTTTTATAATGTCAGATATATGTAAATATTTAGTAAGTAAAATCCGAATTCGTATTTTGGACAAAGATTATATTTTAAAGAAACGCACGAACGAAGAAATTTTGATTAATTATATTTGATACTTGACAGTATTAGCAAATTAAAAACAGCGGTGGATAACTTAAGTACACTCTTTGAAAACGTAAGCACATTTGCGCATTAGAATTGGCCCACAATAGCGATAAGCTGCGTTTCGCCTAATATCACGTTTGCATTGAAACAAAACAAAACTACATCTGCTGTCAGATCGAAAATAGCCCGCCTTGATCCACTGTTCCGATTGAATTTCAGAGTGTATAACACCGCTAAGAATTTTAGAACTTCTCAGTAGACGCTGCGAAATATTATAGGTTTGTTTTAAAAGCAGAGTAATGTAAACGTGTTTTCCGAAATTCGCAGCATATCTTTTAAAGGAACTGGCTCGAAGTGGCTATCAAAATATACTTGTTTACGGCTACCTAAAAAATGCGATATGAATATTACAKGGTAAGTTTTGTAATAGAAGTCGGTCACATGTTTTAGTGTACCTACTTTAGACTAAATTTAACCCTTGTTAACGCAAAAGGAGAAGAAAACTAAATGTTTATAGGCAATTGAAAAAAGAACTAGACGCAGATTTGGAGTCTGCTGAAGACCCAGAAATAGAATTATTGGTCTGCAGGGTGAAAAATATCATTTTAATTTTTTACTAAGAAAGGTCAAATTTCCGGCATTCATCATGATTAGTGAGTGCATGTCCTCCCAAGTAGCGGGGTACTTTCGGGTGACAGATGGAAATGTAAATACTCAAGAATTCAAAATGATTTTGGAAAAGAAATTGTTGCCATACACTAAAAAATACATTCTGATTGAGGCATTCTGACATGTAATAAAAAATTAAAACTTTGAACTGTCCCAGTATATACCTACACCTAATGAGTTAAAAGCTAAATTTAACGAAATTTGTAATAATTTCACAACTTTGCGGTAGCTTAGCAAACCATGCCATGACGAATGTTAGAAACTTCATGGTGCTATTCCAATGAGCCAAACATAGCTTTTCTTTTGTGCTTACGTTTTCGATGTGTATACTTCAGTTATACAGTACTGTTGTTAATTTGTTGCTTATATTGTGAAGCATCCAAAATTATTAATTAAATTTTTTTAGATCGTTTCTTTAAAATAAAATCTCTGTTCAAAATACAATTTCTATTTTACTTACGCTTGAGTCATTGAATTTACATATTAGAAATATGCTATGGATTCCAAAAATGGATTCCGAAGACATTATGAGGCATTATGAAAAACGAAATAAAATATAATGTTATGTAAATAATTAAAGAGCCTACATTTGTAGAAGGTTATGTTAATGGATGAGACAGACAATCAGCTATATTTGTCAATGTCTTTCGTCGCCTGTAAAAATATGTTAGTTACAGATTACGCTAAGCACTCACTAAACAATGCAAAACGGATTTTTTTTACATTTTACACATTAACTAGATCTAATTATAGAAAGTGATGTGTGATGTTTATCCTATGGAATACGTCAAATTCTTAGAATTACACTTATCGTCTATGATTTTTCAAGAACATTGTAGCGAATTAAAGAGGTGTAGGACCAGGTGAAGTGTCCAATACCCAGAACTCGCTATAATCTACGTTTATAGCAATCTTTAAGCAACTTATCGCAATAACTTATTCAGATTATGTGAGTAGAACCACAACCTTTATGAGATTTACACTCAATACACTTTTGCAAATCATACATAGTACAATTGCTAAAAGTCTTGAATAAATAGCAAACAAAGCACAATTTGTTTAAAAATAGTGTGAATACCATGAGATATATCTATCAGTAGTAGTGATTCTAAAAAGTAAAAATGTTTATAATTCGAGATATATTAATTGGATACGTGTTATTTACATTACTTTTCAATTTTTATGGCGAAGTAATTATTACCAACAACTTACGTTTTGCTGACAGTACCGTCAAACATAACATAAAAGATTGACAGAATGCGGTAAAATAAATATGTAATTAATACGGCCTTAAGTATGTCTGTAATTCAACATATCCGGCTGGTCATCGACAATACAAATGTTGATAAAAACACGTACTAAGAGAAGTTTCTACGCTACCGTGATATCAATTTGAAATTACGATTCTTTATACGGTAGAGACTCGGACAATATAACAATTTCATACAAATTGGGAGATTTTCAACTATGGTGTTACATGAAAATGTTAAGCAACAACCAACAATAGTATCTATACAGAAAGGAAAAATTCTACATTTAGGGCACAATACGAGAACAAAATTATGCATTTTAGAACAAATTATAGTATAATACAAGACAAAATTATGAAAATAGGAATTGAGGAAGGCACTTCGTGGCTTGCTGTTCAGGGCTATGATGGACAAGACACAAATAACCTTGATGACTTCTAAATTTCGTCAGGAGGAAAGTTTGACAAATAAGTGTAGTGTAAGGATGAGCTAGAAATGATATATTTAGAAAACATGGAAGACGAATTTATCTTTTACTTTTGCTCTGACCTGACCCATAGCGCACCGGTTTGACCAACTAAACGAAACTGTTACTGTGTCAACTAGATCGGACACGTTCAATTGCACTCTAATTTCAATTAATACAAGAGATATTTAAATGCAATATGTTAATTGGAGTTAAACGTTGGACCTTTCACAAAAATCATATGTATAAAACTGGGCGCCGAAACGGACACTTTATCAGTTGATCACTGCAGCCAAAGTAGGTAGCAATAACAAAATAGCAACAATGAAATTCTGCATCGTAAGTACTGTGGTAAAACGAAAATCTCGGAAAATGTGACGTGTTTTTCTTGTGTTAAAGGCGTTAGCAGCCCTATTCGTCGCCGTCGTGGCCATGCCTCAGGGTGGAGGAAAATCCGGAGGTGGATTTATCACGCCAGTAGATATTCATAAGGAAACGGAAATCCATTTCAAGGTATGTAAATGAGGGCAATCGGCAGTTTTCCACGAGTTCCGTTTGAATTTTCAAGTGGTATAAATTCATGAAAAGGGGGGTTGGTTTCGAAACTAATTTATTTTATTTGAAAACAGATACAGGAATAGCTCGTTTTCTTCTATTAGCTTGTGATGACTTATAATTTTCATCATTTTCTTTCCTAATACACTCATCACAAACTTCAGTATATTCAGGTCATTAAAATCAGTAAAGAGGTGCTTTGTGCCAGTGCATATGCTGTTTATCTAATTTGCTAATAGAATCTGTCATTATATCATAATGAAACTTTAACAACCAGAAGCCACAGGCTCTTCTATTCGATATCATCTAAATGCCTTCCAAGAAATTCTTATAATTGCAGCTTTAGTACCAATAGATTTCTTCTAAAGTATATTTATAACCAGCACTCTTCCTTCTGCATGCATAGTAAGCAATGTAATAGTAACTGTAAATTGTAAAAAAATCTTAGACTCCATCAGACTTATCTTATTTACATATTGCAAGTGTTTTTGAAAATTCATATTAGAGGCCTTCAGAATCCATTCTAGGGTACCTCTGTAAGGATTTTCTCTAAAACAATCCAATATTTATAGATACGTAGTATACAATACCTATATTGATTAAACTAAAGCGTTCCCTGGGTATCAATGGTCAAAAGAACGTTTCTACAATGGTTGCACTTATAAAATAACTTTTGTCCTAACAACTTTCTTCACATATATAGGCTCATCCCGAATTCAAATACGAATACAAAGTAGAAGACCACAAGACTAAGGACTACAAGCAAAAGGAAGAGCACCGTGAAGGATACAAAGTAAAGGGATCTTACAGCCTCTTGGAGCCCGACCACAAGACCATCCGTCAGGTGGACTATACCTCCGACAAGAAGGAAGGTTTCATTGCTAAGGTCACGTACAGAAAGCATGAGTGATAATACATACCAAACGACCGTGATGTTAATGTTTCCTGCGATATTGTTATGTTAATACATTGTTGAGTTTTTGTTGCGAAAATGAATATATTTAAGAACGAACGTTATGTTTTTGTTTCATTTCAAGACATATAATCTAACAGTTCCCAACGTTTTGGTTTACATCAAAGAATAGCTATCTATGCTTAAGAAAAACAATATTTAGATCTCAATTAGTAACAGTTTCTATTTAGCTAGATAAATTACAAAACGTAGACTTAATGTTTATTAATTGCATATAGAATTTTGGTCCTATTCCACTTAATGGTGAAAATATATGCATAGGAATAGGAAAACAGGTGTAGTTGGTTAATGCAACCGTGGCGTTCTGAAACCCGCTTAATATAAGTATACACTGAATGCAAGCAACCTTTCTAACAACACAGTTCAACAGGTAATCGTAAACAGGCTAATATACAGCTGTCAACCAACAAAATACATACTTCGTCAATCAACAATAACTCAATAAGTTTAATCGTCGAATCAGATGAAATAGTATGACTAAAACGAAATTTAATTGACGTCCAGTCCAACAAAACCTTATTTTTATGGTTTGGTATAAAATAATCGGAAGTGATGGAAAATTAACAATTAAATTGTGATGGTGTTGTGACTTCTACAATACACACTTTCCATATCCTGCATGCATTCATCGCAGTATTCTTGGATTCTTAGTTATTCAAAATGAACCAAACTAAAATGATGGAAGAAAAATTCAAGAAACTTATAATTTTATTACTATAAAATGTTCATATGGACACAATCTAATTATTATAAGCAATACAAGTTTTATACTCGTCTTTTATTAGCAAACATGTTTTTTCAATACTCACCTACCTATTTATTTCTAGGGGTATGGATATAGTATGTCTAGATAAAAATATATTTTAGAAAAAATACATAATACTCTCATTCAAACGTTTATAAATTTTGTTTTAAACGATTCATTCGAGATCTAAAACGCAAATAGAAGTTTTGAAACATTACTAGATATACTAGAATTTGCTATAACCGAAACTGTCACTCTTGATTTGTAAAATAAATAAAATAAATGTAAATGGAATCATTAGGTTCTGCTATTAAAAGAATAACTTTGTTATGACATAAACGTGTATTTTTTATTTTTTAAACAAGATGAACGTTACTAACTGATTTAGACGCAGTTTTAATAATAGTTTGCTTAAAACTAATTTTTAGTGTATGTCATCTAACTCTAATAACTTCAGCATAACGACGAGGCATAACCCTATTAAATTTCTTAGCATCTCCGGGGCAATTGTCTCCGCTTTTAAATGCGAATACCTTGAAGTTATTCAAGAACTTCTATAGGTTCTCGTACCGATGATTTTTGACGCAATGTATCCCATATGTATACTCAATGTGATCAAGGACTGCTAGTCGGGCATTGCACCTCAATATTTTGCTCATTTAAAGAAGTTGTAACTGTTCTACCTACGTGGAGTATCATGCTGCAGAATAAATAAGCTCCCATATTATGGGAGAAAGGGCATTAGGTGAAGTTATAAAAAGATAAAACCACCCTTACGTAGCATAATGCAGTTACGGAACCGTTTTCAACTACAGAATATGTACGCCGATGCCCATGCCTGTCCATACCATATTAGACTTTTCACCAAAACGAATAATTTCTTGTACAGTTGAGTCGAAATAGCTCTCATTAGTCCGTCGCCATACCCAAACTCTCCCATCTTTTGTGGTTTAAACACAATCTGTCCAATAACGATGTTCTTCAGCTACAATTCTTAGAGATCTACGATATCCTGTCGTTAAACTTGGGATTCTCACTAACCTTCTTCCTTCTAGCACCCAACTGGTATTTATAAGGCCCTTTACGAATAGTTCAATCAGAAATTCTAGTCCTTGCTGTTGCTAACAGTCTCATGCGGTATTCGTTCGTTCCCTAAAAGTCCAGAGACATAATAAGCCATCTTCTCCAGCTCTTGTGTCTCTGTGATGCTTAGGGTAGGTTCTTCTTCTGACAAAACCATAAATTAAATACTGCTTCCATGCTCAATTTATAGCAGCGAGACTTACGTTCATAATTTCTGCTACGCCTCTTCTACGTTAACCTTCTTGAATTAACGTTACAGCTCTAGCGACTTCATACGACGCACTCACCTACCTAATGCACCCGTATTCAAAATTTTACTGTTAAATTTACACTTTAAACCGCATGATGAAAAACCATCAACTTTAATAATTAATGCTTTGATATTCAATTCTTCACATTAACGCCGTTGACAGGTTGTCCTAGTACAGCAATAAAACTGTCAACACTGATGTGTATACATTACCATCATGTAAAAAAAACATTTTGTATAATATGTGAAGAAGTCGCTTCTCTTTTTCGTTTTGAGTATTTTATGTACTTATAATGGTATTTGCGGTACTTAATACAAAAGCTTATTAATGAAGCCATCTTGGCTATATCTTAATAACTTAATAACTTAATTTAGAAATATAGCAGCTAACCTATTCCGTGCTGTAACTGCTCAGAGCAGATTGAAAGTTTTTATTACATCTTCCTATGCCACGTCCTCCTATTGCATGATTATTATTATGTGTTTCACTCAAAATAAGATAATAAAAAAATGTCAAAATCTTACACTTGTAAATTGCCGCCATCAACCGGTGAAATTTAGAACCTCTATGTAAGAGGGGCATTTTTGTAGCATGACAGATAACAAAGATCGTTATCCTTTTAAGTGGAGTTATCCATAATTAAAGGACATTTCGTATTTTTGATGGCACGTTATCATGGAAATTCGTTTGTTGTTTTGGCTGTCAGTTTTCAAAGCGATAAACTACATTTACAGACCTGCTGTCGCAACATAAACATGACTAAACTGTATTGCAAACATCAAAATTTATTTTTAATTTTTGACGTTTCATTATAGCCCGCTGGACTTTAATAACGTTTACGTCAAAGAAATTATCATTTTATATTGTCATCGTGCATAAATAAAAAATTATTGCGGCACGTTGCAAAAACCAACAACAAAAAATTATTGATGATCATACTTTTTTAAGACAACATATTACTGCATTACGGCCTGCGTGCTGGTGGCAGACTATTTATCAGTTCCATGCAAAACGCATGTGAAACACTAAATGAAGTGCGCTAAAGACTAAAGATAACATTAGAGATCAACTTATATAATTTATATGTTCATTTTTGCGGTTATTCTATTATTAACTAAATATTGAGATATTTTGGTGTGAACAGAATAACATAATTGGATATATAACACACTAATGTACATTTAGGAGTGCACTGGTACCAGCAAAGGTACTCTTGCTTTCTGCAATGCCTCTTTCGAATTACAAACTACGCAATATTCACGCAATCACAGGGGCATTGTGACCAACTGCCAGTGGCGAAATACCGGGCGGTCCAAATTAATTGCCACTTTTGCCACAACACGAGATATTTATACGTATTATAACGAATGTTGAAATTGGAGCCTAATTTTGTTCTTTTCCGGACATTATGAGGTGCACGTGTGATTACGTGTTTAAATCACCTTAAACGTAGGTTTACGGTTACCGCTGTCTCGTGCACCTCTCATACGTTCCAGGAGTAATCTCACGCAGATCGCTATGCGCCAATCAGCGTACCGTAAATCGGAGTGAAAAATACTTAAAAATGCATGCGGTAACCACTAGTGTTTTACATCTAATTAGAGAGTTAGGCAGTTCGGAATACATGTTGCAAGTTGATTTAACTGGCAAGCTGGGCAAAGAGACAATGAACGAAAAATTTGTAGTCGCGAAAAATCTATTAACGCTTAGAAATGTATTAAACGTAATCTGTAATTTACAATTATTTCCACTGGATCCGCAAACGAATAATAAAAATAGCATGTATGTGTGCCGCACTCCAGGAGTAAGCCGCTAGTTTCGCGCCCTTTTTCAATTTAAACTATTAATACTCTCGAGGAAGTACATTCTTATGCCACATACTGTACCCTATTCCGTTAATAATAATTTTAGTGTTCATTTTACTACACAAAAACAGCAAACACTACCTAACTATAATAACACTAAATATAAAATGGTAAGTACCAATCAAAATGTTACGAAGCCATAATAAATAAAGTATGTTCCAAGTCAGCGGCAGGTATTGATAAAATTCCTAGTAAAATATTAAAAAAATGTCAAAGAATACATCTCACATCCATTTTCGCATCTAATTAATGAATCGTTTAAAAACGGAGTTTATCTAAGTTCCTATAAAACTGTCTAAATCAATACCTTTTACAAAAATAAAGGTCTGCGTAAGAATTTATCATCTAATATAGGTCTATTTGCCTCCAGATTCAAATTGGTAATATTTTTGAGTTTAATTTTGCTAGCCGACTATGTAATTATGCTGAAAAAAAGAAGTTAATACAGCTCAACGTAGATTTCGCAAAAATTAATCAACTTCCACTGCAAAAAAACAAATCTAATGTAGCCACCATATGTTTTGATTTTAGTAGCGCTTTTGACTTAGTGAGTCATGCGCTTGTCATAAAGAAACTAGAGGCCACATGTCTTAGAGAAGAGACTCGGGCAAGAATAGCACCTTATTTAATAGACGGGGAACAAATTGTAAATCTAGAAGGCACTCTGTCTGCAAAAAGAAAAGTAATTTCTGGGATACCGCAGGGCTCGATCCTTGACCCTTTATTATTTATCTTATTCGTGAACGATCTATCACTGAATTGCTCCTCTCAAGTAATAAAAATTATTATTATTATTATTATTATTATTACTACTACTACTATTATTATTATTATTATTATTATTATTATTATTATTATTATTATTATTATTATTATTATTATTATTATTATTGCCTTAGTTGCAATCTTGCTTGCTTGCTGTAGTTTATTAGTCCACTAGATAAGATCATCGCAGTTAGGTAATAAGCACTACCTTTGAATATAGAATTCTTATAAATAATCAAAGGTGTTACTCTGTTTGAAACCCCCGAAGGTATCCGCGATGGAATCAAACAGTCTTTTTGTCAACATTAATCTTCGCGAAGCCGACTAGATCCCACTTTGGAACGATATTAATAGTCAAACACGTATCACTAATCACTGCGCATTAAAGAGGTGCGCTTGTTTTTCCAGCAAAATTTTTTCGTTCGTTCGTCCATCGTGACATCTCGGCTCCTAAGCATCGTATTGCGGTCAGGTTTTCGTTACCTAGTCGCTAATGCTAATGAAGCTAATTGCTTTAAGAGTATCCTTGAACGTGATTTTTAATGTTTGAGTTTTGATTACGATTATGCCAGACACGCACCATTGCATTTTTTATATTAAATACTGATCTTTGAGGGATTGATTTGAATTAATTAACTTTTGGTAATATTTTTGCTATCATCATGAATCTTAAATTTTATTGTTGCTACTTATAAGGACTACAGTAGATCGTCGATGTAAAAAATAGTTTAAGAAACACAAAAATGCAGAAGAACTGCGAAGATAAGAATAAGATAGTCGTATATAGATACAGTAAATATACTAACTAGTAACGATTACTATATATTATTGACAGAAACAGTAAAAAAAAAACTTGGGACTTCAAGGCGTCATTTTTAATCAATAAAGCACAAGCGAGTTCCTAATTAACTTGAACAACAGTAATTTCACAAGAATGATAACTGTGGGTGACACTATGCCATTTATTGACAATTGGCAGTGGTTTTCTGGTGGAGAACATATACTTTACTGACAATGCCAATTACCAATAGACGGTATAGGATTGCTCACAATTATTATTGTCGCACAATAAACATGGCCTACTTTGATTTGTATACAAGGGAAGCCATATCTATGTTATGTTATCTGCACTGGGATTATAGCTGTGCTGAAGAGGTTTTATAAAGTGAAACAGCTTTCCACAGAACATAACGTAGACTTATTTTGCTAGTATTTTCACAGGTCGGGTCTGTAAAATTTTTCTCTCAAGCAAGGTAAAGCCAAAAAGAAATTCCCAGCTTAATGGACCCTAGTCCTGTCCTACTAAAATAATTTGAAAATTTTAATTTCCCTCAGCGTTGTATAATGAATTTGTGACTAAGGAATCAATTCTGATTTTAAATTTTGATACGAGCACTACAATTCAGAGGCGGCGAAGACTATACTTTTTAATCGCATCTACTTCTTGCACTTCCTTTACATGTATGTACAGCTTTCTCCACATTTTCTCATTTGTAGGGAGTTTTACTTTAAGTCGTGACATACTGGCATTTTTATTTATTTCATAAAATCAATTGCTAAAATATTTTTGTCACTACTTTCTACTTCACGAAATTACCTTGTTTGTATAATTGGCAGTTTTGCGGGTGAGCGGATTGGTTAGAATAGTTAAAACACTTATTACATAGACTGAAGCCCTGAAAGCGCGATGGTTTATATAGGCTTATCGCTTCACTTCTTACGTGTCCCAAATATGGGTACAACCTTATTCACTTTTTTGGGTCAGGTAATAATACTTGCACTTTGGCATTCCAAATACCTTAATGATAAGTTTGTTGTACTCACCAGTTTGTTTTTTTTTATTTTTATACCCTAACAAGTTTAAATTTTTAACGTACACATAATAATCAGCTTCGGTTTATAGTCAAAACCAGTTCTATGCCATGATGTCTACACTAGACCTACAAACACTAGTTTAAAAAAGTGAAGCCGTTCCGTCTGCATTTGATTGTGACATGGACAGCATAGCATAAAAATATTCTTTTTACACATTCTTACACAATAAAACTAGCTTTAAAATCTCTGCACATATACACTTTAAAGACACAAATAATCAGTAGCAGCAATTTTATCACGGTAATACTTTATTGGTGCAGCTTCAAAAAATTCTACAGACTAGCCAGCTTTTCATGCAGACTATCAATGCGTAGCATAACACTGAATTCGTAAATTTATTTCGGAAGTACTGGGCTACTTCCATATCATTATTTCTTTCTTTATAGAAAACGACCAAACCTCGTTTCTTACATCTTACGACACTCGTTTCTCAGGCAAATGAGTGATCAGAACTAAAATAAAGTCTGATCGGTAGCAAGTGACTGCTGCTTAAAAAACACGAACGTGACGTCCACATAATTCTCTAGACCCAATCCACTGCAAGCGCATTATGTTTAAGATTTATGTAATCGTTAGAAAGGGTGCTAAATACAAGGTATTCGTTGCTATTAATCCTAGTACACAGTCCCAAAGCCTTTATTTGTGTAGCCTCGCGTGCAGCTCTTAGGTATACCCCATGTTACCGGGCAAGGACCTTATAGAAAGGCCCAACACGAAATTCTCTTTCGAAGGACCCTCTTAATCGCAGTCACGACAGTTTACGAAATAGCCATCAATAACTAAAATTTTTCAAACTACGGCCTGTTGTCTCCGCCAGAACAACTGACGCGCATTTCCATAATCAATTATTACGTAAATGCGTCGGAATTAATATTAATAAATGTGATCGCAGGAAGTTGCGCGTAAGTTTCACATCCAGCACATAAAGTACAAATGGTGGCGAAGTCTGTTTCCCGTTTCCATTACGGCAATTATAATCGAGCAAATATCTCGTGTCGATAATACAGGATCGCGTGCTATCTCCTAAAACCGAATGCTGCACAACCATTACGCAGAACGCCAAACAGAGCGTATCGAAATGTCGGAAACTCTCCTTAAAATCGTTCTAGCTGGTTTTATCACTGCGAACGAATAGAAAAAAAACGTATTGCGTAAGTGTGGTCGCGTATGCACCCACGGTGATTAGAAAATCTAGAATTCATGCCTCCCTGAGCATGTTTGTTGGCATTTTTTGGACTGTACTGCGTTTACTATTTGCATATCATACCGACTATCGCATTTCTTCACAATGAAATGTAATAGCGTAATTACATGGTGCAGTATCGATCAATCTTGAGTGTAAACTGTATCTGTTGATATAGAAATCCGTGGTAAAAATTGGTATCTATATGGGAACGACGCCGATATGGTAAATCCTAATTTTCTAGTTTACATTAAACAGAAATTGTTTACACGGGAAATTCAAACAACCGGAAATTGTTGAAGTTAACGAACTGTGACTAAACACGATTTCATTAGCACCAATAAGTGTAATCTGTTAATTCCCTGTTACGTCTTTAACTACAACAGAAGCCATTTTATGTCAGCAAAGTATGCTGGAGCTCAGATGCAACGCATAATTCTGTGATGTGGTTTAATCCAGCAGCAAATACGCAACTTTAATTTATGTTATTATTTATTTAAGTAAATTGAATAATGGCGAATAGCAGTCATCCTGATTTTCTGTGAACTACTCTTCGAAATCGAACTGATTTTCGAAAAAATCGTTTTAGTGAAGACGTTCTGTTCAGCCCAGAATCTTTTAGCCTTGTCAAATCAAAATGTTTGCCTTAGAACGTCTCATAGCCAATACCGTTATTGGAATGAGACGCTGTATGTTTTGTAAGTGGTAATTAGGTACAATATAACAACACAGTAATATCTCATCAGCCCATTAAACCAGGTTTTTTTAGAAGTTTTGGATCGACGTGCAAGATCACTCGACTAATGGCAAATAGAACGTGTATGACCGTAACATCAAAAGATCAGCAATTAGAACCACCAAGGATCTTAGGCTATTTGTGAATATGTATTTAGTACCCCTGGGATCGTTTACGACAAGAAGATACCGACAACTTATTCATAAAATTTTTGATGCTTTATCCTGTTCAACTGAACTAAATTTAAATCATTTCTTCTGAATAAACGATGATGAATCCGTGAAAATAGAGATTCGGAATAGTTTTTTTTACAATTTTTTGCGCTCAAGATACGTTAGTTACATTTAATTTTGGATCTATGAAGCTTGCTGATTTTCAACGGAGACACACGAATGCTGCCATTTTTAAGAAGTGGATGGAAGAAAAATTGATTCCCAAATTTAGAAGAACCTTCGTTAGTGTTAATAGGCAATGCTCCTTATCACAGTGTGGAGCTAAACAAGGAGCCAACTTCAGTATGAAAGAAAAAAGAGCTGAGTAAATTAAACAAAAAAAAATCAGTGGAATATGAGGTGGATCAGTTATTAAAGCGCGCTTTACACTTGGTAATTTATTGAGCAATAAACTGCACAATAAATATTACACATGGCAACAAGTTGCTTAATTTATTTGCTGATTTCTAAATACCAACCCTAAATATTTTTACTCGCAGTTGTCAGCAGTGTGAGTATTTAACCGCAATGTTTTGTAATACTTTAAGTATGTGAGGTATGATGTGTGTATACAGGCATGTTATACACTATTGCTTTGATTGTTTTTTGACTTATTTTTTTAAGAGCACCTCACGTTTAATACGCTTAATTTCACTATTGTCCACTAGATTATAGTTTAAAAATTTTAGAAAACACTCACACTCAAAGATGTACACGAATACAACCCTTTTTGTAGAATAAAGATTCTATTGGCGTCACTAAAACCCCATAAAACATGAGTCCATATCTTAGGATAGACTTAATGTAGGCATGATAGACAGTAAGAGCCGCGTGCGCTCCAACAGAACGCGCCAGCTATCTCAAGGCTTACTAGAATCTGGAGATTCTCCCGAGATAGTCCACTTTAATTGGCCATCCTAACTAAAACTTCATAAGTAAAACTTCTTCCAAGTGCCGCTGACGCACAAAATTGCACTAGATGAGTCTTACATACATTCAACATTAGAGAATTATTGTTAAACCACTTGTCAAAAGCGCCCAAGTGCAGATTAACTTCCTCACTTAGGCTTCCAATATCTTTAGGTATTATTATTACCACTGACGTTTCATCCACAAAAACAGTAGTAATATATTTTGTAATAATGTTCGATACCTCGTTTATATAAATGGAAATAAAAGAGGCCATTTTTGTAACACATTCAGCATATCCCCTAAATGCTTAATTACATATCCCTACTTTCCTTCATCTAAGGACATTTTAGAGGAAACTGGTAATATCAGCAAAAATAATTTGGTGCAAAAACGGTTTATGTTTTTGTATTACAAATGGTAATAATATACCAATATAGTACCTCCTAGTTTCAAGATAAGTAAAACCAAAGAACTTTTTGTAAGCTTAGTAGGCGGACGTACCTACTGTTTATGAGAATAATTCTTAATTAAATTTTGCCTTCAGTGAATACCACAATATATCCATATCATCCGAAATTTAAATTATCCAAATAGGGCCGGTTCGCTTTATTTCTGATGTTCGAGTGCAACTGCAATTGCAAATTTATCAGAGCTTATATTAATTGTCTTACTGTAGGTAGAATAAGCGCCGTAAGACTTATTTTGACAAGTTCAAAATTGTAGGTGGAATCAACCTAATTATGCTATTAAAATGCACATGCAAAAGACGGATGCTACTCATCAACCCTGTCTTTAGTATAATAAAATGAGTCACTTTAGCTACTCTTTCATTGTCATTAATCTGGACCCGTTCATATACAGTCCACTAGTTTCTACGCTTGCGGTTATCGAATGGCCACTTTTTGTGCTTTAATCACGCAAAGTCAGCTAAGTAGAAAATTACGTTGTGATCTAGACATTGATACCGAAACTTCATTGTAATGTTAAGAATCTCAAAAGAAATCACAGGTCCTTGACCAGGAACAAGATGTGATAAAATGATTATTACGCACGTAATCGATATTTAGTGATGCACTAGAGTGCACAGTGAAAAACCAGGTAAGAAGAAAAATAAAAAGTAGTATCATATATACGTAATAATTCGATGCTAAATAAATACTGATCTACTGCTCAAAAACGGTACTTAAGGCAAATATTTAAACTTGTAACACATTTCTGGCTGTTAAAAGGAACATAAATGAATATTTACGAGCATTGCAAAATATATACAAAAAGCAAACCAATCATTTGAGACAAAAAGGCAATTTTACTTGCAAAATCAAACCATATTTTGAAGGGCACTAAAATTTTGCTGAAATGATATAAAATTTAAATTAAAGGTGTTTGAGAGCAACAGCCATTAGTTACTGCGTATCATACTCCCTATATATGACTAACAGTACTTTTTTAAGAAAACGGGGTTAAGTGAGAGAACTTGAAAGGAAGAAACATAGTAAAAACATGGGTCGAAATACGAGGGTGAATGCTTTCAGCGTCCATAATATAATAAGATAATATTTTGTCGGATAGATCGCTGTCTCTTGAAAACACTGACAAAAAATTAATAGTCTGACGTTTCGATTACACCTGTAATCTTTGTCAAAGACGAAGAACCTCAAAATTTGCCTGACACAAGTTCAAACAAAATATTATCTTATTATGGGTCGAAATAATTTTAATCAAGTGATATATACTTATAATATTACATAAGTATCAAATAATAAATAAACAATAGGTATTTGTTAACCTGCCACAGCGCGAAAAATTAAAACATTTGCATACAGGATTTCGATGAGAGTTGTTATGCTTTTTACTAAAAGCAATACTAGTAGTTCTCAGGCCTATAATTCATATGCCTACTTAATTTATTCTGTATACAGAGGATTATAATATAAAAGTAAAAACCAGAATGAATTGTCGTTGCCGGTGAAGAGTCTCTAACATCCTGTTTTCTAAATAAACTATTCTGAATTAAAACAACGTAAATAACCTTTACGTACAATAGACGTCTGCTTCCCAACGAAAACATTCCACACGAGAGGAAGTATCTTTTACAACAATGAAAGTTATTCATTTAACGCATATTTATTCATAGAGATTGAAACAGATATCACACGCAAGCGAGTATGAAAATTTCGGCAGTTTATGTCTACAGGATAATAACACGTTATGGCGTCTTTAATTATTATGTTACATGTAAAATCTTGATTTACTGTTTCCTGCTTTTTACACCCAGAAGGAATCGTGCCGAAATATTTGGAAACAGTTGGCACGTGCCTGGTGGCGCGAACGAAATGCAGGTAAACGCTAAATAAATCTTGTTAGCCGCACTTTCACGCACTTCGACAAAACAATATTATCTACTATTCCCAGTTTCTTTGAACGGTGAAAATCAAGTTCAGAGCTGTATTGCGCCAGAATTAAAACAAGAACGAGGAATATGTTCACCACGAGTGTCATAAAGCAAAGCCGCATTGTTCGAATTAAACTTACTGAAACGTCAGTTGGGCAAGAGGGGTATTTTGCAAGGGGCCGTCAGACCCATCCGAAATAACGAGAGAAATTTTTTACATTACGAGGTGCATGTTAACATTCAGGAAGCTGATCCAAGTCTAAACGTATATGATACCGTTTTGCCACTTTCATGAATTAATATTGTGGTTAACAAGCTCATTAGCACCTTTCTGGACAATCCAGTTTGGTTTTTAATTAAGAAAGATATGAGGGTCTAAATTATATGCGCAGATTATTAAAAGTGAGCATAATATACAAAATTAAAGAATCTTAGATAACGATTTCAAGAATGCAAACACGACTTGCGAATGATTTGACTGTGTTCCGTATACTAATTATTATTTATCCTTATTTGTCTTTACACATGTGAAGGCTAATGAGAGAAACGTGTCACGTTAGGTTTTTATTAATTATATTCTGTAGGTTGTCGAGGCTTGAACGATTCTATTCATACAGCTCGACAGAGCGTCTAGTAAGGTTTGGAACTACATTTTTAGAGTATCGACAGATCCTGGTTCATTTTAAGAGGGCAATGCAGAAAGCAATAACTTCTTCAAGATCTATTACCTTTTATGTTCTGTTATATAGAAATTCTTCTATGGTATATTCACTCAACCAACAATACTGAGTATTGAGTAATAAACAATACAGTTTGAGTGGAATACAAAACATTCGAACATAGCGCTTTAATTGGTCACAGGAGCCCATTATTCTCATACAGATAATAAGATGCTTGGTGTTATTTCAATTATTATTAAACATAAAAAATTCCAAACATTTCCAAAAACAGGTAAGCTTTTCTTTACACCTAGAGATAAGTTTTTAACGGATAGCACTTGCCTTCTTAGAGGGGTAGATTACTTCATTTGAATATTTTAGAGTCCTCTCAACAACATATAATTTTTTAGAGCTTCAATAAAAATATTCCTTGTTAGAGCCCAAAAATGTAGTAATTAATTAATAAAAACTTACATCTTAATGACATAAATGACACATTATTATTATTTACTGTTGTAAGGTATTTTTCATCTAACGTTTTAGAAAGSCAATATCGGTGGTTTGTTAATAAAAGCTGCAGAGTTGCAACACTGGCTCTGCATTTTAAGAACTTCTCGTTGACCATCACTACGTCATCCTGGCGTTGTCGAGATTCTCTGTACAAGTGACGTATACTCTACCCGAGCCGAGGCCAACGAGAAAGACAGGCCATGGCGCGTAAGCAAAATTGCGTAGTCACGTGACCAACTTAGTCCTAAAGCTATTATTAATTTCATCATACAATTAGAATTAGATACATGTTTTATTTTGTTCCGTTAGGCTATCTGTAGTTTAAAAAACGGACAAGTTATATGAACTTTTTTGACTTGTTTGAAAATATTAAATACTTACCCTATATACCATATAACAAGCACATTAGCGCAAATATTGCCTCAAGTTTTTTTTTTATTAAAATCGTATACTTTTTATAGTTAAGTAGGCAGTTTTCTTTGGACTGGAAAAGGAGTGAAGTAAATTTCTATGTGTTTTAAGAAATAAAAATAAACCCTCAGTTTTTAAATGATAAAGATGTACATATATATGTATATAGATGCTTAAAGATCGTAACCGAACTATTGCGTTTGGACAGCTGAGTGGATCATAACCAGATTAAAAAAGTATCTACTTAATAAGCCTATGGTCCCATTAACAGAAAAGTAGAAAACAGAACTTAAACAACAGTATGTATTAGTAATAAGAACGACATTAATAAAATAAACATAAATATTTATTTCACGTTATACAGGTACAATTTGTCACCAACTTGCTCAATAAGGTTATTAATAAATCACAAATAGAAATTGTAACCCCCAATCTACAAACGATATTACGTATATTCCGACTTTCATAAAAAAATAAGTGACGATGTGACAATAATAAAGAAATTACACTTTTAATTAAAAAAGGCTCTTGCAAAGTAGGATTAACACAATATACACAAAAAAACTAAGTTTTCAATTTTTTTATTTTTCTTTCTTGTTGTACTTTATCTGTGGAGCAACATTGATTGTCATTTTGCTTTTTTACAAAATTATTTAACATAATTCTACATGCCGTTCAATTAATACTTACTAATTTTTTATACAAATTATTATTGCAGTTACAAGGTTCGTAAATATCTTGTTCTATTATGGATAGATATTGAAGATATTTATTTACTGGTTTTGAGGTAGGTACTTGGGAAAGAAGAAAATATTTTGGTACGTTTTCAAATTTAAAAAAAAAAGTAGTGACCTCTTCTCCTTGGCTTTTATAGTTGGATTTATAGCCACTACCACTACAGTGACGAGGCATTTTTGTTCCTTTCTCAAACTAACCACCTGCACGAAGATAAATAAGTTATTAGAATGATTTTCTTATTTTAAGGTTAGGTAAGTACCTGTATTAAACGCAACAAGTTTTGCCTACAAATACTTTAATGCCGTTTTAAATATATGGGTGGGCAACATCATAATATTATGTTTTAAAATAAGTAACTTCGAGTACCACAACAAATAATTAAAATGTAAATGAATGCCTTTTTAGAAACGCTTACACCTAGCAAGAAGCAAATGCAAACAAAACAGACATTCACGACTATTTGACTGTAGAATGCTAAACCCTACCTGTAGGTACTATAACAGCCACTCAAAACTCGCCAAATAACGTTTATAAGCGAACTGGTCACTAGGAGTTTAAAACAAACACTTTAGAACACACAAAAATAAGTAAATATTTTACAGGAAATGTGCATTCCGTACAAAACAAACGTTAAACCAAAACCAATATGGCCGGCGTCGGACTAAGTTGGTCACGTGATCTTCACGCGCCTTGGCCTGTCTTTCTCGTTGGCCTCGTACCCGAGCTGCAAGATTTTGGTTGGGTTGTGCATGGTTACCAGTGCTATTACTATAGTGATAGATCTATTACTTTTAAGGTGATTACTAATTACTCCTCAGCAAAAATCTGTTATTTTTTCGAATTATTATCATTATCAATGTAATATAATAGCAGAAATTTGAGATACTGATTTGCTCCACACGAGCATTACCTAGAAAGCGCCAATCTACAAAGCGGAGAAGTTTTTGCTTTCCCTTATGACAATTACTCCTTATTACTATTAATTACTATTATTATAAAATGAAGCTAACTGGATGACCTCAGCAATTGAGGTTTGTGAAGTAATAAGTAATATATTCAACAAAGAAGCTAACCGAATATATTTATTTGTGAAAAATTCTAATAGTAGGTAATACGACTTATCGTTACTACAAGAATATTTTGCAGAAAACTTTTCTGTACTGGTCAGGACAGGCTTAATGCCTTACATGTTTGCCGATTGAACGAAAACTTATTTTTTTTATTTATATTCCAGATATTGTTTAAAGAAAGTAGTAATTTTGTTTGCGGCATTAAGGTTTATTTTCAACATTATTATAACTATTATTGTTATTATTATTATTTTTATTATTAGAATCTGGAATCCTCATGCATTCATTAATAATAATTAATAATCTTTATCGCAATTCTTCCAACCTTCTAGGTTACATTTTATAAGCCAGGAATTCTAGACGACTATGAATAAAAAAAATCCAAAGGCGGTCAAATTGGCTGATTCGTTCCAGTATTTGATTTCCTTTAACGTCACGTTGAACTTTCAATTTTTCTGTGATTATTTTCAATTTCTAAATACATTCTACCATTCAACCTCAATGAAAACTGGTCCTACAATAATTGTGCTCTCAAGTATTCCGGGCCACACATTAAGTTTTAGAAGAACTTGGGTATGACCTTCTCGAAAAGTGTAAGGATTTTCGTCATTCCAAAAGAAGGTGCATCATCGCTGAAGCAAATATTCTTCATTAGATTTGGATTTACTATAATCTTTTCTGTCATACTTAAAATCGCAGGATATGTCTTCTATTGAAGTCACCTTCGCATAGTTCCTAGAGAGTTTTCATCTTATAGAAATGGAATTTCTATGTCTTTGTAACTTTCCTTATATACTATATAGATTAACAAGAAAGTACATGTGGAAACACCACGCAAGGAGGTAGTTGGATCTATCGCAAAATGACTAAGTACCTCAAACTGGGCCATGGCGTTAATTGCTCGACATCCTCCCCGTTTTTATTTAATACATAATTCTTCAAGGAATTTTAAGTAAATCTTGCAGCAGTTTTGACAGATGAGAAATATTAAATATAATAAATTCCATACAACAAAAAGTTGTTCCTTGTTAAATTATGTTAACCAAATCCATGATGCAATCAATGCTTGTTGTTTCTCGTATATTGCATAGATTTGCCCAAAGGTGCTTGGACTTCATAATCGATCAACTCGTACATGATCCATCACTGCGGATATGATTATACTTATATTTTTGGTGCAGACAATACTTCACCGTAACTTTCTTAAAAGGCTTGCTCTGAACTTAAGAGTATACAGCATGACGGGTAGTGCCGCTACAATTAAAATAAGTCAAATATTGCGATAATAAAATTAAATGTTTTCCTTTAGTTTTATTATCCCCAAATGGCTTTTATGCCTGTAATGAGCTCTTTGATGGGGACATGGCTTGTGCCGCACGTTGGAGGTCATTTTGTAAAAATCGGTAATGAGTCATCTAACGGTGGCTTTATAACCTACAAATAAGGTTGGTATGGTCTGTAATTACAGAGACGTACATTGCCGACTGCTCGGTCATTTGGTGAAAATCTGTATCTTATCATGTAGCGGTGGCTTAACGAACTACAACTTAGGTTGATATAGTCGGTAAATACAGAGACCTACATAGCGGATTGTTGTGCTGGAGCCAACTGGAAAAACCCAGCGAACAAGATCTTAGTAAAATAAAATTAATTTTAACGATTAACCTTAGTCAATTCATCTTAGGACACAGTAAATTGCCTTCTATACCACGTATATAAACGTATGGGTGTATCAAAGATATAGCCGACAAGGATTTTTTAGTGATGATATTATACATAGAATGTCTTCTACAACTAATAATAATACAGATAGATAATACCAACGAATAAGAAAAATTAGAATGTCTGTAATCGTATTGCCTCTCAAATAATTGATTTTCTTTAAAAATAATCAGGCCATTAAATACCAATCATAAAACTCTGACCATGCAAATAGACGTCTTCGAGCTTAAAATATGAAGTTCCTTCAATCCGTAATCGAAAAACAACATACCTAGCAACATATTTGTGAGCTGTGCGTCACAATCAGTCGCGACCCTCGGTTTAAATAAATATTAAATTTGTTTTGTTAATAAAATTGCAAAAAGTTCATAAAATCTAATCTAAAGGGGTGTGCAAAATTATAATAAAACAAATGTGTACCTATTATATTAGTAAAGTTTTCTTTTTAAATCGTAGCGTTTTTCTGTCGAATATCGTTGAAATAAAGCCAAAAATATATTTTTAAAAGCACATAACTAATAGTCATCTATGATTTGTGAATGGGTAAGAACTAAATATGAATAAATAGAATTGTTAGCGCAATTGAAATTATCTCAAAGAACAGACGAGGATGGCGTTACGTTTTTCTGTCGCTGGATATGCTCCAGGTGGCAACTAATTTACAGGTGTTACGTAAAATAAGAATTCGAAATCATTGTAGACACAAGAAGCATTCATTTCATGAGTAATGGACAACCATAATCATCTGGAACACAATATATTATGAAAGAGCATATTAGAGTAATTTACATTGTCAAGGTCAGTCAGTATTAAAAAAAGGAAGCGATTTGTTATCCCTGATTGCTTTGACCCGCCTCAATTGTCCAAAGAAAAAGTTCCACACGTTGCCTTGAACTAAAAGTGCATCGAAGGTGTAATTATTTATCACTTTCACACGACACTTGAACAAAATTCCAAGTAATCAATTTCTAGCCATCGTCATTTCTATAAGCAACGCGTCCAACCCGTGAAAACCTTCGTGACCGAAGGATTTGTACAAAAAGCGGACATACAAATCCCATTACCGATTCCACAACAGTTCACTAACAAGTCAGACTTGCGTAATCAAAATTACTTTCGGCGGTGGTATACGGCTGTGGTGCAAGGTAAAAGCATTCTCTCTAGGCTAATCCAGATTCAATCCCAATTAGGTGCAATACCACGCTATTAACATGTTTGCAGCGGATAATAAGCTACAGTCGTTAGGTGGTTACTTTATGATACCCTACAGCATACCACAAGTGTTGTAGGCACAATGAAAATAAGCAACTTCAATTTGCGTCAATAATTTATTATCAAATATGTATACTACTTTTGCAAAACCACGACTATATCCTCTAAAGACTATTACTCATACCTAGCATATGATAAAAATTGTTTTTGAATCATAAAAGAATAAAGACCCTTGAAATTAATGCATGAAATACTTAATATAAACAGCAGGCAGTAAGCAGTAGGCAGTAATTGAAAGAATGTCAACCTTTTTCCCAGCGTAAGTGGTCTGGACTAGATAATGAGAATGTAGAAAAACTTTCCATAGCTGATATTTCACATTTGTAAATTGGTAGTAACTGCTGTTACATTTTTATTATGTAAAAAGTTGGGCAATAAACTTATTTGAGAAAATTAAAGGAACAAACCAACAACTATCTGTTATGGTGGTTCTTTGCAGTTCTTTGTAAGCAGCGTTAGAGACCTCGTTACAAGAGAACGATTTACTGCAAAACTGCATTTAGCAAGCACTCGCAAATGTTTTCTGTTATGTCACTCATTACATCTGCAGACAAAACCTGAAACAAAACCATGAAAATATACCTTCCTACAAACTACGTACAGCAAATTGTGGCAATCCGCTCGTTTTCGGCCTGTTGACTCATAATTAAATGTAGATTTTCGTATACAGTTGACCAAGTATTATTTTGAGTTGGAGCCCAGACTTTAATTTCACGTCAATAAGTAAATAGCAAAATAGACTATTTGATTACACTCGCACTTAGTTCCACTAAAATTAGATGTGCATACTTTGCCACACTCACGTCAAAACTTTTTACAATTCAATATTACAAACCCCGCAAAATAGGAGACATTGAGAAAATCCCTCGTTGTTTTAAATGCATATGAGAGGGATTATAATCATTCACAGTTTTATTTCACTACGAACTATTTTTTCGCTGCGCTTCTCCAAACGTCATAGTTCGTATAGACAGGTGACACATAACGGATTGCCATAAAATGATCGTCAAAGTCATCGTCATAAGTATAAAATTACCGTATAATGAGCAAACGTATCATAATATCACAATTAAACAGCTTGTATAATACAATACATTTATTTCTTTGTCTGCTCTAATCGACTTTGAATTATACAATGGATTTGGCCAAACTCAAACTAAAATAAGTTCAAAACACTCAGAAGAAAAATGCAACTTGTGAAATAGTACTTAAAGAAAGCACATATCCTCCCATCACATGATCAATATATGTTTAACTTTGAGTACGATAACAAAGAAAGAGCATAAAATGTAAAACTCATACCCTTGTAAGTTGTCGCTATCTACTGGTGATATTTAAAACCTCTCTCCATCCTCTTTCCAAAGAGAGCCATTTTTGTAGCATTATTCTAACGTGGAGTTAACCGTAAAAAAAAGTAGAAGCTTTTACTACTTCAACTTCAACTGTTAAGCTGAGCTATCTTACTGATTAAATTCAAACAAGTCTAATTCTTTACATCATAAGTATGGATATCTAAATAAATATTATCAGTTAAGGGATGGAAACCCCTAACTTAGAACTTGTTGAATTTATCACTTAAAGTAACTCATAATATGTATTTATTAAATTTTACACCTATCGCAACGCATAGTGAAAATCATAATCCCAGTTATATTTGTTTATCTTAAATAGTAAGTGATCTCCGGCATTGCTGTACAATAATGATTMCCGAGTTCGTTTCAAGCATTAAGCGATAAGCGATTGTTTTTATTTTGGCACTTCGCAATTATTATCGGTAAACAGGTGATTTGATTTAGAGCAAGGAATGTTTATATTCCGTTATACTGTTTCAATAAATCCAACGTTCAGGAAAGGATTTGCAAAAAAGTGTATTTAATATAATAGAAACTGAAGATTATAATGCAAGGTCTACAATCTACTTGAAAAGTTGTCAGATTATGTTTAAAGTTATCTCTGAGGTAAAATCAAACAAGCTTTTTTGAGAAAAACAAACAAAGATAAAGTGTTTATTGAGCACCGAACGTAAAAACCTCTTTCATATGCTTTACCAATTTCCAGAAGGCATTTAACCAAATAACGTTCGGTTTACGTTCCGGCAAAAAATGTTTTTTGTGCTGCCGCTTGATTCGGCTCCATCCATCAGTTTTTTAATATTATAATGCGTTTATTCGCATTAAAAATTGTTTACCAATGTAAAACAAAAATGGCAATTGAGGTAGAGATTGAAGAGTAAGTTGTAATTAAGCACATTTTTTTAAAATGCCTTGAACCGTAATAAACCGATATTTTTTCAGTTTTACAGTTGTATAAGAAATGCAGAGCTTATACAGCTATGCATAGAAATATTATTTTTTCTTTGCAGAAAAATTAATTCATGAATGATATTTAATAAGTTGAACAGTGGTAATAAGGATGACGCTTTAAGACTGCATATCTGAAAGAGCTAAATTTTTAAAATAATCTCGTATATACAGGTTTATTTGGGTTTAACGGTGATTTTAGATGTACTTTCTTTCAATAGTTTTAATTGCCTATCACTTCTCGTTTAGCCGGAAGTAGTTGCCAACTTGCTTTTTTAATGAAAATTTCTCCCTACATTTTAGAAAAATGATTGATCAATTCATCAAATATGACAGTTAATTACTAAGAATTTTATATTGATGTTGATATTTTGATAGTGTGAGTGTCAAATGAAAACTTTGCCTACAGAATAGAAGAATACTCAAACACCGATATTATCAGTTCGTTTATGTATTAACAGATTGTACCCTATTATTTTTTTAACATTTGCCCTGTACTGCCCAATGCATAAAACAAAATTTAAGAGAACTGTAACGAACTTTTTGTGTTTCAAAAATGTTACAAGAAATGTAATGATAAACATTGCAGTGTGTACATATCAAATAAATCAGACCTGCATGCTTGTTGCATTCCCCTATMCCATTCAGTCATTTTGTAACGTTTGCTAAACAATAACTGTCAATATTACAATCGAGTAAGCCCCAGAAGGACACATATATATTATAATCGAAAGTTCTCATAAACTTCGGTACGCGAATACCTACGTTACAAAACGATACACAAAACTTAATGGTTGTTATTAAATTCCGTTCAAAAATGTGGCGGCGACCACTGGAGCGTGGCGCACTGATTCTAAATGGATTCAGACCCGACGTGTCAAGAAATGCGGGAAGTCATTATGAACTGCAGTGCAACTGCAAATTTGTAATGAGCAGAACGTTATCGTTAGGTAACATACAGAGGATAGTTTCCGAGGAAAGATCCTGACGCCGCTCATGTTCAGCCACGCGCTCCTCGTGCGGTATTCCGAACTGTCATTAGAAGTACATAAGCGGCGCGCACTTTCAATTACATGGCTGGTTTAATTATCTTAGAATTACTGGCTCTGCTTCTACGAAAGAATACGTCATTCTCGTTTAGAAAAAAAAAGAAAATATAGAAGAGTGCGCTCAAAGAGAGGGCAACAGGGTTATTTGTATGTCAAATCAGTTTGGTACAATCGATATTTTTAATCGGAATAGTGAAATATGCGATATGCATTATTCAGATTTTACTAATCTAACGACAGCTATTATCGATTTCTGATATAATTATGATATAAATAGTATGAGTTATCCTTCTACATAATATACTTAGGGGCCCACAACTGCCATCTCAGCTGAAATGTGCTAGTGATAATACCAATTAATAATGGCATGCGCCTGTTAGTAATAATATTACTATGAAGGGTCCTAAAAAGAACCGCATTTATTCATGTAACACAACAACCGAAAAAAAAACAACAACGAATCAAAAGAAAACTAAAGTCGGCAAACAAAATTAAGGTAGGTGCTCGAAAACTCCTCCGTTCATTTGGAAACATAGCTGGGCTCTTCTGGTCAGACTGAATTATATACGTATATCATATCAGGTATAATGATTTGAAAAGTTTTCTGCAAAAGGTCTCTTAACTAATTTTGTATACTAGCTCATTCCCTGTAAACTGTGCTTTTACATGCCCCCAAACAAAGCCATAATCTGAAGATCGAGTAGTTAAGTGCTGTGAGCAACATCGGCCTATCCAACGTTGGGGATATGTACTTCTGCGCCAATAAAGTCAGAACGTCTCAGCTAAAGTGCGATTATGCACCATTATGTTGATGCCAACAATGGTTAGCATGAAAAACTAAGAAACCTGTCTCGAGTAGATTAACCAACTGATTATGGATAACTGTGCATTTTTCGCGGGTCGAGGGCACCGCAAATTCTTGAATTAAATACTTATTACGAGTATGGAATTACTGGAAGCAAAATAACTGATGTATCAAACGACCACCAAAAAGCCCGACCCACAAGTTGATAGAAAACCCTTCTTGAAATCCTCCATGAAAGAGTGCGAGCGGATTTTCGTCAGCGCAGACATCATTGTGAGAATTAAAACAACCTCTTCGACCAAACATCAACAGTCACTCGCAAAACCTTCGTTTTATAAGAGTTGCACCTGTGCAATGCATGGAATTTTACATATAGGAGCAAACATCGACATTTAGCGGAAAAATGTGCTTTTTAACTTGTCGTGGGGTTTTCTCGAAACATGTTCAATACGGTTTTTTCATTTTCCACCTATCCTACGTTTTTTGTGGGAACTTCAYTTTCCAAACGGTTKAGAGTTTCTCTTCCTCTCGCTATTGCGTTCAAGATTGTTTGATGACTGGGATAGTGGCAGCCTCCATAAATCGTGATTATTTCAATATATGTAGTCTGCAGCTAAATACATTTCAGTGATAAATTTCTTTCAGCGAAATTCACAAAAATAATGACAGTTAATAAAATAATGATCATCAAGTAGATATAACAAGACTTATTCGCCATAACATAGTCCGTTTCACCTATTTTGTTCTCGTAGTTCTCTCTGGAGCGACCGAGTGAAATCTTTCGTGATTGGTCACTTTCAGAAGTTTTTATCTCCAAAACCCAAAAAAGTGAGAACCTTTTGTAAAGGGATACGAAATAAAAAAAGCAGGAAAAATCCTTGCCTTTGCTTTGAATGTGTGTTTTAGGTCGATAAATTATTTTTGTACAACTTTCGATTGCTATTTTTGTTTCTCAACTGTTAGAGCTGGAGTATCTCAAAAAAATATGATGGTATTAGTATCTAAAAAAGGTTGCCAATAAAATAAATAAATGTTTGAATAGACTTGCCATACACTTTTTAGAGCTTCAATTTTTTTCCAAAAACGTTACAATTAAATTAGGAACGTTGAAAGCATTCACCACCATATAAGCTGCCAATGCTGCATTAAGACATGGTTAGCTATAGCTAACTTGTTTATATACATAAGCTAATGAATGGTAATTTCAATGGGGACGTATCCAAATATATAAAAAAGATTTCAATGGTGATGACAGAAAAGCAACAACTACAACTTTGTTATCATAAACAGAACGACTCCAATCTGAACAACGCATTGATTGGATAGAACACAAATAATTAGGCCAAAATGTACTGAAACACCACTACTCTACAGTCATTTGTTTTTGAGACATCTCGTTTTGGATAATAATTAGTGTTCACGAATCAGTCTACATTAGCAAATTTTTGTTGTCCCAGAATGGTGGTCTAAATAAAAAAGTTTAAAAAACGTCTGAGATGAGTCTGATGGTGATAAGAAAAAAACAATTTAGCATCAACTGACTATCAACCACAACTTTGTTACTTTATTTTGCATAGCTCAGGGAGTTCATCGATTTAAAAAAAAACTAAAATACTACTAAAGACTCGAATGTGGGTCGATCTTTTTGTACACACCGATAGTAACTAAATAAATAAAATAATTATTTTGTAAAAACACAATAGTAAAATAACTTAATTGTTTATTTGGTATTTATGGAGTGTAACTGACATTTTTATATAGCTATTTTTATTATCTACCATGTGCATTTCGTATAATAATCTAATGCTAGAGCAGTATATTTACTATTTCTACGGTAGGTTTAGTTATGTTTGGATTTGGGTTAACATTTTTTTCTTGATAGTTAAGATATATTATATTTATAGGAACAAGATTAATTTGCGGTCAAAAAATTGTTTTTCCAAATCGGCGGTTCCAAATCCACTGCCAGCTATCAATTGATGGTGTATCTGGTGGGATCTAGGTTTATTTTAGGTAAAATATTGATTCTAATTAATTAATATTAACTGGGATTCTACCTATTTTAGTTTTAAGTTCAAATGATATATCTGTTACTAAAGCTCCTATTATGGTAGTCGGTTATAAAAAGGTATATATGTCTTCTTGGTTTAAGAAGAGTTTGTTATACGAAAAATTTCATATTTAAACCTCAAAATTGTTGGTATACGACTCTACACTACTACTCTACGTATTTAATTCCGTAAAAAAGGCAAAAAACTAATGTAGATTCACTTTTTTGCGAAGCTTCCTTAGAGATATAATTAGTCTTTCATACAATCCGAATTGTTTGTATATTTCCGAACAGGAAAAAATATTAACACGAAGCAAGTTTTCCTTTTAAAACAAAGGTAAGTTTTCAAATTAGTTCTTGGTGTTGCAGTTTTTCATAATATCATTGCATACAACTAAAAATTATTTAGTGGTTGACTATGCTCTAGTTTTGCAACTTGTACGATTAATTAACAACGATTAAATAAAACCTAATTATTGCCACAAAGAGATAAATCCCTTGTGACTGAAAATAAGTGTATATCAAGCTGGAATTTTAACGGCAGCTGCATTGTGTAAGCTCATATGGGAAAAACGGTTCATCCAGTAAAAATGAAAGTATGGAGAAAAAAGACATGTATACAACAGACAACAACTGTCAACAAAGTAAACTGCATAATAGTGAAGAATTCTACAAGTAGAAAGCTACAGCTACCTTAGCTAAAACCAATATGTTGTTAATGAAAGCATAAAAGAATCACAGTTCACGAACATGTATAGAGCATCTACACAACAGCCGATACACACTTTTTCTTTCATTTTCTTTCAAACGTAAAAGACCTCATCTATTTCGTTTTCAATAGTCCACCAGCGATATTCATTGTTTTTAACAAACATCATTGTTCATTTATTAACAAAAATGATCAGAACACCTTAGTAATTCCCATAGCTATCAACAATCTTGACGAGTAATAACTAGAAATTCGAGCATGAATGATACCTGGCATAATTGCCCGAAGTTTTAATTCGATACCTGTACAATGCTTGAAACATCAACAATTGAGTGTCAGGAACAATTCGCATGGCCACAGACGCAGCAGTGGTATGAACCCAGGCGTCGCCATCAAGATCAAGGGAAAGTGGCCCCCTGTCTACGCACGTCTCCACTAGCGAACTATATCAGAGCATGGAGGTGTAACCAAAGTGGGAACTCTTCAGAAGCACGGGGCTCCCTTTCACAGCCAAGACTATATATAACAGGGGAGTCATTCCAGAGGAATCAGTCAAGTTTCGTAGATTCCCAAAATCCACATCACCTAGCCATGCAGCTCTACATCGTGAGTATCTTATAGTTAGTGATGGGCGATATCGAAAGTGATTGTTGATCAGTGATTTCACAATTTTTCGTGTTTGCAAAGCAACGCAAATTTATTTGGCTTTTTCCAAATCACAACAAGTGAAGCTACAAATTTTTCAAGTTTATTGTTAGCTATAAATGTTTATATCGGGGTCAAAGTGTTTGATTAGAAAATGCAGGCGAAAATGAATATATTTTTTTGATGTTGTAGATCTGCGCCGCCGCATTCGTTGTGATCAGTGGAGTGCAAGGAGGCGGCTACTATGGAGGTTATGAGGGCTACATCGGCGGCTATGAAGGACTAGGGTCCTATGGAGGGGGTAACGAGCTTGGGGCAGGCGAGGGCCACAAGGAGGAAGAATACATAGATTATCATGTAAGGATCTAAATTATTTCGTTTGTGGAAGTTTTCAAAATATACCGAAATGTTGAAATAGCTATTATTGAAAACCATTCGGATAGTATAAAACAAAGCTCCCTTTTTTCTTACTTGCTGATGTCTGTAAGTTTAGGTTGAACTTTTCGTATAAAAAATATTTGATTTAATAATCATAATATCTAAAAATATTGGGCATTTATCATTAATCAAAGTTTATTAAGGTGGGAATGCACTACCAAGTGATATACCTATTTTTTAGAAACATGCCCGACCGTAATAGGTTTTATAGTTCATTAAACTTAACCTTTTGGACTCAGACATTCGGTATTTGAAAAAAAATCTTGACGGGATATATATTTAGGAAATGTGGGTGATTAATTCAGTATTGTAATAGCTTCAGTGATAGATCTTGTAGGTGCATTATAGTAGTCAAAAAGTTAATAGCATGCTAAGCTCTATCTCAACAATTAGGTAGCGAATAAGTTATTGAAAAGTTAGTCGTAAATCAACCTACGTTCGATTAGTGAATTTCGATTTGATAATAGACTTCTTATAACTATATATTTTTCGCACTTTAGATTTCGCACGCTTTCTTTCAATCAGTAAATTTCAATATTTTCTTATCTTTTGCGCTCAATGCTATAAAATGTAAGCTGATCTAATATCGCACAGAGTGGCGTAAATATAACAGATTTTCTTGGTCATATGACATTAAAGGAAACAATTTTAAGGTTACAGGGAATCTATCCAAAGAAAAGGCGCCTTGATTTTAAGCAATTTTTAGTCAACAATTACGATACATAATAATATCTGCTTCCCTCAAATCTTTTTGCAAAGGGATTGTGCTATATTAGTTCCCTACTATGCCAGATTTTGCGTGAATTATACAGATACTTTATAAAAAATTGGCAAATTTTCCTTAAAATGTAGTCACTTTACATGCCTTTTCTAGATACCTCTGTAATTAATTGATAACTGGGAAATGTACGAATATCTGGCAATATCTAATCTATAAATATTTTCATTTTTGTTACGAAATCCATTGCATCTAAGACAGTGTTGGTCGTTTCCATTTTTATTTCGTACATAGTTAAAAACTGTTTGGTCTAGTTCAAAGCCGTAAGTTTTGCTTGTGAGGCAGTTTAAGAGGTTAAATTTCTCTTATCATTCAAATTATTATATTATTAACATTTGTACATTTTTAGTAATTTTTTTTAACTCATTTTAAACCAACGCAGTTTTTCCAATGTAACAACCAACGAACTTTTTATTATTTTTGTAATAATGGTTTATCTACGACAGCTGACAAAAAGCTTTTACTATATATAGCATATCATTATTACTACTCTGGTGCTTGTTAGCTGCGTTAGGGCACAAGCACCCATATTCTTCTCGTCTTAAACTCAGACCTCTTGTGCTAAACAATGACAATAATATTTTTAATACCAAAAATGGTAAACATGTATCCCTTATCACAAGAACCTTGTAGCTTAGGATATCATTGCTAGCATTGAAAATTTAATAACCAGAACCTTGCCTAAACACAGTTCATTCTGTTCCGCGAAGTTAGCACCCATAATTTTGATTAAATTCCATTCGCTTGTCAAMTGTTTCTCCACGTATGTCCAACTTATAAAAAAGGTCAATTTTGGCGGTGCCAACTGTTTTTGTGGAGGCTCTATAGGTGAAATTAACAGCTGGGCAAAAGTTGGCAAACCCTCAACAATCTACTGCTACTTAAAAATATTGTCCAAATAATTAATTCGTCAATAAACTTTTAATGGAAGGTGGATACATGAAATTATTTGCTGGAGAACGTGAACAAATCAAAATTATTGAAACATACCAATTTCACTCAGCTCGTTTCATTTCACTACAACCAGCTTGCTAATATAAGACAAATATAAAAATTGTCGACTATTAGTGTCAAATTTCTAATTAATCAAGTAAAATTCCTACAAGAATGTACAGGATGTAACGTAAACTCAATTTGAATAAGACTTAATAATTTATCAATATGTTTATTCCATTTTGTGTTTCACTGTTTTTTTGTTGAGGTAGTTACTTCTGATACAATAATAATTGAGACCAGTAATCCAAAATATT
This sequence comes from Rhyzopertha dominica, assembly GCA_025024175.1. Taxonomy (NCBI): domain Eukaryota; kingdom Metazoa; phylum Arthropoda; class Insecta; order Coleoptera; family Bostrichidae; genus Rhyzopertha; species Rhyzopertha dominica. Next base: position 55,037,275 of record QCXZ01000003.1, read on the forward strand.
ACAACTCCTTCTTTGTCATGTATGAACAATAACGATTCCAGACAAAGAGGCATACAAAAGAACTTTCTGTGTTAGAATACTATAATATAATGTGAACATTTCCTGCAATTTTTCCGCTGGTGGCTATTGTTAGTTTAAAAGTGTAACACTACAAACTTTTACTTTCTGTCTGTTTGCACAAACAATAAAATGGATTTAATTCGCACAAGTATTCGAATCAAACGACTAAAAGCTAAAATAATTTGCGTCAATAAACAGTCATTCCGAAATATTTTATAATCAAACATTTCACTTTGATACCTTGGTAACACTAAACTGTTCAATCATATATTCTCAGTCGTGATTTCCGTGCACAAGTTTTCGTGAATGCACCTGGCAGTATGGGTCAACGATAATAATCCAATTCTTGCACATAAATTCAATTGTAAGGTGGACAGCCAGTGAGCCAATTGCGGCGTTGTGAGGTAACGAAAGTCACGTTCACCGGTTGTAACTGATCGCACTTTGTTGTGGAAATTTATGAATGGACAATAGTAAATACCGGCGGCGTGTTGCCATTGTGTCATGTGGCGTCACGACTGCACAGGTAAAGAATTGCTCGCATTTTCTTGCGTAATCGCGACAAGGACCCTCTTTCACCGGGAACGTAAGAATTCCGCTTCGTTAGGTAATTAACGAAAAAAATTTTGTCGACGATTCCGCTCCGTTGAAAGGTGTATGTTACACGCGTATTTCGGCCGAGAAAAAGAAGCTTTACCGACTTAAGCGGTTTCTGCTCTCTTTTGTTGTTAACCGCAAAATCTAATGTCAATGCTTTCTTTGGGCTTTTTCACTTGGATTAACATTTAAAGCCATACCGTAGCGAAAATTTTAATTGCAACTTGTCTAATACCCAAGCATATGCAGCTTATGATTAATTAAGTATTTAACAAATGTTTGAGAAGATAACATTTTCGTTCACATGCACCGATCCAAAGTTTTGTTTTTGTTTCTTTATATACCTACATACTAACTTTTATCAAATTCTCTCTACCTATCTTTCACTGTCTTCGAAATAGTGACAAACAGTTTTAACATTTCCATTATTGCACTGTAATTTCACAGTTGTCTGATGTCAGCTCTAATAGTATTTCAGAAATTCTTTAGTGATATCCCATTATTATTATTATTAGGTCTAGTATTTTTTTCAATATCTGTAATTGTAACCTTATATCTAAAGAAATGAACCATTTTTTTACATATCATAAACGAAGCAAACACTATACGAAATTTTAAACATTTAACATGAGCTTCTACAATACATATCATAAAAAATCCTTGAATAAGCATTGAATATGATTGGAAGGGATAGATAAGACTACAATAAATAGTTAAAACGTAAATGGATTTGTTTGTGGGTGTAATTCCGAACCAGTTCAGATACTGTTAGTATGTTCATTCCTACATAGTTGCATTTGGGGTTCACAACTTTCTGTAGTATGTAACTCTTCCATGTTTACGGATCACAACGGTTTAGTTCATTATTGGTTCGGAATCGGTTCTAGCGGTTCTTTTTTTAGTCAAACTTTGTTAGAATATTATTGACATTGCCAGCTGTTTTGGTATTATCATTTAACGACGAGAACATGGCAAAATTCTTAAACAAGTTTAAAATCCCGATCGTATCGTTCAAAGCGTTTTTGTATTCTTTGTCTTAAGAATAACACTGGAAATGCAGCTACTTTGAATGAGCTATCTAACCGTTTACGTGTTTTCGGCAGTTGTGTAAAAGGAAATTGTTTAATACCCATTAAATGAAGGTGCATAAAAGTAGTCCTGAATTTCGATCTAATTTTATTAGCAACGCAAATTATGGTTTGTATTAGTACGTCCGTTTCAATAAACCTTATTGCTTCGTTTATATAAACATTGTATTTTCACATTTTGTTCTTGAGATTTATGTTCACAATTTTGTTAGCTATATGAATGAGCTGTTTTAATTAATATGACAATAAAAAAATTAAGTATTAGACAGACTTGAAAGGGAGTTAATATTGCATTATCATCGAGTTCCTTAGTCTTTTAGTTAGTTTAAAATTCATTACAAAATTTGTACCAAACCGAGCAGATGAACAGACACGAAAGCGAATTAATAAAAACGTGTTAAAAATAATATGATCTTAATGGAGGCTGAACCTGTTTTAATATTAATTCATCATGCCAATGCTACATAAGCTGTTTTAGAATTTTAAAGGAACTGAAAAATCTAACATAAATGAATTTAAATTTAAGATGTAGGTACTTCTCTATCATGTCAGCCTGGACGTATCATTTTAAGCAAAGGAGCTTTGCTCGATTCACGCACTAATGACAACCCGTAGAGTTGCTCTTTTATACAAATACACCAACATATCCCATTGTTTTAAACCATGATAAATCGGCCTATAATGTAAATGACTTTTTCGTATTAGCCTCCTACCGTGCTACTAATTAGTCACGAAATAAACATTTAATCAGTTTCGTACAAAATGCTTGTTTACAATGATGCCTGCAGGTACAAGTTAGATTACCACCCTTGATCTAGAGTAGGTATTTCTGGCACAGTAGCTTATCTATTCGAGCTCGTTTGCAGCTAATCATTATTTTTAATCTTTCCGCTAGTATTTTACTTTTAGTTCTAAGTATTGTTCTTAACATTTACTGCTAAAACTGTGAAATATTCACCGTTCCACAATCAAGTGATTATCAAAGTTGTATGTAGATTGCTCGATTTTCATTATACTAATTAATATTACTTCAGACGAATAGTGGCAAACCATAATTTGGTCGTTTGAATAAATACACTGCTAATAAATTAAACAAAGTTCACTATCTAACATCAAACATTTGAAACACTATAAATAACTGCTAAGCTGTACAAAATAAAAAAAGTGGAATGATATGAAATGAATGATGATTTTAATAACCTGATAGGTATCAAAAAAACTAAAGCTTATGGTCATTTTATTAATTCCATGGCAATGTTTTTTGCAGTGACATTTAGGACATGTCAAATCACTTTGGCCATTGGATTAGCAATTAGCGTGTAATGTAGAATAATCAACTTTTCTTAAACAATGATTTAATTGCTGATGGGGCACCTTCGTAGGAATTTTTTTTTTAACGAACTGCATTGTTAGGTAGGAAAACTAACCAAATCTTACTACAACAATGTCCTTTATAATGTCACTGACAATCCGTATGCGCTAAGCGTCAATAACAAATGACAAATATTATTTGATTAACTCTAACACGATAAAGAATAAAAATAAAATAAATGGACTCTTGGTAACTCAGTTTACTTAAGATGCTTTTCAATTACAATTTATGTGCACACATAATATGGTACACTGATGAAGTTGAATGCATAATAAGTTATTAAGATGTATGAGCGAAAAGTCAACTATGACAATGTCACCAAGTCGCTTATGATTAGTTGACGGACAAAGATGGCACGAAAACGGAATGTGATTTATTGCTTACCACTAACATAATCCTTCAAACTAATTTATCAAAAATTCTATTAGACAGTTCCTTAGATTTTTACATGATAAACCGTAGAGGACAGATTCTCACAACCCCTTTCTGTGGGCAAAAGGCTTCTTGATGCTTATCACTGAAAGCAAGCCTTTATTTTCAGACGGAGCTTCGTTCAACTTGGAGCTTATACTCGCTTTATTTGATCATTTACCAGTTACAATCATACACGTGTGTGTTTTCCATAAAATAAGCATAAAATGTAAAGCGACACGGGTACGTTAAAATGTTATATCAAAGATTTATAAACCTTGATGTTTTTTTTACATGAACATCCGTTATAATGGTGCTTGTGCAACGAATATAAAAAGTCACTGTTTGTCCGTGTTTTCGATATTTAAAAAAGTAAACTGCATGTCTGGAATTTCCATACTAATGAATGTGAAAACACACTCACAATAATTATTTCCTTTTATGTCAGGCATGTATCTAACGATGTGGACAAATTCAGCACGTTTAGTTGTAATTAGTATTCATCGAATAGCCTGTCAATCGTTCACATGAATACAAGTTGACCGGACATCCAGAAAGCGCATTGGCAAGCTGAAAACTGGAGTTTCTAAAGAAATGTGTGATACGCGTTTCCGCAAACGGAATTAGTTCCTTCCAAGCGCATAGGTTAGTTTCACTATGTGATGACATAAATCGTTTTCTTCTTCGTTGGGCATTATGTGCCATATGTGACCGTGCTATCATTACATTGCTCTGTAGAAAGCGGATGAGTTAACTGCAAAAAAATTACGTCGTCCAATTTTATTGAGGGTCACTTAAGCGCGGCATCCTTGATTCGAATCAATCTATGGATCGGTTAAAACTTATAGCAGAGATCTGTCTGTAATGAAAGTATAGTTGAAGCGGGATAAGGATATTTCAAATGAAAGTTGTACAAAATTAAATACTTTATGAGAGAAAATTACTTTCATTATTTTAAACGAAAACCCCATGCTTATTATTATATATATATTTTTTTAATTTTGCACCGGAAATAAATCTCAGTTCTTAGCATTGCATTTAAGTGACGCTATTTGGAACGTTGGAAGGGTTTGGCGCCATTTTCAAAAGATGAAGGCACTGTTAGGGAAGCGATTTTCGCAACTCGCTTCAGAGAGAAGGAACCTACTTCTCTCAAATATTAAACGGGTTAATTCTTCCGAAATTACATAAAATTTATGGATGTCAGTAGTTACTAGTTTAAACATGAATAACTCATCTTTAAATGAAACGCAATATTTTTTCTCGCATCATCAATTAAAACGTCAAATTGCCTTGGTATACCTTGTATCTTGGTATCTAGGTATCTACCACTTTTTACTTGAGAAATATGCCTTTTTGAATTTTAAATTATCATGAGAACATTCGAGAAAATATGGGAATTTACTTAGATATAATAGATGCAATTGAAACAAAAAGACTTAGATGGTAGGAACACTTATGGTGCATGAACAAATGGTCAAAGATAATGGGGGAATGGGTCCTACAATAGAGAAATAAACGAGGACAACCATAAACAACTTGAGCAGTCATGACAAGTAGGAGATTAACAAAAACAATTTGAGAGAAACAGAAGAAACAGGAAACTGGTATGTGAGAGACAGCGCCAGTTGCAATAAGTTCGCCATACATATACCTATACAAATTATCACGTATTATCTAGTTAGCTGTGAGTGACTGGCGAATTTTTTTTTATCTTGTCACATTTCATTGTCGCGTTAACTTATCGTTTGTTGTGGATTAGTGATTATGGTCTGAAATTAGAATAGATTTTAGAGAATGTATTTCGAAGAAGAATTAACTGACATGGTTTATTCATTGGGTAATACAGAATGAAATTCATTTCCTGCATCAAGCTTTTCCGACCGTAAATATCCAAATTCAGCGTTATTTGCGAATTTGGAAGAGATGGTTTGATGAAGCTAGCTGTTTAAAATAAGGCTGTCGCACATGAACAGGACTTCGTCCTAGTAGCCGCTGCTATTGTCCAAGATTTAAGCATAAGATATATAGGTCACGAAATAAAAATGAACCAAACTACTGATTAAAAATAAATTTTATCCGTATCATTTTCAGTTAAGCGAGGAACTAGATCATCCTGATATCAACAATCGATTCCAATTTGGGTCTTACGCAAACTCCAATACACAAATTATTTTTTTATTTAGGGATGAAGCTATATTTCACAAGAATGCTTTTGTATCAAGATATGTCATTATTACATAATCGAGATTTCTCATAAGATAAAGCTCTTGGACCATCAACGGAGGTGGTCTTTAAATGTCGGGGGTGTCGTTTGACGACACATAGTTGACCCTTATTTTTTTCGATAGAAATAGCAATCTTAGTCGATACTACAGTTCCAATGTGACGAGGCACAAGCGCAGTATTGGAAAGATGTAAGGAGGAACTCGAATACAGAATTTCCAAATGGTTTGAAAGGGAAGCTTCGAGACACTGCCCAACCCGATGTCCAGATTTAACGAAACTTGATTTCTTCTTGTAGGGTCGCGTTAAGCTATTAATTTATAAAAATCCGTCCGAATAAACGAATTCGTCACGCCTTTCAAAGTGTAGATGAAAATATTTTGTTAAATGATAAAACGGTTGCGTGTTTGTTATCGTGAATATGGTGGTTATGTGAAACACTTAATCTAATTTTTTATTGGTTTTGTTATTACCGTTTTTTTGTTTTATAGTATTGTGTTAACTGCTTTTTATTGTTTAATGAGTCGTTTGTTCTGAGTTTAGTATTGAACCCCGCATTCTTGTTTAGCATGACCATTAACGTGACTGCTACCAAAAAAAAACGTAAAGATCAGGCACTACTGATAATTGACATTTGATGAAATGAAGTATATATTAACTTTGAAATTTTTGAAAAACCGTTGGTGGCAGATAGCAGCAATTTCATATCAGCAGAAAGGAAATTTGATTTTGCGATCTATGATGCAAGAAAAATATAATTCTCCATTAAAAATGAGATATTCATGTCTGAAGTAGTAAATATTGGCATCCATAAACTTTATAAAATTCAGAAGGATGTACCCGTGTAACATTTGAAAAAAGTAAGTTATTCCTTTCAAAAGCGAGTTGCTAAAATTGCATTCATCCGTGCTTTAGTTTCGGCAATTTTCAAAATGGCACCAAATACTTCAACATCAAATTTTGTTCAAATGTGAAATAACTCTAATTAGACCAAATTAAATATTAACAGGCTGGTATTTATTTTTAGTTTGAAATTTTAAAGTGCAATAATATCMAAATAGGGTTTTCCATTTGAAATAGTGGAGTTAGTGTCTACCTTCAGTATAACCGAAAGTCCGTCATCTTTGAAAATAGTTTCGTTTTATAAAACAATTTTATACAACATTTATTCAAAACATTTCTATCTGTGTTCAACTATACTTTCATTAAAGGCCGCTTAGTGACTCGCCCTGTATACACTGTTATTTGGACTGTACCATAATAGTCTATTTATTGTTGTGCAATTATATTAATATTTAAACATATAGATAAATCATTTTTAACAACATGATCTCAGCTCATATAGACTCTGTACGCGGAAAGCCGGCAAATGCAAACTATCGACCTGGCTTCTTCTTTTTATTAAAAAAATGTAAAAAGTATCCTAGGCAAGAGGATTTTGAATCTAGTGAAGAGCTCAAGGAAGCTGTTGAAGAGTATTTTGTAGCGTTACCTAAGAAACGTTTTCTTTTAAGGTCATTGGACAGTTGGGAAAAGAGAATATGTGTATAGGGTCAAAATACACCCGCGTACACCATATAATTTAATAATATTCTAATGAAAGTGTGTTTTTATCTATTGAAGCTAAATCTCCAAGTACACGTTGCACAATTAGACACCAAAAATAAATCAAACAGTAAAAACATCTTTATGAAAACTGGTTAAATGTGCTTACTATCCATTGTCCGAAACGCGTAAAACAAGTAGAAATTTCCGTAAATTACTCAATTATGCATACTAAGCCCGCCAGATTGCTGTACATTGCATTAAGTGGATATACATTGCCCATTTCATGGACGTTTACCGAATAAATTAGTTCGAAGAGAATTTTTCTCCGACTACCGCTTTGTGCTCGCGTTATGACATGCAAACACGCACATACAAATAGGAAATTGCGGCAACGTCTAATTATACAGGAAAAGAACACAACGCTGAAAAGTAATAATTTCCAATAGCTGCTTGCGCAGTAGTATAACGTTATTTATACAGCTAATTGCTTATTGTACAAGACTGTACAAAGCGTGTCGCTGGAAAATGGGTATGTTGAAATAAACGAGGACGTAAAACCATTAGAACGAGTACAACTGCCACTTCCTGTCATATTAGTGCAATACGGCAACTATATTATTGCACACTAACTTTCATGTACTTATGTAAATGTTTCTCATAAATTGTCCATCATTTAATGCCAATAATCGCTTATTAAAAATACCCATACTTGCCACTTGCATACTGCTACATTTCATGACCGCTCAATGCAATAAAGCCAATTCGTTATATTGCTAAACGTCACGACTGGAATGGTACTGTTTCATTCATCTGTAAGGTACTTCCTTGTACAAGAGCTGCATTTTTTTTAAATAAAGCTACAAGTTCTACATCCGATCGTAATTTGGTACGCTCGTTTTTATTACAATAGACCGCTGAAACAATTACAAGCAACGCCTGTGCGTTTTGTATACTTCTCTTATTGCGCTAAATATGTTCACGGCGATTGTATTAAATACCAAACTTTCGCTTTTTAAAGAAAACTACCTGTCACTGCTGGAGTCCATATTCTTTAAGGAAGTTTTAAATTGCACAGTGTAATTTACAAAGCGCTTTATATCCCGCAATAACCTGTAATTCAAGAGCAATTCCAATGATTGCACATTAAAATAACAACTTCCGAATGGTTTCGTTATACTTTCGAGTAATTTAGCTCCATTCAATACTGCTAATGAGCAAGCGACCTTATGGACCTATTAATTAACCCAATGGTTGACAACATGCAGCAAATCTGACATTTTATACTAGCATGTTCTAATACTAATTAATAACTTATTCTAATGCGCAAGTAAGTTAATAGTTAGGTCATTCACAAATATTAGCAAGTGTCAGTTCCATCACTTTAGTTCAAATTGCAGTTGTAAAGCAAGCTCTTTGATTTATGGCATATTTTTGATTGGACGTAATGATTATCTATTTTTCAGTGTTTGGTCATTAATTTTTTTGCACCCATATCAAGTAAGTAACCCTTAAAAGTAGCTTTTGTCAAAACCTATAATGCGTGTAGCTTCTATTTTCACTGAACTTAATATGTTATTAACTGTTTTGAATATGACAACTTTTTGCTGGACGTGACTTCATTTTCTCAAACAACGTGGTATATTACATACTTGATTAAATAGTATTACTTTTTAGTGAAGTATATGCGACGCTATCAAACCACAGCATCTTTTAATAAACCTTGTCATAAGTAGTGTATGTTAACTGTTTAAAGCTATAAATGCCGTGTAATACCCTAAAATAAATATGTATTTATGCAAAAATGATTTAAACAGTTGTACAAAATTAATTCGTATTTTTTAAAATTTAATTCACGAGACTATTTTAAACTTCCGCCGATTAAACATTTTTATTTTTGGTCATTCTGACGAAGACAGTTTACTCCTAATTCAACTGTGGGAATATATACACTATACAAAGCCTGATGTACTCGGATGTTAGAAAGTAACGATCGGATTACTTTTATTTTCTTCCTCATTAAGTGCATTTATCTTTTAAATCTTTATAAAAACTTGTGTTTCTAATCTTATTGCACTAGGAAACATAACATTACTAAAACTTCTCTACGGTCGTGAAATTTTTCCATAAATGATCTCTTATTAAAAATATGTATCTACAAACCACTTCGTTTCATATTTTCGGTAAATTGGGATTATTTTTACAAATATTTGTAACCAATATTAGCGTTTTGCTGTTTTGTTTCGTTTTCTTTTGTCGTTCGAATATTTATTTGGGCAATACTGGGAAATGCTCCAGTAAAACAATAAACCCGTAACGCATAAAGCATGGAAACCATTGACTTGTGGTGGTTGTCCACATGTATTACATGAATCTTGGACAAAGCGTTAATAAAAATAGACACTAATATGGTTTCCCATAACTACCACTTATTGATGAGACATGTTTTGTTTCTGAATTATTTTTTGCACACAGCTATTTTAATGATTTTATATTAAAAATTTTTATGCGCATACACTATAGAATAATGTAATGCATACGACACAGAAGTTTATTGCTAAAGAGATCTACCTATAGGAACTGTAATGTAATGACAGGGAAATCGCAATTTTCACAAAGGAGCTGTGACAAAATTACTGCATATACCTTTGAAACCACCAGGCACGAAATACACTATGCTCTATGAAGTCATTCATTTACACCCAAATTAAAAGAAAAATATGCGAATTCCATTTATCTTGCAGCTCCTTTCTTGACCTTCCTTGCATTTGGAAGTCTACTTTTAGATTAATGAAGATTGTTTAAACCAATGGTGAATTTATTTCTGCTTTGACTGATAGATCTTAAAGTTGAAATCAATATTATTAGAACAGTTTCCGCACTTTAGAGGATAATCAAATGTTTGAAAGAATTTCCACGGAAAACACAAATTATCTCACAATCTGTTGTTAACGAATACTAAATATCGTTCCTCATATAAAATGTTCCGTTGTGTTGTGCATTAGGAAACGACACGGTTACGTTTAACTATATTCTACGACATATCGGTGATGAATGCCTTCAGTTGTTTTTAACTGGCATCGTAACAGCAACATCACGAAAAGCGTACCGGGTTCTTATGATAAACATGTATTATGAAACAAAGAAAATTATTATTATTATTATGTATTATAAAATAAAATTTATTAGGTTGTAGTCTTTCCGGTTGCTTAACATGACTTCTACGACGCAGTACTCTGTCACTGCTACTGTTTGCGTTAATATGTAAATCAGACAATACTGTCCGAAATGTGGTTTAATTGATCAGTGTGACTGTCCAAAGTAGCGTTTTCATTGAAGAGTTTAACAGTATAGGTCCGTCCCAAATATTACGTATTTTAGCTTCACTCCAATGACTTAGCACTCTTTATGTAGATCCAGACACGATCACTAGTAATTTTGCTGGCGTTTCTCCAGTGGTTTCATGTAATAAATCTTCCTCTCAGACTTTGTTTCCAAAATTGCTCGTTTCAAAATTTTCATGGCACTCTCAGCTTGTATATTTGTTGATGGGCGAAAAGGCGCATCTGTTAAATACTTGATCCACATTTTAAAAAATTAATATCTGTCTGATGTCAAGCATAATCCGAACATAATTGTTCGTATCACCACCAAAAAAGACGTATTTGCTAAGTGGCATTCAATCCAATTATTAGAATGAGAATCCTTTATTGTTAGAAAATTATGGTTATTGTGTGGTGAAAAAATCAAGACGCAGTCAAATTACAAACGTATCAGATTTGAATTTAGTAGTGTACCAGAAAAAATGCAGACGTTTTACAATTCTAAACAACCTTTTCAATCAATCCATAGAGGACCATAAAGATGTTATTCTCACGATACCCATATGAGTTGAATGTAAATTCTGTAGTAACCTATCACGAAGTACGAACGGAACGATAACTCTGTGACCCCACATTAAACAGTTTTGTTCCAGCAAGATACCGTTGTAACTCCTAACAGGGAATTTTACTTAGCCATACGTTTCGACCATGTAATGTTACTTAATACTGGAGTTCTTGCAGTATGCTCTTTCGCAAGTATAATTTAAGCAAGAAATATCGTTAGTGTGTTTTTCCTAGTGGAGCTTACATACTGAATTGTAAAATCTAATGTGGAATGTATTATGTGGGCCCATCGCAGGAGTCTATTTGCGGCAAACACTGACAAACTCCATTTATCTTAGAAGATGGTTTGTGATCAGTACGTAATTAGCGAGAGTGTTTTGCGTATAAGTATTGATATTTCTTTACTTTAAACACGATTGCTGCACCCTCCTTTCCTTTTTGGAAGTAGGAACATTCAGCTTTATTCAATAATCTCGAAGCAAATACAATTAGCTTTTCGCACACTCCGAGGAACAGACTGTGTAACGACCGCTCCGATGTCGTGTATAGTCAGAGGCTTGACCGTTAATTTTACTATAAATACAAAAAAATAGTAGGATAGCAGACAGATATGTACATGTTATGAAAAAGTATTGTCAGCTTTGACCGAGAATCGAACCAGCCAACTCCTGGATGCTAGTCAAATGAGATACCACCAAAATCCTATTCAAAATATTCGACGTCAAAGCGGCGTATATACGTTAAAGTTAAACTAAAAGTGACGAAGCTGAATTCCTTTCGACGCATTTTCAGCCGAATCGCTCAGCGCTCAGTATTTTAGAGCTTCAGAGCGGATTCGCTGCGGTGGCCATATTCTGGCGACCAGCAGCTAATTACAACTCAATCATAGTATATATAATCAAATAGAATTATCACCTAAATGTACTTATAGTAAATATAAGAGATAGTTATTGGGATAGCAGGCCAATATATGTTATAAAAAATATTGTCAACTTTGGCCGGGAATCGAACCTGAGTCAAAGCTGACAATACCTATTCATCACATATATTGGTCTGCTATCCTCTTATCTCTTATATTCGTTATAAGTACATTCAGGCAACATTTTTTTAACGTTTTTGAATGACTCTCAACACTTTTCACCATACTTACAGTTTATCATTTTTTAAGATTATACAAGGAAAAGTCTGGTTATTATTTTAATCAATAGATGCTGCGTCATACATTCTAATAAATCAATTTAAATTAAAACACATCCCCAATAACTATACAGTGATCAAATCAGAAAAGCCAGTATTTTTTTCTAGATAAAGAATTATGAAAGTCATGAATTTCAATTTGGTTCATTTTTTGCAGGCTCCTCCAAATTACCATTATGATTACGCCGTCCACGACCTACACACCCACGACATCAAGAGCCAGTGGGAAACAAGAGACGGTGACAAGGTGAAAGGTGAATACACACTGATCGAACCCGATGGCAGCAAAAGGGTAGTCTCGTACACGGCAGACAAACACACAGGCTTCAACGCCATCGTCAAGAACATCAAGCACGGCTACTAATGTACATGATCGATTCACAAAGCTTAACTACGGCAGGTGGCCAGGAAGATCTAGTATTATTAAATTATTTTCTTAGCTTTAAGGCAATCGTTCGAAAGTGTATTTTTGCCATGATAACTTTGTGAAGTGAGGCGCGAAGACTTGTACCTAAGAGGAAACAGTCCTCATTGTGTGTAAAACTGATGATACTCTCGATGTGTGTATACTATAAGGCTTCATCTTGTTATTATATATTTTTATGTTCCACATTTAATAAATGTTAATATTATTTATGATATACGTGTGTTTGAGTGTTCTCACGGCGCGTTTTATTTCCCCAACCACCATTTAATTAGAGAATTATTTGCTTTATTTATGCACCAACACGGTTATTAATTATTGTAAACGCGGTAGGAACAGTACTCGGTTCGGCGCCCAGGAATTTCAAAGCTAACGTCTTACTTTCATGAACAATAAAAACTGTTTATCTGATTTGATTCACATTCATCATGCCGCCGTACCACTGCGACAATGTTTCGTTTTATAGAAAGAGTAATTAACGGAACTAATAGCGTGAACAGTTCCGATGATACACTTCGAGACTGCCTTACAACTGCTACATAAAATACTGAAGCGTAACAATCGCAAAATGTACCATTAAAAACGGTCTTGCTTTTTTCGCGTTCAAATAAAATCGATTCCTGTCGAATTCAATAATAAACAGGAAAGTATTCGATTTCATTACCAATATAACAAGTTTTCTTCCATGAATTTGACTGCAAGAGAACACAAATGTAATGAATTTTTTGCACTACAGTATTTCTAAAATTTACTTGCTCTCACGAAAAAACAAATCAAACCAGAAAGACAGAAGAAACATTAATAATATAAACATTAAAATAAACATTTGTCTGTAAGTTATATACTTATATTTAAAAATTTTCCTAACAGAGCTAGGAATATTCAAATGATTTGATACTTTAACCCAAAGGCGCTCTATCAACAACTGATATGAATTTCCAAACAATATTCGATGTTCAGTAAAATAGCATAAAGCGCTAAAAAGCATAACCTTTATAGCCCGTCAATATTTCAACTGATTATAGACTCTAGGTGTTATCAAAAAACGTGCGGGACGTTTCAAAAGAATTTAAAGCAGCAGGTTGCAACTCCAGTGTTAAAAATAATTGTCCCCATCTCAGACTGAGGTTAAACAGATCAAGGTTTCTCGTGATCAAAAATTATGTGTTCAAACCACATTAGAATGAAAACTTATTTGTCTCAGTCGTAACCTGTATTCGCCTCAACTACACCACTAAACGCTGGTTCGTTATCTGCTTAAAGCTGATGCAAATCATTTTACAGTGTACTGGCATGCATACCCATAATCTTCTAACAAATGGTTTTGTTGTGGTTATTTTCAAACACTATCTAGCAAGTTAGTGTTCTATGTCTGTATACCAATAGAAAACTCGTTGTGGTTTACGGGCAATACTTTTTAACTTTGACATTATAGAGAGCTTTATCCATCTTATATACAATATTCCTCCCTCATATTTTGCAATAAAAATCTTGATGACAGCTTGCCATTTTAGATAGCTTGTTTATCACAAATTCAGATCTGTAAAGTGGGCATGTACAATTAAAATGGACCCTTCAACTAAATAAATTGTCTATCCACCGCTCAACAAAAAATTGCTCTTTATAAACCAATGAACTAGAGAGATCTTCATTGCCTTAAGTCAATGGCGAATACAACCWCCAAAGAAGAGTTTKMTGTTTTACAACGAGGTCTAGTATGTTTTGGTCAAAATAATCTAMTAGTATCCTTCTATAGCACTCATGCCCTTGCCAATTACTAGGCGCGTCCTAAGCAATTTATAAAATAGTAAATCGCTGTTTACCGAGCTTTAAAGTTACGTCTTCAATTAGTGTGGTGTCACATGCTTGCCATGTGTAGCGGTTGGATTTTCTAAGTAAACATTCCAAATCACGTGACCCAAAATGGTGGCTGTAGGCAAATCATAGATATAAGTAAGAGTTTAGGATGGCAATGCCATCTGTCAGTATTACACTGACATGATGACAAAGCCACCTAGCTGCCTTAACGGGAACTACTTCCTAAAGGAAGTGACCTGCAGCCTGACAAATTGGCATGCAACTGCATACTTCAATTTGACAGCAGGCCCCCACGGCACTTTTTGCTGACGGGCAAGAACCAACATACATTAAAATGCATGTCTATGATGTGCTGTCTACACCTCAACCAACTGCAGATAGTACTATTTCGCTGTCATTACAGCTCATCAGTGCAGTTTAGGTCTAGTGTAGACAACACGGCATAGAACTGGTTTTGCTTATATACCAAAGCAATGGTATGATGAAAGTAAGAGTTTAGGATGGCAATGCCATCTGTCAGTATTACACTGACATGATGACAAAGCCACCTAGCTGCCTTAACGGGAACTACTTCCTAAAGGAAGTGACCTGCAGCCTGACAAATTGGCATGCAACTGCATACTTCAATTTGACAGCAGGCCCCTACGGCACTTTTTGCTGACGGGCAAGAACCAACATACATTAAAATGCATGTCTATGCTGTGCTGTCTGCACCTCAACCAACTGCAGATAGTACTATTTCGCTGTCATTACAGCTCATCGGTGCAGTTTAGGTCTAGTGTAGACAACACGGCATAGAACTGGTTTTGCTTATATACCAGTGCACTGATGAGCTGTAATGACAGCGAAATAGTACTATCTGCAGTTGGTTGAGGTGTAGACAGCACAGCATAGACATGCATTTTAATGTATGTTGGTTCTTGCCCGTCAGCAAAAAGTGCCGTGGGGGCCTGCTGTCAAATTGAAGTATGCAGTTGCATGCCAATTTGTCAGGCTGCAGGTCACTTCCTTTAGGAAGTAGTTCCCGTTAAGGCAGCTAGGTGGCTTTGTCATCATGTCAGTGTAATACTGACAGATGGCATTGCCATCCTAAACTCTTACTTTCATCATACCATTGCTTTGGTATATAAGCAAAACCAGTTCTATGCCGTGTTGTCTACACTAGACCTAAACTGCACTGATGAGCTATAATGACAGCGAAATAGTACTATCTGCAGTTGGTTGAGGTGTAGACAGCACAGCATAGACATGCATTTTAAATCATAGATATCTTACTCTTTCTAAATAGATGAGCAATCCATACTGGCCGCGTGGTGAAAAAGTGCGACAAGTTGAAATAACACAGCTCAGTTGAGGGGTTTTTGGACGGAATGGGTAAAACTGTTTTTTGACAAATATAATGTTGGTCATTCTGATTTCTGGATCGGACTCCTCAACAGCGAATAACAACGCAGTGATACGAAGCCATGCCGTTTTAAGACTTTCTGCGTCACTTTGCAACTTGAAACGGTTTGACTACTTGATTATTAATAACACCGAAAATACATCGAGGTCTACATTACAAAGAATATCATGTTGTTCACACTGTGTGAAATGAGATATAGACAGATCACGTATATTTTGTCACGGAAAATTTAGGATTGCAAGTATATTGCACTTTTATGGATATAGATTCGGCGAACGCGTTTTTGCAATTGGCGGCATTTTTAACTGTTGGTGGCGGACATTAGCGAGGTGCGCAGATCCAAATACCCCCGTGCGTAGTTTCAATTTGGCTCATACCATAGATTAA
The DNA here is from genome assembly GCA_025024175.1 of Rhyzopertha dominica. NCBI lineage: Eukaryota > Metazoa > Arthropoda > Insecta > Coleoptera > Bostrichidae > Rhyzopertha > Rhyzopertha dominica. The sequence goes on from QCXZ01000003.1 coordinate 55,053,692, forward strand.
TTAAGATTTATCTATGCTCATACATGATTTCAAGTACAGCTCATCTATTTAAAAGGATAAGATGTCCGTGGGGCAAACACTTTTTGATAGTGTCACATCGCGTCTCTTAATTGCAGTAATATATAGGACCCTACGCCTCTCCGATAATTCATTTTTGTCCGTAACAAATTTGTGTTTTAAAACAGCAAGAACTGAATAAAACTTTATGTCATCTTTGTCACTTCGACTTCCATAGCCAAGCACAAGGCACGTAATATTATCTTTAAAAAAAAGGACAAAACGAACTAACAACTTTACAAAAACACAAAGCGTGGCACTTTTCGATTACGAGTATAAGGCTGTTTGCTCTAATGATAAAACATATGGTTGCTCACAGCGGCCATGCTGGATTTTGTTTGACAGTTCGTTGGAATGCCTAAGTCATACGAAGTTTAACCTCAAAATTGACACTGACAAATTAACATTTTATAATGCACGCGTAAAACCAGGTAATACTAACGTGTGTAGTTATTATAGATAAGCAGTTTAATTGTTTTATGTCGTATGCACTAAGGTGCTATAAACGTTTCATGATACGCCCCCTAGCGGATCAGTCCAACATTACTAGCTCTGGGTAATTTGTTTAGCAGCGTCGTTGTTCATATCCACATTTTTAATGTTAAATATCTGATATTAACAGAGTATTCTATCGATAATCATCGTTGTGGCTTTTCGGTAAGGTGCCTAAATTTCTTGCGTGGTGTTGAGCATTCTTCATAAACAAAGACCTATTTTATGTTGTCTGGCGTCATATAACCTCAAAATTGGTGGAGGAGAGAATGAGCAAAAGTAACGCTTTCTGCTGTGTATCGGGGTGCTTATCTAAAAATGTGTATGTACCTACCGTACATTTTACAAGCTCGTATTAAGAAGCCGGCCCCCTTTTATTGCTTGATCACTCAAAGTCAACTGAATATACTTTAAGGGCAGTCATTTTAAGTACTCACAGAACAAGAAACGTCACGACGTCTTGATAACTTTCTTTAATTTTGGCGGGCGGCTACTGCCATTACCCAGAATGGGTAGTTGCAGCTAATGTCACGGCGGCGCTGCGATTTTAAATTGAAACGCCTATATATGCACTAAAAACTTTCAAACACACGGCCTGACAGTAAAAATCTAAGTATTGATTGTTAATTATCAACATGCTATGAACGAAAAGTACTTGACAACATTGTAAATTAATGTCAACCTAAATCAGCGTTGTGCTCGCGGGTGTCTTTATAATGATGAAAATGACGTAACTTTAAGGTTTTTAAAGTTGTGTGTACTGCAGTGTACTCAACGCTGACTAAATTATTTTCGGGTATATCTACAGAGAATATTATATTAAACTCTTTATATATAACAGATATGGCAAGTTTATATGTATCATATAGAGTTCTACCTCAAAGTAGCCACATTATAAGCGTCATTCTGGTACCCTGTTTCCGCCACTGGATTGTATACAAAAAAAGAGTAAAATAATCCCTAAAGGTTCTAGCTCACCTCACCTCACCTACCTATGTTGGAATCCTGAGCTAAAAAAGATAAAAATGGCACGTTTTGTGTTTTAACGGCTGAAATCATGCCTTCCAGAGCGGAATCTTGGAAACCGAGGAAAAAATCATTCTAGGGCTTGCTTGAAAAATTATAATTTGTAGCAAGCTCGCTTCAAATTATAGCGAAGTTCTTTGCCTCCGATACGACACGGTAGCACTTTCCTTGCTAAATTTGGTATGCTGAGCAGAAATCTGTCGACACTTGGTCGATAGGATGAACGGTTCGCCTATAGGAAATGGATGGAAAACGAGGTCGCCGGAGGTAGACTTTAAATTTACAAAATCATAAAACAATAGTTGTCAGCGCTAGCGACCTGCAATCAGAAGAATCTAAAAGAGCGTACTATTTTATGTAAGGATGCCTAGTTTCAAGTAGCTAGACCGCAAGACAGAGACCCTATTTCCGAGTATGGTTTTCTCTACACAAAAAAAATGTAAAAATAATCCCCGAAAGTTCTAGTTCAATTCTAAGTGGATTTGAATACCGCCCTAATTAACCTGTGCTACTCATGTTGTGTGATATTGACATCCTTTTTTTTAGAATACTATAATATCGTTTATGAAAACTCAAACTTTCTTTACACTACACGTTCTTGGAACCTCAAAAACAAGGGGATTTCATGCTCCTTTCATAAATCTTAAACATAGTTTCCTGGTAACAAATGTATGGAGCAGCGTTGGGTTCAGTGAGCCAAGAAATTCAAATAGCACTAAAAAAAGGACCAAAGCAAACCACATTTTCAGTTAATTCCGGAGGCTCCGCGTATTGTTATGCAACATGTGTGTGTGTTACCTCTTTGGCGTACAAATCAGATCTTTACGCATGACTTAATCGAAAGCGATTAAACCTAAAATAAACTGCTAAGTGCATATATTACCATACCATGCAGTTCGAGTGGAAATCAAAATAAAACAAATCAGCCGTACACCTACTCCGTCGGAAACGCTATAATTGGAGCACATTTAGTAGGAACTATCTTGGGAAAATAACCGGTAATTGCATACAGCTTTGAGTAATAAACTATTATTATTGGTTCTGTAACCGGTAATTGTTTCTTTCACTTTTGCCTCACCGCTACCGAATTGTAGCTTCCGAAAATGGTATAACGAAATACTGTCAAAACCAGTCAAATAGTGTATAAAGTATACCTATATATACACTGCGGGGCAGAAATAAAGCAACAGCTTGGGTATTTTGGGAAATATCATCGATACTGCATAACAATATGAACGCYAATACTTATCCCACATCATCTAACAAAAATTGTAGCGCGGTGTTGCRCAAATTACAAAACYTCTGTAACTGTAAGTAATGTCAATATTTTAAGTGACAAGAGTAKAATGCGGCATGATTATGTAGTGGCTTCTGCCATCTCTCCAGCAAAACAATTGATTAATTGATAATGTTTTTGCAAAAGTGGTATATTAAAAGAAAAACATGAAAAAAGGAGTAACACTCAACACTAAAATGGAATGTAGTGAATGCTTTTAACAACACGGAAAAGCAGTCATTATTTGCAAGGAATTTTGATATTGGTCGTTAGACTGTTTCAAGGATTATCAGCAACCACAATAAAAAAAGACACTTAGAGATACTTGGAGATCATACCAAAATCTGGAAAACTACAAAATACTACAAACAATTTATTACTGATTTATTAAAAGAATTAGCCAAAACGATCCTATCAAGCTGAAGTGCAGAAGACCTGCAAAATATCTTTTGAAAGAAAGACGGTTGTCCGACTTGCTTTTACATGTGCTCACTTTAATAATGGAATAGTTAATGATTGGAAAGTAGTACTATTCGGCTATGAAACCTGATATAAGATATTTAATTTTGATGGAATGTACTGTACAACCCGTTGGTCAAAGGTCTAGTTACGACAACTTTTTCACTGCGGTATTACGACTCAAATTACATCACAACTTTTTTTTTTAATTTTGATAGTATAAGGCACAACCTCTGTTAAAATTTAGTTGTGAACAATTAAATGAAGTACATTTAGTACTGTCATCCGTTTATAAAACACCATCTGAGGTACATTTCATATTACTTACAAGAAGTTTAATTTGCAATACCTTCCCACTAAGAGACTATTCTTTATGTATAACATATTCCTGAACCACTCCAACATAACTATTTTATCTTCTTCACTCTCTTGAATCTAATACTCTTATAACAACCTTTATTTGATAAAAAAAGGATGATTAATTACAGTGGCTAGCAGAAATCTTAGATAACGCACATTAAATATACTGTTTCATTTAAGTTGCGTCTAAAACTTTTCACATATATTTTTTTTAATGAAAAATGCTAATGGGACTAAAGATAATGATTTTAATGCTCTAGATTTCTACTGAAAACAAAACGTACCTACGTAAGCTGTGGATTAAAAAAATGACTCAAAAATACCGAAACTAGAAATAAATGAAGTGTATGACAATTTCTATTTGCAAATAGAAGTATTTTGAATATCACTATAAATAATTAATATTAAGCATAAAAATGCTCAAGTACTGTACGCACCAGGAAAGAAGGCAGGCGTGATGAGGACAAAAATTGCCGCGAAAGATTTAAATCATTGGCGTGTCCGCCATTATTCATGGTCACAAATTGAGGCTATAGCGGGAATAAATTCATTAACTCGTCCCACCAATGTGGTTTGCTCCGTTCAAATTGTGGACGATATTTCATTCTTAAGGTGTGACTTCTTTCCTGGCGCGCACTTTATTACGCACTGCAAGTTAACCTAGTTATTTTTACCGTAGTATACAATGGAATTTAATGTAGTAGAATTAATTACATATTAAGAGATATTTTACTAACTATACGAGGGTGAATGCTTTCAGCGTCAATAATATAATAAGGTAATATTTTGTCGGATAGATCGCTGTCTCTTGAAAACAGTGACAAAAAATTAATAGTCTGACGTTTCGATTACACCTGTAATCTTTGTCAAAGACGAAGAACCTCAAAATTTGCCTGACACAAGTTCAAACAAAATTTTGAAAGTAAATAAACAAATCACCAAGGATGCGAGACGTCATAGAAACAACGTGCCAAAATTTTGTTTGAACTTGTGTCAGGCAAATTTTGAGGTTCTTCGTCTTTGACAAAGATTACAGGTGTAATCGAAACGTCAGACTATTAATTTTTTGTCAGTGTTTTCAAGAGACAGCGATGTATCCGACAAAATATTATCTTATTTTACTAACTAATTAATAAGGAATAGGAACCGACCCTTCATTTTTTACATTCTTATGTGAGGTTGCGAATGACAACGATTTTTTTTTACTTTAAGAATAGAACTGTTTGAACGTTCAAAATTACTAAATTTCACGTGATTAATCTAACTGCACGAAATGTAATTAATTAAATCTCGCGTGCAATGTCTGTTCTAAATTAAACGTTCTGCTTAATTTCGGAGTTAAGAAATGTCAAAACTGATATACATAATATAAAAAAGTCTCAACTTTGTTTACGAAATTAAAGGCAAAAACTCCAATTAAATATAAATCCAACGTAGTATACAGTATAAAATGCAGTACTTGCGAGAACACTTATGTAGGACATACATCCTAGTGGATTAAAAATAGAATAGCATTACATAAACATGGCATAAATAAAAAAGAGACAGGTGTGCACTAGCCCCTCATGTACTAAGTAATAGCCACTCAAGAGACTGGGATGATCTCAAAATTTTAGAAGTAGAACTAAATACTCACAAAAGGCTGATTCTAGAGATGTATCACATAACCAGGACCAACAATACTATGAATAAAAAGTCAGATATGCAACAGTTAAGTAATAATTACACGTATTTGTTGTCGCAAGACCTGTACACGTAGTACTGCAAGAAGTAGTATTCAATCAGTAATTATTGCATATGGGAATTTAAAAGTTACAGTTTTAAAAATATTTATTTATAAGTTTTAATGTTGGTACCATATCTGATGAATGTTGTTGCAGCTTTGACATATGTAAAGTTCTTTGACTGAAAGATTTTTAAAGTGTTTGTAATTTCGTTGAATTTAAATTGTATCTTTAATCACCCGACTAACAAACTTTGTTCGTGAGGAAGACAATATTATACTGTTCGGAAATACCTTCATATGTAATAACACCWTGTACACTTAATCTCAAATTTCTGTAAGTAGAATTTAAAACTTTTGTTTTTTAAAAATGTTACAATTATGTTTATTGTAGACGCTCTGAAGAAGACTTTGAAACAAAGTCAACAGCTTAGCTAAGAAAAAAGGGTACTCTTTGTGTTCAAACCCAGGTCGACATACCCTTAATTGTTTCAAGTCTCTACGTAATAATAGACCGTTACTTCCCCTCGTGTTTATTTTTCTATTAATTTATTTTTAAAATTTCAAGTGTTTTTTAAAGTGCATTTGTTAGTAAGCAGGAGCATCGAGATGCCTAATTTGCTGATAATTAAAAAGAATGATTACATGGCAATCGAAGTTGTTTTTGTAATTGAAGGTAATAAGTATATTATCGTTAAGCAGTAGCTACGGTAGAGTACTCAGGAGTTGTGCACTATACTTGATGTTAGAGTGTTACTGTCGTACATCGAAAATTGCGAATTAATCATATTTTATTGCGACTAGTGCAACTTAAAGAATAGCTAGTTAGCCAATGGAAATTTCCGTTTTATCAGATATTATTTTTATTTATTTATCAATAATAAGAGGAGAATTACAGCAGTATGACATTTCAATGTAGTTATATAAGGCAGAATAAGATAAGTATATTTCCAGTATTAGTTTTCAAATTTCTCATGATGCAGGACAAAATTACAAAACCAATCAAGACGTTCAGTTATTTTAAATATACCTATTAATACTTTTAGCACCCCATTTTAAATACTTCAATTATGTCTGGCTGTTGGTGATCTTTATTTACAAAATTGGACCAAGTCCAATATCTTGATGAATGATTAAAAAACTAGCAACTTCCCTAAACATGAGAAAACAATACCGCAAACCCGAAATACTGATTGATTTACCTATCAAAGATGTACTGCTATAGCCATATTAACACTTTTCTTAAGGGTGCGAATCAAAAGTAGTTCGTACAGTTTATTATTACACAGGCTCCGGCTATAATAACTAATAATAACTTAGATGAGCTTATAATTCGTTCGAAATGCGTATAAACAAAAGTCAATGGATGTTGATTAGTTGGAACCCACTGAGAAATATATACAAGGTTTCAAGTATGTAGCTAATAATCCCGGATTTTCGCCGGATCAAAAGTCCAGCTACATGACTAACTGCCTTTTATGGTTCGTTTATAATGGGATAATACATATATTGTAGGCATTTTATTCCTGGTGATTACATTTTATTTTCCTGAGACAAGAATTCATCGTGAAAGCAAATCAGCAGATAGCTACAGAGTATGAACATTGTGACACTGCTTACTGTGACAACAGGTCTAAAGGATTTGCGAAATAGCTCTCTGGTAGCCGATATATTTTGATCTCAGAAATATCAGCTTGCTGTACAGAACCATCTTTCCGGGACACCCTATATATGGATATAGCATAATATGGTATCTACTGAATACGGAATAAATACATCAGAAACATCTACTAAATTGTGTGGCTGATAGCATACAATAAAAAACTTGTTTTTAAATTAGATAATATTAAGCGGCTTGAACTGAATCATTTGTGGTATGAATTTATTTATTTATTTTATGAAATACGTATTGAGATATGTTTGTAAAATAATAAAGTTCTCGCTGAATAACATTTCTTCAACAACTACGTGGAACAAATTTGCACAGATATATCGTACGTTTGGAAACTAATGTTCTAAAATGTCTTACCTTCATACTAGGGAATCCGATTCCAACGAGGAAATTCGCCATCCAGTTGACCAGCACAGCAATAGACATGGCGGCGGGTCTGGGCCCCTGGGAGAACAATTCGGCCGTTATCATCCAGGGTATCGAACCCGGACCCACAGCGAAGAACACCACAAAGCTGAGGGTCGACACCACAGACAGGTAGGACATCCAGTCTATCATCTCCTGTACGTAGCCAAAAAATTCCTATCAGGCGATAGTAATACCGTTCTTTCTCGACAGGGAGGAGTGACCCAAAAATAAAAAAAAATGCGCCGCCTAATGTACAGCCAGCAAGTATAGACAGGTATCGGAATAATTTATTGAAATCGCTGTCATAATCAACAACGGAAGAGAACTTCTGGAAACTGTCCAGCTTGCTACTGCATACATGCATCGTGATTTTCGTGTTAGGCATGCATTGCAGGTGACGTGTCACATATTAGCTTTGATACAGCGTCCCTCCTCCACCTGTCAAGAAAGTCTGCTGTATACAGATAGGGTGGGATTTAAAAAGCATTGTTTCTTTATGTGTATCTAGAGTAAATAAACTTCCATGCATTCGTATTTACATGGTGACCATAATCACTAAATTCCTGAAAATAACAAAATTTATTCTCTTAATGGTCGTAACGAATAAGGAAATGAGGAGATTCCATAGGCCATGGGCGTTAAATTAATCACGCAAGCGTGATTCGGACGCATTAAGGCTTTTTGCAAATATACGGATGGAAAGGTTCTCCGTCATTCCTATGATAATTATGAGAGCTGATAACGAGGGTTCACAAATGCGGGCTTGGCCCAGCTTTCCGAGCGCTTTTCAATTTCATAAGTATGCTCGTGTGCCAAATGAGCACTTTTTACATTGTATCATCATCAATAGCCTCCAAACAATATTTTATTTCTCGCGTGGGCAATAAAAGAACATTAAACCAAAAGGCTAAAGGTATGTGCTTAACCATTTATTCCTACATTTGTGCCAAGTATCTTCATTTTTGTAATATAGGATGTTAAAGAGTTTTAATATGTAATAATGGTGACAATCTTCTTCCACATCTAAAGCTCTTTTTCTACAAACTACCTTTTTATAGGTTCTCCTTCAAATATCCTTTCATTTAAATATTTCTAGCAATCAACCCAGTTAAGAGTTACAATGATTTAAAGAAATAGAGTAGAAGACAACCAATTTGGTGTTTAAGGCGCCAGCTGTAAGAAAGCCAAATTAAAAAAAAAAAGTTGCTTGCATGTTGAATCTACTAAGGCATATACACCAGCATCACTCAAAAGAACTTGAGAAAGAACTATGACATCGGAGGCTGCCTAATTCATATTGACAATGCCCTCTTCACCAGTATTAACATTAACTGCGTTCATTAGAGACATTAAAAATAAAGATATTCGTTTTAGCTTACCTCAAGACCTTCCTCAATCCATTTTTCATCATCAGGGTAACTTGAATTCTACTTTAAACAAAACATAAATTCATTGTACTTGCCACCAAATCTCCCAACCTGTTACCTATCGAACACGTGAGACATTTTTGGCAAAAGATTGCAAAATTTGCCTAACGTGCATTCAGTCCCATGGGGCTCCATCAATAACTTTTTAATTTTGTTACAGTATAATTCTCTGTTCTTTAGTGGTTTAGTTATATGTACGAGGCATGTTTTTTAAGTAAGTACCGTTTTGCGATTCCGCCGCCGCAGCGCTACGGTCGGCGTTCCGCGCATGCGCGCTGGTTACCTACATCTCTTGTCTACGCACTGACGCCATTACAGTTTGATTCRTCATTGTATACGTTGTTTACTGAGTGTTTAAGATGCCTCTGACAATCGTGAGTCCCGCCGATTGTGAAGTACGGGCTGTTATACGATTTCTTAGTGCTAAAGGCGTAAAACTGATCGATATTCATCGTGAGATCTGTGAAGTTTACGGACAAAACATTATGAGTGATGGAATGGTAAGGAAATGGGTGAGAGCATTTAAAGATGGCCGCACAAATGTGCATGATGAAGAACGGAGTGGGAGTCCTTCGGTCGTTAATGAAGATTTGGTGCAGAAAGTGAACGAAAAGGTGAGAGAAAACAGACGCTTTACAATTTCATCATTGTGCGACTGCTTTCCTCAATATTCTCGTAGTGTTTTGTATCGCATTGTGACCGAGAACTTGAATTACCTGAAACTGTGTTCACGTTGGGTTCCGAAAATGTTGACGGATTTGCACAAAACCCAACGTTTAGGCAGTGCATTGACTTTCCTTGAGCGGTACCACAATGAAGGTGAAGATTTTTTTAGACCAAATTGTTACTGGTGACGAAACATGGGTGGCCTACGTCACACCAGAATCGAAACAACATTCCATGGAATGGCGACATTCATCATCACCCAAAAAAGTGAAGTTTAAGCAAACAATTTCTGCCCGGAAAATCATGTGCACAGTTTTTTGGGACAAAAAAGGAGTATTGCTAGTGGAGTTTCTGCCTCGTAATGAGACAATCAATGCAGCGTCTTATCGTAAGACATTGAACAATCTGCGTCGTGCAATCCAGAACAAATGACGTGGCAAGTTGCTGCATGACAATGCCCGTCCACATGTGGCTGATCGGACCAAAAATCTCATCAAATCTTTTAAATCGGAAACTCTAGATCATCCTCCATACAGCCCTGATCTGGCGCCCAGCGACTACCATTTGTTCCTGCACTTGAAGAAACACCTGGGTGGTCAGCGTCTTCAAGACCATAGCGAAGTCGAAACATTTGTGATACAGTGGTTAACAAGTCAGGCGGCAGAATTTTATGAGGAGGGTATTCAAAAACTGGTTCCACGTTATGACAAGTGCCTCAATATTCACGGAAATTATGTAGAAAAGTAGATTAAGGTACAGGCTTTCATGTAAGATAAAATTATTGCGATATCTTTGCACGTCTTCTTTTAATTCCAAAACGGTACTTACTTAAAAAACATGCCTCGTATATGTATACCAAACTTTATTCTAACAGATCAATTATTACTAAGTGTGTACTACCAGTCAGCACAACTAAACGTAAGCATATTATTATATGAAAATATACCCTCATGTGAAACTTTTATTATGTACCTGGTTTGAAGCAACATGAGTGGCTTAATGTGTTAATATATGCCAATGCAATAATACATTCCCAGAACCCCGTTTTCCTCGTTTGCATCTCATACTCCTACAATTTAGAACATTTTTAGCTACGGGTGCATCGTATACATAACAGAGGCCAGAAAGAAAAATACAGGCGCTGCAGATTTAACAGAATTGCCTGCGCTTATAAAGTATTTGTAGACCATAAACAATGCGAAAGAAACAGAACGTTTTCAAACACACTGTACTCCTACAACATTGTCACCTGAATATTAAACGAGATTATATCTAATTTCAAACTAATATCTCGAGAGCTGTCTGACAGTTTTACTTGATGCTTACCAACGTTTACCCCAGAAACGAATCCTCTTAAGATTTTGTACAACTTTTAAAACCCTTTACAATCAGTTCTCGAGCTAATTCATAGCAGCACTGGTCATCGACTAATCAGAAAGGTATTACTAATTCAATTGTAAACCCTACGTTATTTAGATACGGTTTTGCAAAATGAATCTTAAAATGTTTGTAAACGTTGCAAACAAAACAAAACTTCATGCGGGGTATTACTGATACTTACCTTGTAGCAGATAATTAATTTTAAATGTGACAAAGATTTGCAAAAAATAACTTAATCAACTCGTCGAAAAATAAGACGCAAGTGAGACTTTAAATCTATCAAGGACCTGTGATACAAAGAATACAAGAATAACTAAAATAAATTTCTTCCGGGCTAGGTTTTCTTGACGGTTCTCTGCCTATACTTCAAAAGGTAACTCGGTATTCTCATACTCCCTTTGCTCCATAAATACTCATCCGTTGTAAAAGCCCGTTTGCTGTATGTTCGAGCGTGTTACACGACTAGTTTTCAAGAGTTGCTTATACGGTAAACATCCTGTGTATTTAAATTATAGGGTTATTTTCTAGTATCCATTCATTCTCGTTTCGCAGTTGTGGTTGATGGTGTGCCCTTGTCACGCACGTTAAATATTTTTTGCTGAAGAGGAACTGGTCAACTCCTTTGGTTAAATTTTTTTGATATTTTCTCCATATTAAAAAAGACAATATTAATTTATCTTCTGCATTGTGTTATATCATACGTCTCTTCTTCTTCTTCTCAAGAAATCTTTTAAGCCTATCTATTACCATGCGGACATATGGCGAATAGCGTATCCTGCATGATGTAGCTTCATTTCTCCGATTTGCCTGGGTGGTAATACCTTCATTCTTCTCCAAAGTGATCTCTACGTTATAAAATTTTTCCTGTCTGCTATTTACATCGAGCAGTGTTTCTCCCTAAATTTGATGTTACTGTCTTGTCAATTAAAGTTCTCTCTAAAATCTGCTAAGCCATGCATTTCGTGTCAGATGATAAAGGTATCATTCAACATGTTTACGATTGTTAGCTGCTTGTACGGTTTCATATTCAAAAACATCCATGTGTTGGTGAGGACTAGTAACACACCTGCTACCACAGAACCTAGCCCGAAATAACACCAKTACAATGCTTGTAAGTTGTAAGTGTTTGCATCCGTTTATTACTTTTTGTAGCGTTGTAGCGTTTCGGTCACGCTTTTAGCCTTTTTCAATTCTTGTATTTATCAACTTAACAGTAAAACCACACATTAAATGAGAAAATTTACTACTTCTGCAGCAAAACGAAACTATGCCAGACTTGTACAAGTAGCTATATTATTTGTACCCGTAAACGGTAAAGAAGAAAGCTCATTAGCAGAGCTTTTAAATGGCAAAGTGATTATCTAAGCAAAATATACATAGGCACTTGATGAAATATTGTGGATACTCCTAGCGGATAAAGGTGGACAAAAAAAGGTGTAGAATCTAAACGAACACAAAAAAATTGACCGAGGACGAGCAAAACCACAAATAAGTGATCTGAGATGGACTAATAGCACAGAAAGCATCCATTAAAATAATCAGTCAAAAGAAAAATTACGAAAATCTGAACTTTTGTACAGGACGTTAAATGCTAGATCCAAGAAATAACGACTCGTGGTTACAAAAATGTTAACTAAAATATGATCCCTACTTCAATTATTTTTCTTTGCAATTTACTTAATGTTAAAATCAGAGAGAAGTCTGAAGAATGCTCTGGGCCACTTTATATTGATTTTCTCTTATTCACGCAATCATTCCTGCACACATTAATTTCGTTTTAGTACCTTTGAATTATGCATTGATAAATTTTAAAATTGTATCGCGTCGCGTTTTAATGGTGGCAAGTTCTAAAAGTATAACCCAAAACGTCGTGGTTTAGGTTCTGTTCGTAATTTGTAATATATCATTGAATACCATGGATATAATAACGTCAAAGATATCTTGCCCATTTTCTCTGACGATTACCTGTCTCTATTCGGTTACATAAAAACACAAAATTATGACTAAAATGCTTTGCTGCCTGGCCAATGTGGTATCCCAAAAAGTCTACAGCACATGTAAACTGGGTGCTTGAGGTCACATTGAAACACTCTCCACATGACGTAACTCGCAATCGGGTAGAATCAGAGAAATATAGTGGGGTGTTCTCCCCCGGCATAGGCCTACTGCGCATCCCAATACAGCTGGGACACTGTAATGGTCGCCCTATTGTCCACAGAAACGTCAAAAATCAGAGAGTGTTGTCAAATGGCAATACTTTTTTTGAATTAAGAGAACTTTGTGTATACCTATAAAAATGAAAAATTTATTTTGCAGTGTAAATGGTACTAGATATTATTTAAAAACATATAATTATAACAAATAATTACTGCAAAAAAATTATTAAGGATTTTAATATTTACTTATGCAGGGAGACATCTAGCGACTTCGAACGTTTATTCGATGAACACTCTTTAACTATACAACTCATAACTAAAATTAATGAAACTACCAAATAAAACTAAGAAATAAGTCGTGCAAGCAGAGAACAAAATCACAATCACAATAATTAACGCCCCGGGCCACTCAATGTAAACAAAACAATGTTACGAGCATAGAATAACATGTGGCAACGCCGGTCTGGGAGCTTTGTTTATGMGCTGTGATACTGATGACAGTTYATTGACGACAGACATTCTCCGTATTAAATTAGCCATTCAATTAATATTTATAGAACATTCCAAGAACAAGTCAAYCTGATTTTAGTTTGACGTTCTCGTGGACAAGATGGCAGCCCCTTGTTTACTAGCATTCGCGTAGATCCATGAGCGTTCTCCCCACTCTAGTTCTCTGGGTAGAATCCACCCATATGTACAATCTAATATCTTGTATTCTTTGTATCATACCTAGGATTTATGTTAAATGGCGTTTCAGTACTTTTGATAATATGAAATTTGACTAGGCTGTTCTTCCATCTACAACACTATATCCTATATCCACGTTCTTTTAGCCTCGCAATATCAAGAATACAGTAAAATTCAATTTTTATGTTCAGATCATACATACACTTCAGCATTTCTGATTATTACAGCGACATCACATGTCAGTGGAAAACGCTTCTAATATTTTATCCGAATGCTAGTCACTGTATCCACTTGCGTCTCGTTCAAGACATACCTTATATAGCACACTACGTTTGGTGTCCTACAAAATAGTCAGTAAACAAGTTTCCGCCAAACGTAGTGTTACAAAATCTTAGAGGACTATTTAATTGCTAAGCTGTGTATATACATTTCTAACCATTGAAAAATCAATTAGAGTTGACACGAACCTTTATAAGAAATGAGAMAGTGATGAATATCGAAAAGATGAACATGCCCCCTAACCCGTACAGATGCAAGGTTCGTCGTCCAGTTCTGTCCATCAACGGAATGGAAACTAACGTCATTCCCACCATGATGGCGCCTATGCCGATGGTGGCGAATTTCGCACTTTCGTCCGTCAATCCAGAACTGGTAAATAAACTCGTTGAATAATAAAACACCTAAAACAAACATAAACTGCAGGTAAATTAAGGTAAATAAAGAAAATATTGTATTTACAGCATTGATCCCAGATAGCTGCTGCGATAACTGCATCACAACCCCGATGATGAGCGGCGCCCTTAGCGTCGGTGAACAAATAAGCTCCATCATGCTAATGGATGCCTCCGCCTGCTGCGCCCGCTCCTCCGCCCTCATCTCCTCGATGTCCTCCTCCACCTGGTTACTAGCCCTCAGTCTCCTTAAAGCTTTTCTTGCTTCCTCCTCCCACTGTTTGGTTATGAGCAGATACCTGTTAAACACAAAATCATTTCATTAATCCATATAGAACTACAGTTCTTTAATTATAAAATTAAGTTTAATTTTTCATTTTTCATTTCAGATATATGAAAATCTTAATTAAGACAACGTTCCTTTATCCATCACCTTTACTTAAGTCCCTACTATGGTTTAGTTATACTAGATCTTAGGGATTTTACTTATTTAACGAATGTCTTTGCTTGCTCACAACAGCTCATATAATGCATGCATGCATTCTCTGTTCAACAAGGCGAAAGCAGTTAAAATGTCAGCAATGAGATCAGATCTCAGTTAAAAAAGAAATGCAGGTAACTGATTGTCGCTGTTTTTATTTTTTGCTTTGAAATATTGAAGTGGTTAACAAAACACCATAATCATTGGTCATTGCCCTTTGCTCTCCATTGATATTAAGCAAAAACAAATATAGAATATCGGCGGTTACTATTTATATTTTCTTATTGTATTTATTTGTAGGTTCTGGCTCCTTTTTTATAAATTAAATACACTTTTTTCTAATAATATAACGTTTGGACCTATTATTTAGGTCTTTGTCGAATATTTTTATTTTGCAGATTGACAAATTATTATGAAAATCAATATGACATTTGCAATTTTGATATTAATATAAAATGTACCTTCAAGTTTGTTCCTTTGCTATCATTGTGGATGGTAAATGTGACGGTGAGAGTGTGTGTTTAAATGACGGTCTAGTAGGTATTACTTAGTCCTTGTATGTCAGTCCTGTCGTTTACACGTGTGTTTAGGTTTTTTTTTAATATGTATAATTTATAAAAATTGTCTTTTATGTTTATGTCGTTCCGTAGTAATAATTTTGGTATTATCAAAGTCAAAAGTGTGGTCAGTTTGTTCTTGAAGTTTTTTTAAAGCTGCGTAGTTATTATTATATTTATGTTATTGTAGTCTGTTTTTTAAGTATTGTCCTCTGTCCTATATATTGTTTGTTACATTCTTTACATTTTATACTGTTGTGACGCCTTTTTCGTGGAGCGGCGGAACGGGCCTTCGGATCGGAGGGCGGACGGTTACGTAATGAGTGACGTAAGCACTAAGCTCAGCGTCAAAACGGTTTCTCGGGCGCCAGTTTTTTATTATCCTGAGGTATGCTCCTCAGACCACTACACACGATCCCTCTTACGTGTGCAGACCAGGGTAGCTGCAGTGAAGATCGGCACTCCAGGGAACAACCCCGAGGGTGGATGCCGCAAGCTGAAAGGGATGTTAGCGGGATGCGGGGAAGCAAGCGGTGCGAGCAGAAAGAAAACCAGCAATCGCCTAAAACACGGTTTATTTTCAAAACAACAAAACTTAATAGCGGTTATAAACAAAACGGAACCCCCTCTTAAGTAAGCCTCGGTCAAGCTACGGTTATGTAATTTTATAGTACGGTTGCAACGCGGCTCTTAGTATGAGATAATAAAAGGAGCTAGTCGGAGCGAGAGTGTAAGACAAAAAGAACGTGAATACCAGCGCGTGAAGATAACGGTCGAGCAAGAGAGAGAGAGCTGCCTTACGAGTCTGTAATACCCGGAAAGCTACCGTGCATTAGAAACTCTCTAGCAACCCCCTGCGTGCGGTACGAGTCGCTGACAAGATACAAAGTGCACGGAAAACTACCATACACCGTGTATCAAACAACGGCTCCCCCGGACTACGGCGGCTGTGACAACGCGAAACACACGGGCAAATAACGGTCGAACAAGAGAGAGCTGCCTAAGAGTCTGTAATACCCGGAAAACTACCTGTGCATTAGAAACTCTCTAGCAGCCCCCTGCGTGCGGTACGAGTCGCTGACAAGATACAAGGTGCACGGAAAGCTACCATACACCGTGCATCAAACAACGGCTCCCCCGGGCTACGGCGGTCGTGACAACGCGAAACACACGGACAAACAACGGTCGAGCAAGAGAGCTGCCTACGAGTCTGTAATACCCGGAAAGCTACCGTGTATTAGAAACCCCTCAGCAACCCCCTGTGCGCGGTACGAGTCGCTGACAAGACACAAAGTGCACGGAAAGCTACCATACACTGTGCATCAAATAGCGGCTCCCCCGCACTACGGCGGCTGTGACAACGCGCAGCACGCGGGCTTATACGGCTAAGCAAGCGATGTGGTGAGAGTGACGGAGCTCCCTCACCTAGGTATCGCTGCGAGTGGATCGGACGATAGGTCGGTCACCACTCCATCGAGCAGTGGACGGTCACAGCTTTTATTTACATCGGCTGGAGCGGGAGGAACAAGAGAGCTGACTAGTGGCGCCAGCATGTGTTGTTCGTCCGAACTCCGCGAATCGCGGACTTGAGACAGATATACGGCCGCGGATTGAAACTTGACTAAGGCCCGGTTTGTAACTTCGTTACATTCTCCTCTTACTTCGGGGGCGCGGAAAAAGAACCTATAAAATTTCACTTATCCTAACTATTTACAATCCTATAGTATTTCATCTTAATCTAACTATTTACAATTCTAAAGTATTTCATTTATGTACAAGTCAATAGCGGCGAACTTACAATATTGAAACTATCGCGTTCCGCGGTTATCCTGGTCATGGTCATCCTTCGGTAGTCCTTCCTTTGGGAAGTCATCCTTCGGGTGTGGATCCGTCTGCTCGGCGTGGACTGTTCGAACGAGGCCTCTCTTTCCCTCGTTGGCCTTCTGGGCTCTGTCGGGCAGTCGCACTTCCTGGACATGATGCCTACTGTTCCGCATCGAGAACAGAACAGCATCGGT
This sequence comes from Rhyzopertha dominica, assembly GCA_025024175.1. NCBI lineage: Eukaryota > Metazoa > Arthropoda > Insecta > Coleoptera > Bostrichidae > Rhyzopertha > Rhyzopertha dominica. The sequence goes on from QCXZ01000003.1 coordinate 55,071,208, forward strand.
GGCTGTAAGCAGCCATTACGTCGGTGACCTGGCTCGCCACATCGCCAGCATTGATCCGGCTGAATGCGAATCCTTTGGCTGGACTTGGAGGGCGTAGTCTTCGGTTGCTCGGCTTGGGAGCTTTCTTCCGTTGCAGGTCGGGGTCGGTCTGTGTTAACGGGTTTCCACCGGTTGCGGTTTGCCGTTCGCTGAAGTCGTCCGTGTGGCCTCTGCTGTGAAATTTTAACACCCTGGCAGTGCTGGCATCTACGAACGTACTTTGCGGCGTCCCGGAACATTCCTGGCCAGTAATATTGCTGGGCCAGTCGGGCTATCGTCCTGGATACCCCTAAATGTCCGGCGGTCGGTGCGTCGTGCTTCTCTTCTAACATACGACGGCGGAGAGGCTTCGGTACACATAATTTCCACGGTTTGGACAGCTCCTTGTCGCTGTGGTGGCCGTCTATGTGGTGGTAAAGTCGGTGGTCGGTGATGCGGTAATCTGGCAATTGATCTGGATGCCGCTGGACTTCCGTGAATCGGCGTCGGTACCAAGAACAATCTGGCAGTTTTTCGGTAGCGGTATTGTTCTCCTCGGTTATGTCGGTGGCTCCTATATCGGTAACTGGTACGGGATCCCTAGGTAGTGTACCGTTTACCTTTTTGGGGACTCCTTTGCGGTGTTTCAAGACAGGCTTGAGCTCGGTGCTAGCGGTGACGGTGGTGTCGGGTTGCTGGATGGTCCGGCAGTTCGGTAAAGAAATGTTGCGGTTCCTGTGAAACACGAACCCGGATTGGAAGTTCATGTGCAGGTTCATGGTTCGGAGAAAATCCATTCCAAGTAGTACTTCGCTGGTCATCGTAGGTATGTGCAGGAAACGGTGTTGTCGGGCTTCGTCTTCTATGCGGACCTCTACCTCGTAGGCCTTAGAGATCTGGACCTGGCGGCCATCGATTACCCTGGCGGTCGGAGAGCCTGAATTTTGTTCAGGGACTCCGATTCTTTCCAGATATCGCGCAACGGTAGGTCCTATGTATGAAGATACGGATCCGGTATCGATGAGTGCAGTGAACGGTCTTCCCTGTATGTGGATCCTTATGTGTGGTCGGTTTTCGGAGGCGGTGTGTACGGGCAGCAGTTCAGGCCTCCGGACTGATGTGCTGCCATCTAGTTTTCCGAATTCCGGCATGTGCAGTCCCGTGAGAAAATTCCACGGCGGCCACACCTTGAGCAGAACTTCACAAAGGGGTTCTGGCACTGACTGCGTGAGTGGCCTCTCTGCCCACATCTCCAACATACGGGACGGCTGGTGTCGATACGGTCAGATGTGTCTTCTCGGTGGCGATGACTGGGTCTGTTATCCTGCGGTTGGTGTGTCGATTGCGGTATGGGTGTCTGTTCCGGTGGATTGAAATGTCTGGGTGGCGGTTCTTGTCTCTGGTGATATTCCTGGGGTTGTCGGTATGTCGGTGGATTCCCACGATCAACTGAAATCCTTGGTTGCGGGACGGGTCTTCTTTCTTCAGGCCTTTCGGTTACATCCTGGGCGCTGGCGGTTAGCTGGTCCTGGCGGAGGGTCTCGAAATCCTTGGCGGCGGACAGCAAACTGGCAACGCTGGTGCATTCCTGGCGGCGGATGAACATGCGGTACTCTGGCAACATGTTCCGGTGTAGCCAGTACAGTTCCTGCGCCGGTGTCATGCCTCCATGACGGCGGATCAGGGTACGAATGGCGGTACTGTACTCCAAGGCGGTTTCGTGTGGCTGCTGAGTACGCTGACCTATCTCCCTCTCGAGGTTGATCTTATAGTCAGCCGGGTAGTAATTCAGCTCGAAGTCGGCCACGAAGTCTTCCCAGCCTCTCCAGTCATGGCGGTTGTTACGGTACCAGGCCAGGGCTAGTCCAGATAGCAGTTCGGGCAGGATCGGCATCACCTCCTCGTGTGAAACATCGTATCGGTCCATAACGTCTAGCAGCTGTTCCATGAAGGCGACTCCATCGGTGGATCCATCAAAGTGGATTCCCCATCGGTGTGGCTTCAGGTCGGACCGTATGCGGCCACGGCGGACTGGAGTCAGTGTATATACCCCCGCATTTGAGGGGTCTGGCGGCGGTGTTGTGGTCTGGCTGGGTCCTGGTACGGTTGCCGGCATCCGTCGGTCCTCCATGGTTGGACTGGGAACTACGTGTGGCGGTGACTTGCTCTCCTGTGGACTGGTCACTCGGAGAAGTGTCTCGAAGAACTCCTCGATTTCGACTCTCTTCTGCGGGTCGGTGACTGACGGTGGCTGGATCGATTTTGGACGGAAGACTCGGTCCCGTTGCAGAGTCCTTGCCTGGTACAGTTGCTCGCTTGGTGCTGTCCTTTCCGGCGAGCTTGATATCGGTGACTGGATCGGAAGCAGCAGTAACTGGCTGGTGACTAGCTCCTGCGACGGTTGGGACGATACTGCCTTCTGCGATGGCTGGATCGGTGCTCTTGTCGGTGGATAGTCCTTGGTTACCGTTTGGATCGGAACTCTCTCCTGCTGTAGCTGGCTTGCTACTGATGCTGGTTCTGTCATGGGTTGGACTGGTTCGGTCTTCTGCGTTGGTTGGTCGGCTACTGTCTTCCGTGGTGGCTGGTTAGCTACTGTCTCCTGCAGTGGCTGGTTAGATACCCTCTTCAGAGCTGTGGATATCGGACCTTTATAGGCGGTGATAACGGTCGTCGTTGACGTCATTGTGGTGGAAACGGTGTAGATCGGAGAGGGGACCGACACAACGGTGGGGATCAGTACAGTACTGGGATTCGGAACTTCTTGACGGAGATGTCTGATCATCCTCTGGCGAAGCTCCTGTACGGCCCCTTCGGTGGAGAGTTTCCTCTTCCCTAGCTCGTGCATCAGCTGGTGCCTCTTCAAACGGTACACCCAGCTGACACGGACGTCGGCGCAGTCTGAGTCAGATGACTCGTCTTCGGCGATGTGTCTCTCTTCTGGAGGTCCTCCGGTAGCCATCTGGTCGGGACGATGTTCTCGGCTCAACTGATGACGGCGTTGGATGGGGGACCCGCGATTTGTCAGAAACGAGCCCCCACTCGGCTGGTTTCGGACAACGGGAAGTCGGTCAAAATTCTAAATTCCTCCAGGTTACGTAACAGCTCGGAACAGGTGACGTCAATTGATGGGGGAGGCCTTACTTGTGAGAAACGAGCCCCCACTCGATAGGCCTCCGAAGTCGGGAAGTCGGTCAAAAACACCAAGTCCCTGGTGTTACGTAATCGGACCAAATCGATGTTACCAATCGGTAGAGCGGGTCCGGTTTGCCAGAAACGAGTACCCACTTGCCGGGTCTCCGACGACGGGAAGTCGGTGAAAAATCGGATCTCCGTCGTCTTACGTAATAGGGGGACGGCGATTGCGTCAATCGACTCGGCTTCCTTGGTTTAGTCGGACTAGAGGGGTCACTCGGCTATGCTACGACGTTCCAGAGCCAACTTTGTAACTAGGGGGTGGTCGGGGGTGAAAGTTGGTTTCCAGCGAACTTCTTATGCGGACTCCCTGATGCAATTCGAAAATCCGGCGGAAAACGTTGCTAGCGGAATTTTTGAATTCCGCGCATGCGTGAACTCGGAGACGCTGGAAACGGGGTGGTTTTCTTCTGCTCGATGACGGTTACGTAATTCCGGCTCCTCCTCGAAGTAACAACGGTCCCTGCTCGTAGGGCGCCAAAATGTGACGCCTTTTTCGTGGAGCGGCGGAACGGGCCTTCGGATCGGAGGGCGGACGGTTACGTAATGAGTGACGTAAGCACTAAGCTCAGCGTCAAAACGGTTTCTCGGGCGCCAGTTTTTTATTATCCTGAGGTATGCTCCTCAGACCACTACACACGATCCCTCTTACGTGTGCAGACCAGGGTAGCTGCAGTGAAGATCGGCACTCCAGGGAACAACCCCGAGGGTGGATGCCGCAAGCTGAAAGGGATGTTAGCGGGATGCGGGGAAGCAAGCGGTGCGAGCAGAAAGAAAACCAGCAATCGCCTAAAACACGGTTTATTTTCAAAACAACAAAACTTAATAGCGGTTATAAACAAAACGGAACCCCCTCTTAAGTAAGCCTCGGTCAAGCTACGGTTATGTAATTTTATAGTACGGTTGCAACGCGGCTCTTAGTATGAGATAATAAAAGGAGCTAGTCGGAGCGAGAGTGTAAGACAAAAAGAACGTGAATACCAGCGCGTGAAGATAACGGTCGAGCAAGAGAGAGAGAGCTGCCTTACGAGTCTGTAATACCCGGAAAGCTACCGTGCATTAGAAACTCTCTAGCAACCCCCTGCGTGCGGTACGAGTCGCTGACAAGATACAAAGTGCACGGAAAACTACCATACACCGTGTATCAAACAACGGCTCCCCCGGACTACGGCGGCTGTGACAACGCGAAACACACGGGCAAATAACGGTCGAACAAGAGAGAGCTGCCTAAGAGTCTGTAATACCCGGAAAACTACCTGTGCATTAGAAACTCTCTAGCAGCCCCCTGCGTGCGGTACGAGTCGCTGACAAGATACAAGGTGCACGGAAAGCTACCATACACCGTGCATCAAACAACGGCTGGCTCCCCCGGGCTACGGCGGTCGTGACAACGCGAAACACACGGACAAACAACGGTCGAGCAAGAGAGCTGCCTACGAGTCTGTAATACCCGGAAAGCTACCGTGTATTAGAAACCCCTCAGCAACCCCCTGTGCGCGGTACGAGTCGCTGACAAGACACAAAGTGCACGGAAAGCTACCATACACTGTGCATCAAATAGCGGCTCCCCCGCACTACGGCGGCTGTGACAACGCGCAGCACGCGGGCTTATACGGCTAAGCAAGCGATGTGGTGAGAGTGACGGAGCTCCCTCACCTAGGTATCGCTGCGAGTGGATCGGACGATAGGTCGGTCACCACTCCATCGAGCAGTGGACGGTCACAGCTTTTATTTACATCGGCTGGAGCGGGAGGAACAAGAGAGCTGACTAGTGGCGCCAGCATGTGTTGTTCGTCCGAACTCCGCGAATCGCGGACTTGAGACAGATATACGGCCGCGGATTGAAACTTGACTAAGGCCCGGTTTGTAACTTCGTTACACTGTATATTGTGTGTGTTCTTGTTTCTTTTGGTGTTTTTGTTTTTAACGGTGTGTAGAATTGTTTAATTGTGTTAAATGGTTTATATGTAATTTGGAAGCTATGTGGTTTTAGTAGGTTTTTTATTTTTTGAATGAGTGGTGGTATATATGGTAAGGTTAAGTATGTTCTGTTTGTGTTTTGTTCTTGTTTTTCGTGTTGAATACTATTGTATAGTTTTTCTGTTTGTTGTTTTATTGAGTTACTTATTAACTTAGTAGGGTAGTTGTTATTTTTTAGTATTTTAGCAGTGGCATGTAAAGTTTCAATTCTAAGTTCTGGATTAGTCAATTTTATTATTCGTTGTATAGTGTTGCTTAGAATAGCTATTTTTTTGTCTGAAGGGGTGGTTAGAATGATAATTTAGTAGTCTTCCCGATGCAGTTGGTTTTGAATACCATTTTGTGAGAATTTTGAAATCTTTTTTAATTAGTGTAAGGTCTAGATAGTTAATTGTGTTTTTCTTCTCTGTCTTTATGGTAAATTGTAATTTTGGATGATAACTATTAAATAAATTTAAAATTTAGTTAACTTTGTCTCTTCGTATTATTACGAATAGATCATCTACCTATCTTGTATAAAATTTTATATAATTTATTTTGTTTGTTATTGTTATTTCTAAATCTTCCATTATTACTTGTGCTATATAGCTTGAGATGGGTGATCCCATTGCTACCCCATCTATTGGTTTATAATAATTGTTCTTATATTGGAAATATTTTGAAAATAATGTAAAATTTAGTGCTCATATAAATTCTGTTTTTGGGATATTTGTATATTGTTCTAGTTCTTGCCAATTTTTTTGTGATAATTGGTTCTATTAATATTATTGGTATATTAGTATAAAGAGAAATTACATCTACAGAAATCATAATGTGGTTATTAGGAATATATATGTCGGAAATTTTGTTTTTAAATTCGAAAGAGTTTTTAATATACAATTGGTTTTTATTAATAATGTTTTTTAAAATACTGTTCAAGTATTTTACCAGGTTGTATGTTGGTGACTGTATGTTGTTTATTATAGGTCTTAGGGGGATATTTGGTTTGTGTATCTTTGGTTGTCCGTATATTTTTGGGGGTAAAGCATTATATGTTATAAGTTTATATGCTATTTCGTTAGATATATATTGTTGTTTTTTTCAATACTGTATCATTGCGTTGTTTTTACGTTGTGTAGTGTCCGTAATGTCGTTTTTAATTATGTTGTATATTGTTTTGTCATTTAATAGGTCATGCATTTTTTGTTCATATGATAATTTGTCCATAATTAGAGTCATGTTAGATTTATCAGGTTTTAATATAGTGATTTGTGGATTGTTTTTTATGAAAGTTTTGGTTTTTTTCATTATATTGTTTATTGTCTTTGTTTTATGACTGTTCGGATTTTGTTTTCGAAAGTTGTTAATGTGTATGTTAGCTTGTTGCGTATTGTATTAGTTTGTTCTGTCGGGAGGTGTTGTATTTGGTTTTCTATTTTAGCTATAATATTGTGTATTGAAATTTGATGAGTTTGTGTAATAGAGATTGCATATTTATGTCCTAGTGATAGTGTTTGTATAATGTCATTAGGTATCATTGTGTTAGATATGTTTTTGATCCATTTACTAGTATCATTTTTGGAATCACTGTTATTGTTTAGTTTTTCTTTTTGGTTTAAAATTTTATTTATTTTTTTGATATTTCTTGTTTTTTAGTCTATTTTTGGGGTTTTGAAGAATGTGTCTAGTTCATTTTTATTTATTGTAGTTTCAAGGATGTTTGTTATGAAATTTATTTCTTTTGTGTTGTTTTTGATTGGAAGATGGTGTCTGTTATTAGTAAATTGATTATGGTATGGATGAATTTATTTGTATAGCGTTGGAATTTTACTCTTAGGTACTTACAATTGAAAATTAGGTGTTCTATATGTAGGTGTAGAAATTTAGGTTGGATCGATACGATTATTGTTTACATTTTAGTAGAAATATTCTTCTGTCGATGAGGTTGTTTTCTTTGATTTTTAGTTTGTGGTATTTCTTTATTTTGTAACAAGTCTCGGTTCCATAGGTTTTTCTTACTTTGTCGAAGTATGATGTATAGGTATTCATAATGGTAGTTGTTGATCTTTTCTTCTTAAATAGATTCACTGTTGTTGACCCTTTCTTCTTGATATAGATATTGATGTTTATTTTGTGGAGCCCTTTTGTGTTAATTTTTCTTATTGTATTTATTTGTAGGTTCTGGCTCCTTTTTTTATAAATTAAATACACTTTTTTCTAAAAATATAACGTTTCCACCTATAATTTAGGTCTTTGTGGAATATTTTTATTTTGCAGATTGACAAATTATTATGAAAATCAATATGACATTTACAATTTTGATATTAATATAAAATGTACCTTCAAGTTTGTTCCTTTGCTATCATTGTGGATGGTAAATGTGACGGTGAGAGTGTGTGTTTAAATGACGGTGTAGTAGGTATTACTTAGTCCTTGTATGTCAGTCCTGTCGTTTACAAATCTGTTTAGGTTTTTTTGAATATGTATTATTTCTAAAAATTGTCTTTTATGTTTATGTTATTCCGTAGTAATAATTTTGGTATTATCAAAGTCAAAAGTGTGGTCAATTTGTTCTTAATGTTTTTTTTAAAGCTGTGTAGTTGTTATTATTTTTATGTTGTTGTAGTCTTTTTTTAAGTATCGTCCTGCCTGTCCTATATATTGTTTGTTACATTCTTTACATTTTATATGTATATTGTATGTGTTCTTGTTTCTTTTGGTGTTTTTGTTTTTTAACGATAAAATTAAATTAGTAACTAGGTCTGAAAACAAAAGCTGAGTCATTTTTCAATATGTTACGAAGAAAGTAGTATACGCATTTAAATTGATTTAATTTTATGTAAGAAAGGAAGCCTTTGCGGCCCGAGTCAGATCTTTGTTGGAAAATCTCGTTTTGGGATAGACAGTGTCGGTTTAGGAAATATAAGGGACATCTTCAGATTATATAGAATATCACACAATTCAGCGCGAAAAATACGTCCAAGCAGATGTATTTTCTATATTCCTGTCCTGAAGATGCCCCTTTATAAGAGTGGGCGAAACGTCGACCCTGTTCCCTAAACAGACGCGGTCTATCCTAAAACGACCAAGATTTCAATCTGATTTAATTTAATTTAGTAAGACCAGATCTCCAAAAACATTTGAATTTTTAATTATTCGTTAATAAATCTTATGCATTCTAAATAGACTGAGAAATTTATCGGATCTCTTTTAAAATAAAACATCTATTAGACTATATCAGAAAATAAAGCTTATAAACATAGCGCAAAATGCTCTGTTTTATTACAAAAAATAAAATCTAATTAAAGGATATGAATGAAAAGACGATTTCGCCTGAATTTGTGAAAAAGTAAACATTTTTTATATTTCGTGGCTGACACTTTTATTAAAAAGCCATACTGTACCTGGGGCTTTCGGGGCAGATTGGCAGTAAGACGAGTTGCAATAAGGCGGGACAAACAGCCAGGCCCAATAACAAGGGCCAGCCGTCGTTCGTGCCCAGTATTTGCTCAATTCCAAGCACTTGGGATAATAGTAAACCTACTGTTACTGCTAATTGGTTGACCGTGCCTAGGCCGCCGCGAAGGTTCAAAGGTGCTATTTCTGATATATACATAGGTACTAAAGACGTATTTAAACCTGAAAAGAGAATTGACGATAATTAATTAAATGAACAAAGACATATATGTGTGGTAAATTAAAGGTAATTAAACCTGATATTTGTATATTTGGGCTAAGGGCAGGCAATGATGAAATAGCAAAGTAGAAGTTATGCAATATAGTATATACATTTTTACAATGCTGGCCTTGCAATGCTTTTGTAGATTTTAAGTAATGAACGGAGCCATCTGCGTGCTCATCACATGTCATCAATGGCATTTTTGTCATTCAAGAAAAATTATCAATTTTTAGACACATTTTTATCAAGAGGTGATTTTCAAAATGGTTCCCATCAACGTCCATACAAAATGTGAGTCTTGACTGAAATGCTTGCCAGATATTTCTGAAAATTTATGGGGTCAACTGCTGGTACTCGAACACAATTCTCTGATGTAATTTTCCTAAAGATGCCGGTTGCGTTTTAAAAACCTTAGACTTCAAGTAAACTAAACGAAGAAATCCAAGTGGTGTAAGACCTGGAGACCTAGGTGGACTTTCAGTAGGCCCTTTCCATCCAGTCCAATGCCCCTGGAAAATTGCATCAAGGAATTGCCTGACGGAAGCAGCATAATAAAAAGGTCTTCCGACCTACTGAGATCTTGTTTTGTGACAATTATATAGAGATAGATTAGTGTGTCTGTCGTAAATAAGTAAAGCAAACTGTTGAGATCTTCATCAAGAGAAAGGACCTACGATATTTTTGGTCTCTAAGTGTGTACTTGTCGGATCAAGTAGGATTAAATCGCTCAAGTATCTGCAGTGGCTCGTTATAATTGGAACACCCGGAGTATTACCGTTTCTGAAATTTCTGCAGATAACAATAATTAGGAAGGTTTATAACTCGCGTTCAGAATGGTTCAAGCAAGCAAAGGTTCTGTCTTTTTAACACGAACGTAACGCCTGCCGTGCAAATTAGTTTGCAAAATTTGATGAACATTTGGCCCGACTAACATAATCGTCTTTTGCGAGAATTAGGAAGTGAACATTATGCCATCTAGTGACAATATGGTGTTATCCACTCGCCTCTGTGGGGAATTAACCTGAACGGTAGCCCACTTTACTATGGGCGTTTTAAAACCGACAGAGGTCCCCAGTGATGATTTCTGCAAACAGTGCCTGCCTTGGCGTATATAAGGGAAGCCACATCTATGCCGTGTTGTCTGCGTTGGGACTATAGCTAAGCTGAGGAGGCTTAATAAACCGAAACAGCTGTCCACAGATTGTTTTGACACAAGCAACATGGCACAGATGTAATTTTATTATTACAATTGTCGTTTACAGGACTGCCAAAATAAGACGCTATTGCTGTTATTATTATTATTAAATCGTGACACTATCACTTATCACTTATCACTATAAAGAGCACTGAATAAGTTACCCAGACCACGAATATGTCAAATTACGTATTTGACATTCTATAGGTTTTTATTGCATATAAAAGTGCTTTTATTTTTCTAGGCCAACCTTATATATGCTTGGTTTAGAATGCTTCAACAGCACGCTAGATTAGGTATCGTCGTATACAGAGTGTTTCAAACTGGACTTACCACAATTGACCCCGATTATGAATCTCCCGATGAATAGCACTTCATACGAGTTTGCTATTTTCGTACACCACATGAGGCAGGCGCCACTGATCCCTAATACATTATTGAGCAACAGGCCACCTTTCCTACAAAACAAAACAAAATCAGTTGCCTTAGTCATCTACCAAATATCACATAATTTACCTGCCAAATTTATTCGCCACCATACCGCCGCTGAACCCTCCCAGCATTCCACCGATAGCAAATATGGAGACTGCGATGGAATACAACATCTTAACAGAATCCGTGGGCAGGTCCTTCCCATACCGCGCTTTGTACACATCTTTGAAGAAGTACTCTATGTTCTCTTCAGGCGCGTTGATCACTCCGGTGTTATATCCAAACTGGAGCATCCCCAACACTGCCGCCAGAATGGCGTACGAGAGGAAGAATGTCAACCCCTGGAAAAGATATGGAGCAATTTTAATACCTCTCCGTTTACTCATGAAAATATAAAACGGGGATACGCATCTTACCTTCTTACCCACATACAACCTAATGATATAAGCTAAAAATTAATTCATTTAGATCGTTAACTCCAGCGTTTTTCTACTTAACATTAAGTTATTATAACTATTTATAATCCTATAAATCTATAATCTTAGCATCGCCTATTTCGAATTACTCAATATTATACGTATTTTTGCGGCGACACTAGACAACTAAACTTGCTGGCGATTTTTAATATGTAGCTGAAAAATAGCAGTGAATGATTTAAATATTGATGAGAGTTATACAAATAAGATAGAAAGGTGCTTGAATGCATATAGTTTTATACAGTTAATTAAAGAGTCCTCAAGAATAAGTAAACAAGCTTCAACTTTGATTGATGATATATTCTTTAACAACTCATACATTGTTATAGACGATCAATGCCGACCTGATATCAAATCATTAGCTAACTTTCTAACAGTTTGCATGTAGACACATGAGCGTCCCCAGCTTTTGGTATAAAGGGGGGGGGCAAATATCCGTTAGAAAATAATTCAACATAAATAAAAATATGCCTTCATCGGATTTTGTACCTAAGTAATTAGTGAAGTATTTATTCCATGAACAATCTTCGTTGATTTTCTGCAAGGTGACTTAAAACATATTATGTGAAGACCCAAATGTTATATGTTTCTTATATACACTGATCATATATTTATAATTTAATTATTGATGAGTTAGGTGATATGTAATGCATTCAGTTGCTTCTTTATCACGTTTAACAAAAGATGAGTTGATACATTTTATTTGGAAGAATAAAGATCCGTGACCCACATAATGTATAGTAATGTCAAACGAAGTACTAAAGAAAGATAAATTTCCCCTAAAGCATCTACTATTAGGGCCACATTTTATAATTTGGAATTTGCACATATCAAAGACTAACTTGGACATTAGCAAATTTTGGATTGCTCTCTGACTAAAATAATGACGGAGACATAAATCGAAAATAATACTTTTGAGTGGATTATATCAATGCTAGATAATAACCAGACACTACAACACATAATTAAATTGATAGCATATTACATGTCAATGTTTGACGACGATTTTGTACACATTATGAGTACTGTGTAAAATCGGAATTAGAAACTTGCATAAAATTATGCAAGACATGCCAAATACAAATATGTGACCGATTCTGTGTATTTCATATAACATAATCATGCATAGTTGAACAATCCCTATAGGAAAACATATTAGAAGAGCTGAACAAAGTTGAAATCGTCTTGCGACTCCTTCCTGGCCAAGACAAGCTTGGAAACCGTTTGACAACAACTTATTGAATGTATTTTGCATAGGTCAAATATGAGTTCTGGATGAAAATTGCGAAATACGCTTGTCTATAAATTTTATTTCATTTACAATTTCGTAAATACATACTTAATTAACCAGCTAAATGTATAGAAGGTGGACAGGGCGCATAGTTGGCAGTGCAGATCCAGGGGGGGGCAGCTGCCCCTTAAAAAAAAGAACAGTATAATTAAGCACGTTAGCGGAAGCGCAACCATAAAATACCCGTGAAGGGAAAATTAAACATTTATCTGCATATTATTATCTTTCTCATCATCTTGTTCTAATAACATTAACAACTACTTTATCAAGGGAAAAAAATTTAAGGGAGGCAGTGAATTTGCTATAAGATTTATTTCTTGCAAGGAACTTGCAGCTATTATTTCTGATATAAATTCAAATACAGTATAGGCCAAGATTATGTCTGTTAAAATGTTAAAATTATGTTGTCTGGTAATTTGCAAATACATTGCTGTGCACATTATGTATTATTATATATTCAATAAGGTTTCTACCCTGAAGATCGGAAATTTTTACTAATTCGACTACTTCCAAGAACTAATGAAATCATGCGAAGGGTTCATGTTAATGAAAATGTATAAATACAACGCGCTATAGATGCTTACCCTGGCAATCAATCAAGATTTTGTACGAATTTCGGCACTACTGCTCTATTGGCCAATTTAACAGAAAATGCTTTGCATCTCTTAATAAGAATGAATCAAGCATTTTGATATCACTGAATTATTCAAACATTTGATACACTTGATCATGCACTTTTTGCAGTAAATTAACTTATGGCTTTGATAGTATCTCATTTTCTTTCTGTCAATCGTATTTGCTAGCTAAACAGGTATCAACAACTCCGTGTTTCTTCCAAATTTGGTTGCAAGCAAGTGAATGCCGTTCATTGGAAGGCCGTGGTCGGCGAATTTAGAATTTAGACAAATCTTACCCACTTCGTCCTTGAATAAAGTAAGTAATTTAGAGCATATCAGGTTAAACCCACTCTACGAGATAAAATTTTTAATATGACTATGTAGCAAGCAAAATGCCCAGCGTAAAATCGTTTTGTTTGATAAAGAATGAAGAGAGACCACTTATTAATTAGCACACCAAAGTTTAACGTCCGTTTATCGATATTACTGCGGTACATTTCCAGAACTTATACCTATTAAGGTCTTCAGTTTAGCTTAGGTTAATTAATCCTTAAAACTTATTTTGAATACATTAAAGGGTAATGCATTCTAAGCACACTGCAACTACTAATGAAGCCAAAATTAATGTGCTCAGCATACAATTACCTATATTAAGCAATTGCAGATATATTTATTATCTTCCACTACAGATTCATCGAAAAAGTATAAATAAGCATAAGATTGATATCCGTACCGACAGTATTGTTTACGTCCACGCTCAGTTATGTTGTCAACGAGTTTCTTCGTTTTAATTCTAATTTCTGGTATTGCAAAATCCGCAAAAATACTAGGTGTATTTCCTGTGCCTGCATTCAGCCATCAGTCAGTATCTCGGCCCATATGGAGAGAGTTATCGTTAAGGGGGCATCAGGTGACGGTTATGACACCCAATCCAATCAAAGATCCAACTTTAGTCAATTTAACGGAAATAGACACAAGTTATGTATACGAGCTTCAGGAAAAGATAGATGATATTTCTAAAAAAATGAGTTTTAAGGAAATAGCCGATCTGACATTTTTCAAGAAGATGCCACTGTATGAATCTCAGATCCAACATCCCCAGGTGCAGAAAATCCTGGAAAACGCGAACAACGACACATTCGATCTCGTGATAGTGGACAGCACAGTACCGTTTGTTATTGGGTTCGGTGCAAAGCTTGGTTGTGCTGTTATAGTCATCAATTCTCTCCCAGTATTACCTAATACGTATACACAAGTATTCCCTTATTATTTAGTTCATATTGCTGCTGGCAAATCACTGATGTCGAGATTATCTCTAGCGATTAATTACGTGTTTTGGTATGCTTATTACTACGACAGTGTGCTACCCTTCCACGACCAGTATTATAAAAAATATTTTGGAGAGGAGGTGCCCCAGTTGAGTGAGATGCGGAGCAACGTAAGTTTCTACATAGAGACGAGCCACTTGTTATTTTCAATTAACTATCCGCTCTTTCCAAACATGATCAAGGTGAATGGACTGCACCTGAAGTCAAAGAAACCTCTGCCTCTGGTAAGTAATAACTTCCCCATTTTATGATAGACCTAAAACCTATCTGGGATAAGAATATTTAAGCAAAACTATGACAGGATAATGTAGATATTGACACAAAAAGACAATTTTAATTAAAGCATATTAAACGTAAGTTAGATCGTCTCTCTCCTTAATTGGTTTCTAACTTTTTTAGCTGCCTCACAGTTGTTATATATTATTCTTTTCTTACTTATTCTGCTTAGAAGTACATAGTTAATCCTTAACGCTCGTAGCATTCTCTGTTTTATTTTGTTTGCCATATCCATCATCGTCATTTACCTAGTGAGCTACTAGATATTATGAAAAAATACAAATTTTGGCAATATCTTCTAATTATTCTGACGTTGCTATTTGAATTTTACATAAAAAAGGTAATACAAAACTTATAGACGGTGATGTCCCAAGTAAGCCGTCATTTTCGAGATGTGACGTAGACCTTTTTTTAAATACACACCATAGTTGGCCAAGGCTTCAAAAATTATATATTCAAACGATTCTATGTTCAATGTAGTACATACTACTTATTATAACATAGGTCTAACAAATCTAAGACTGACAGTACCAAAAATTATTTCGTTTTAGGTAGCAGTGCTGGTTCGCTGCTTCTTTTATTCATTATCCCTAAATCTATTCAGATATTTTCAGAAAGAGCGTACTCGCAAATATTTTCTATTTGAAAAATGTAAAGCATCAGCTACAGTTGGTAGCAGCAAATTTTAATTACATCCTCCGATGATAAAGATCATGTCAAGTTCATCTTTTGTAAAAGAGTTTTTATCAGTAAGAAAACAACTACACAACAAACCTTTCTATAATGATAACAAACATACCAAGTTGTCTGATTTGCACCAAACGTTACACCAATCTGACTTGCCATTAAAAAGAAATTCGAGGGAAAATTGTGTTTCCAACCTAATAACGCTAAAATAAGTATAACGTGGCATTAAAAAGAATCAAGTTGCCATGTTCAAAACTGGTCAAGTTGGAACTTTCATATTATAGTAATATCTGAGAAAAAATAAATCCATCTGAACATCGTAAGAAACTGTAATATTTTATCTGTTTATTTAATTTGTTTAGACCCACATGTATGATCCCATTAAATTTGAGGAATCTAAAAATTTTTAATCCTACCTAACGTTCTTTTTAAAAAAGCGAAGTTAGTGAATATTAACGGTATAAATAGAGAGCGGTTATAATTACAAATGTTTTTGGAAATATACAGTATCTATACGCGAATAAGTTTGTAGAACACACCTGAGATGCAACACTTGGTACAATGTACTGTTCAGAAAGTTAATGGTAGCCTTATTTTTACCAAACCACAAAAGCACAAAATACAGTAACAATTTTGTGGTAAATATACAGAAACAATATATGTTAGGCTAGTCATAGTTTATGTTTTGTGTGCGGGCAGGAGATCTGCTATTGGTCGCTCATCCCATTCTACTATCCAGTCTAATTGCTACAACGTTGATTACTATAGTTAGCATTATAATACTTTCGGTTACCCTGCGATAATATTATCTCCAGCATATTCTTGTTTCTTTTCTTTGTTAAGGCAGCTGGTCACAAAAAAGAATATCAAATGATCAAGTAAAACTGTATTCAATTTTTTCAGAATTTACAAAAATACCTCGACGAATCAAACGATGGCGTTGTCTATTTTAGCCTCGGTTCCAGCGCTAAAGGAAAGAACATGAGTCCAGAACGCAGAAATTTATTTATCGAAACATTTGCGGAACTTCCTTACAAAGTAGTGTGGAAATTTGAAAACGAATCTATCTTAGGCCATATTAGCGAAAACGTCTACGTACAGAAATGGTTTCCACAACAGGATGTTCTTGGTCATAAAAATATAAAGCTGTTTATCACACAAGGTGGACAGCAGTCCTTGGAAGAAGCTGTCAATAGTACAGTGCCTATGCTAATTCTACCACTATTTGCAGATCAGATGTTTAATGCAAATAAGGTGAAAAATCTTGGCATAGGTATACATTTGGATTACGACAGGCTTAGCAAGGACGAACTTAAGAATGCTATCGTGGAAGTGATAAATAACCCTCAGTGAGTATAGCAATGTCTTACAAAAAAAAATGTTTTGACCACAACTCATGACGTAGTTATTTACCCATATACATTTTTATTATAAATGAGCAAGCGCTCTATCACTCAGCTATCATGGCCCTATTCAGAATGGAGGTCCAGGCGGCATATACAGGATCCGCCACTTAAAACTCCCCAGGCTCGTATTTTCGCTATTTTTTTGGGTTCAACCTTAAGTTATATATGAAATTGCAGGTCTTTTTAAACTCTTTAAAAATAGAATATTTGGTGTCCAAAAATTTTTTTTGTTAATTATCATATTTTGCAAATAAAGTTAATTTTTCTAAATATTTTTTAACCTTACCCCGTATAATAAATTTTGCTTTATAGTTGGATGCCGCCTTTCATTTTTTTTAATTTGTGTCTACCATGTATGCGTATTTTTTACTCCTTCTTAGTGAAAAATAAGAAAAACTATTCGCCCCCATTTTTGTTAATAGGGTTGTTCAGAATTTTTTAAGTGTTATTTTAGTAGCTTATTAAGGTACAAATTATGCCCACATACCCATCGCTGCACACAAAACCTCAAAATTTGGAGTAACTTTTTAATAAATAAAGTACAAAGTTCATTCTACAGAGAGAGGCTAGAAAACGAAACCCTGCGATGAGGCTAGTTTCGTTTCCTAGCCTCTCTCTCTGTAGAACGAACTTTGTACTTTTTTTATTTAAAAGTTACTCCAAAGTTTGGGGTTTTGTGTGCAGCGATGGGTATGTAGGCATAATTTGTACCGTAATAAGCTACTAAAGTAACACTTTAAAAATTCTGAACAACCTTATTAACAAAAATGGCGGCGACTAGTTTTTCTTATTTTTCACTAAGAAGGTGTAAAAAATACGGATACATGGTAAAGACACAAATTGAATAAAATAAAAGCCAGCATCCAACTGTGAAGCAATATTTATTATACGGGGTAAGGTTAAAAAATATTTACAAAAATTAACTTTATTTGCAAAATATGATAATCTGCAAAAAAAATTTTTGGACACCTAATGTTCTATTTTTAAAGAGTTTAAAAAGACCTACAATTTGACATATAACTTAAGGTTGTACCTAAAAAAATAAAGAAAATACGAGCCTGGGGAGTTTTAGATGGCGGACCCTGTATATACTAAAGTTCACTATGTAACGCTGCTAAACGCCATCTGGCGCATTTACAGGGCGATAATGACTTGACGGTCTAAATTGCAAATTAAAAACGATAGGCTTGAGATGATATACCTTTTTTTTATATTTTTACTCCATAAATGATTGTTAAAGAACAATAATGTGTACCTATAATGAAATTTTTGGACGATCTTTCAGTAATTAAGCAGTTTTAAAATAAGCTTGAATGTGGGAGTTTTATCGGATAGCTCTGACGATCATTTCGATCGCTACGGTCATATTCAAAGATAAAAGATAAAATTCGTAAACAAAGTACTTTCAAACGATCAGCTTGTTTCCAAATTTCCTGATCAATTCA
This sequence comes from Rhyzopertha dominica, assembly GCA_025024175.1. NCBI lineage: Eukaryota > Metazoa > Arthropoda > Insecta > Coleoptera > Bostrichidae > Rhyzopertha > Rhyzopertha dominica. The sequence goes on from QCXZ01000003.1 coordinate 55,089,212, forward strand.
TAAGGTTTCACAACGATCAATGAGTACACCGTTGAAATCATTCAGCATATCTTGAAGTACGTCGTCGCCTTTAATTATAGAATACAAACAATGAAACAACATTATTATTACATAAGTCACTCATAAGAGCGTTATCACACTTGTACCTAACCAGCGTACCTAGAATTCTGTTGCATATAATAGGCTATTATCAAAATCTGGCTGCATATCTCTGCTTGTACAATAAATACACGCACTAGTTTTACACAGCAGTAATTACTGTATTAACGGGTAATGTACTCACACTGTAAACAACTGATCCATAATCAGCAAAATCGATTGATTGATTGAACCAGCGTACGGTAGGCATTTCTGCCGCTCCCGGAGGGGTTACACACTTGTTGCTAGTGGGCTCCCACGTAGCGCATGTTACAGGAGTTTGGGGACTGGAATGGGAAAGTTTTTAGGGCATCCAACCAGCGGATACTTTTTTATTAATATCCGTGTTGGATGATAGCTTAGTTAGGCCATTGTTCTTGTTCTTACTCGGACGAGCTGCTGCTCAGTTACGTTTGATTTTGCTATGATTCTCTCCACCGTTGTTGATTTTTTACTCTTTTCGGTTGTTGTCGATATGATTTCTTCTCCTTAATCAGCAAAATCGATCTTAAAAAATCAAATATGTCTTTTGGCTACAATATTCTTTATTATATTACCAATAAATTATATATAAAATCATTAAAACATATGCGAATCAGTTATTTGGAACTTTTATATTAGTTAAATAAACTCTCTAATATTGATATTCCCCAAACGCAAAGAAGCCCTTCACCTAATAAAATATTAGTTACAACTGAAGTTATAACCCAGATATAGTCAGTATAGTCAGTTTTAACTCCACTTTTCAAAAGTGTGATAAATGGAGGAGCTAGAAACCTCCATTCTATAAAAAATTACCAGAAATTGCTAAATTACTTATCAAGAATGTAACTACCTACTCCTCGATGTGCTTGATGAATCATGATAACAAGATTAATATCTTAGCTACTTATCAGTGTGAAGGTTTTGTTCTAAATACAATATATATCATCTGCACTCATTAGAATAACTAATGTTTTTCTTATACGAAATGTTAATTCTATAGTTACGTTTCTCGTTGTAATCAATGTGATTGACGGCGGTGTGCTGGCAGCAAAACAAAATTTTTGTAATGTAGACGACACTCTACCTTATTATTTATAAAATATCATATTGCGACATCAGTTGTTCAAATCGGAAGTATATTAGGTGCTCTGTTGTTCACAATCTGCAAGTCAATTATTCAGGAAAATGCAAAACGGCTTCAATTAGATTTAATAATTTATATAAATTTAAGTTACATCTATGGATGAGGGTTATTAAAATAAAATCCAGCATTTATTTCAACCAAAATGTTCCAATGGTATATTTCCATTTTCTTCAGAATCGGACTACTTCTTTTTTGATGTGTCAGTAAATGAATATCAAATAAGCATACTTTACAGGTACAAAGAAAACATTCTACGAATCGCCGAAATCATGAAGGATGAATCACAGACGGGTCTAGACAAAGCAGTATACTGGATCGAATACGTTATAAAACATAAAGGAGCTAGATTTTTGAGAAACGACGACATTCTATTGAACTCAACATGGTATACGTTTCTTTGTTTGGATCTACTTCTGCTGCTTATAACTTTGTTAGTGGCTATGATCTACATCGGATACCTGATCAGCAAATATATCTACCAAAGCCTTATGCACCTGTCTACCTTAAACCGGAACAACAAATCACAAGACAAAACTGATTAGTGATAAAATAACGAAAGATTGCAATCGTACATACTGTGCTAGCTCTCGCTGTTTTACTTAATGATTAAACTTTCTATTTTTTAATAAATTAAATTAAAATAAATATCTCCATTTTTATTTCAAAGGACTAATATATAGTATACGAATACCTAATACCAAATATAATTAATTTGACAAAATATATTTGTTTTTTAAGCGACTATTGTTATTGAGGAATTATTAATTGGCGTGTTAAAAACATAACAGAATGTCAGTCGAGTTGTAACTTTTCGAATACGTTACTCATAACGATAATTTCATTCATTTTAAGTCTGCCGCAATACTATAATATTATGGCCAATTTTTAGATAGTTTTACATCAATCAAAATGCTTTCTATTCATACTGTCTACACTTTTTTATTTTAATTCGAGCACTAAATTCTTGATAGCAAATATACTGATTTGAAAAGAAACGGTTACGAAATTATTTTGAATGGGACGTTGTTTTACCTTTCTTTCGACTAATTTCTTTATAAGTAGCAATAAACCAGTGGCGGCTCGTCCGGGTCGGCAGGGTCGGCACTGCCGACCCAGAATTTTGTTCAAAGAAATTATTTTTTTTTTCGTATTTTTATGTATATTTTGTTTTATTATGTTCAGATATCTTGAAACAGTTGGAGCGTGTTTTTTTCCATTACCAACAAATTAATAATTAGCCAAAATCACATTTTTACGGGTTATCCCGAAAAATTTACGCTACTCGGCAACCGTGGCTGGGCCGTGCATGTGTACATCCAGGCCCGTGATCCAAGCGCTGGGTCGGCAGACCGCATCGTATAAGGAACCAATAGCATCGTTTTCCTATGAGCTGAACAAAGACGCAACCCTGCGCGCATATTGAATCCCGAGGCGACAATCTAGACCCGGCAATGCTTGGTCCGGCAGACAGCATAAAACGTTAAAACGGACTTCATCATTTATTTCAATTATTTCAAGCTTTTTTTTTAATCAACCAATTATAGTTCTGTTTCCTACTGAGTATTACAAATTATCTGATTGACACCCTTTACATGCTTACAGTTTTTTTATAATTATAATTTAATTTTACGTATATATGTTTTTATTGAAGTTAATAAAGGAGGCCCGGCATTCATAATCGTCGGATTCCGAAAATTAATTTTGACATGTACATTGAACAACAATTATATATATAGTTCAATACTGAAATCACGAAAAACTACCCGAATGTTCTACGAAATTTTTCATTTTCCCAAGATTATTGTAAGAGTTATCCTCTTAAATAAACAATTTTAAGCAGATACCTTCAAACATTTAACAGAATTAATTAAATACATGTTATAAATTTAGTCAATCTGAAATCATTGAAGAATTTCACACAAAAAGAAAATAACAAAATAAGTAAGCGCCAATACCCATATAATCGCTTAATGCTGCCTGCCGGACTTCCGAATACATTTTCGGATGGGGTCGGCATATGTCGACTTATCCTTTCCGGTGCAGTACAGGTGCACGCCTAACGTTGAAATTATGTAGCTAGTTGCCAGATTAGGCTATTTGTTACCAAATGAACTATCTTTTTAACTTGCGACGATATGAAAATTTACAGAAGTAGCAAGTAATAAACAACAACAACTACGAGTATATACAAAATTATTTACTAATTTATAAATAAATAATATTGACTAACTAGAGTGCACCAAAGTTTTTACTGCCGACCCAATAGAATTTGTCACCAGCCGCCACTGCGAATAAACGCCATCTGTGAAATAAATCACTGAATTGCACAGCGTACGTTATAATGCAGATAAATAGTTTATGACCCGGAATGTTGTTCTGATGAACGGAATGAAAAGCTTTACTACACCTGCATATCGTTCTGTTTAAATTCKTAATTTGTTAAGCATTGKGCTGCTGAGCTTTGTTGCAATGTAAACCTGATATATGTGATAAGCATTCAGCGTATAAACCATGGATGTATAAAAGAGGGGATCCAGCTTTTCACATTCTAAACGGATGCCAACATGTGATCACAGTCTAAGCGTTTATTTGTAGAAAACAATGGATCTTCCAGTTGACCAGTTGTGTACGTCCAATGACTAAGCTTCATGTTCACGGTCACACACTATTTGGACGTTTGCGTGTTTGTTTTTATTTGGTTTTATGATGTGCAAGACGCAGGGAATGATTTCCATATAATTGTTAACGGTAGCAGTGATAAGATGATCAGGCAGTGTCAAATGTGCAGAAAGATTGATAGATGTTAACCCAATGTTTCATTTCACAGGTATGTAACACCCAAGTAGTATTTAAGGTTAAGATTCATAGGCGTGCGGTATTTAAATTGCTTATTATGCCGATATTTTACAACACTACAACTGAAAGATGAATTGTTAACTAGTGTATAACAAAAAAATGAGTGTTATATGTGTGCATAAATCATATTCATACAATATTTTTTTCCTATCTATTATTTTTAGGTTTCCGAAGCATGCTGAAGAATGCAAATTACGGCACGCCAATGCCGCGGCAAGAAAACAAAGTTTGTTATTGCGCTAACTTCACGCCATTTAGATGTGGGTTTCACAACAATGCGCTTTCTGTCAATGATATGCGGTATCCCCTCTTTTATACATCCATGGTATAAACCAGTTTATATTTTTTAAGTACGCGCCAGGAAAGAAGTCGCACTTTAGGAATGCAACATCATTCACAATTTGAACGGAGCGAACCGCATGGGTGGGTCGAGTTAATAAATTTATTCGCCACGCTAGCTTGAAATTGCGACCCTGAATAAAGGCGGGCACGCCGGGAGTTTAACTGTCTCGCGATAATTGTCGTCCCCACCACGTCCGCCTTTTGTCCTGGTCGCACGTTATCATTATCTACTACCTACTCTGATTTCTATATCCCAGATATTGTTTACTTCAACTAAGCTTCCAAAAATCCATGAAACATTCGTGCTTGGCATTGCAATTTTAACCCTGATAAGCAAAGAACAGTTAACTCTATTATCTATTATATGAATCAAATAAAATATATCTGATATCATTATTAATCACATTTTTTGTGTACACATTTAATCTTTTGTACTTGATTTTCTTTTTCTGGTGTGAGATAAAATTCGCAAATTTAGCACACTAGTTACAAGAAGTTAAAGAATCAATTGCAGCAAATATAACTTTTCCCTTATGATCTAATCGTAGTACAGAAAGTGTAGCAAAAATTCTGAGCTGACTACACAGACTAAACTAAACTAAACTAAAAAGTGAAGAGGCACGTTTTAAATATAGGTATGTCCTAAAAAGGTCACCAATTACAGTTTTTCCGTTTTTTCTGTTCTATTTGATTTAGTTTAGATAATAAAGGTCTTTCATTTATTATCGACCATATACATTTGTAAGAATCACGTACAACGAGCTTTCTCGTGATGGAAAGTTATTAGCACTAGGACCCTGTTTCCTGTGGACGTGGTAGGGGTGCTTCTTAAAATTTACCGCACAGTCATATCAACATATTCTGTTAATGCAATTCTTCGAGTACTATTACCTGATTTTTTCTCAACACAATCCAATACTCGTTTTTCCAATTCCGAAGTACTGGAAGTTTGTTCCTGCCACGATAGTTTAGAGTTTAGAGTCTTCTTGCTTAAGCTCTGTTATATCATGCCAGATGGTGCATCTCGGCGCAAGAGTTATCCGCCATTTTTGTACAATTATAATCAGAAAGCATTTCTAATCACTTGAATGCTTAATCAGTTATCACCATAAAAAAACTAGTGTAACTTCAAAAGAAAAATGAAAAACTCTAAGTGAAGGTAACTCAGCCACAAACCATATTTTAGGACATATGATGTTTGTATAAAGTTCTTCCTTACCACCCTGTATAAATGAAAAAACTGGCTTCCCTGACGATATATACATACATACAGGTATATGTTTAACAAGTGAATATTCTTTAAACGGCGATGTAAGTTAGATATTTACTTTCGATAAGAAATATTTTCGACCTGAAGTTGAAAATCTGTACCCGATGCAATGCTTAAGCTTAATGCAACCAAGCAATTTAATATGGAGGGCTTAAATACTAAAAATAAAACAACACAAATTAGGAAGATCAGTGGACTCTGCTGCCCCAGATGTGTACAATTTCTATATTTCAGCTATCAGCAAGCGAAATTTCCGACGCTTTCATAACAGTCCCATGAATAGGACGTCAAATGATAGTTCGAATGGAATACGTCACCACACACAAAGGAGTAAAATTTCTGGGGAACGATTCGCTGGATATTCCAATGTATCAGTTTCTATTTCCAGGCATTGTGCCATTGTTGCTCTTATCGTTTGTTTCGACGCTTTACTTGTTAGGGCTGGTATTCGAAGCCGTAAATAACAAGAGGCAGGAGAAAAGAAGCGAGAGTAATAGCAACAGTAACGTTATTGCTAAAGCCATCGGATTGCCAACCTGCTATACTTCTACTGCCAACCATTCTCATATTCCACGCATAAAGAGGCAATTCGAATCATTCACACCCAATTGATTTGAATATTCGATTACATTTATGGTAAAGTCGTATTATAATGTATGGATGAATGAAGATAAATAAGCTCTTCAACAACACGCATAACACAGAATCTTAAACAAAAGAAATAAACACCCTGCTAAAAAAGGACAATGTATACTATATACAAGCAGTCTGTGCATGGTACTAGTAATTATTATACAACAACACACTTTGCTTGTATGAGCAAGTTTTAAAAACAGAAGGGCGTAGGACTCATGAAAACATAAGCATAACATGTAGGGGGGTTTAACTTAAATTACAACATATTTGTGAAATATTAAATAAGCTGTCACCTTTAAAATAATATATATGTATTATAGACCGGTGTGCTCATGGTGGCAGTGCTAGTCGTTTCCCTTTTCATCACAATCCGAGCATACTGACTGACCGAAAATACATAATTAAAATAAAACCAATACCAATATCAAAACCAAATAAAGTTGGGATTTGGGTTGACCAATAGAATCAAACTGAAGAAATTTGGAACAATTAACTATCGCCTGTGCTATCAATGAGCGGTCATGGTCAGATCTATATGCATAAATTTCCGATTATTGTAGGATTGCTTTATTTGCCCAAAATACAGAGAAAAATTTTCTGTCAGTCAGTATAGGTACGTACTTGCAAATTAATAGATTAAAAAATACTCCCCTGATACAAGCCTAATAACGGGGACGGTATTTTGAAACAAAAGATAAAAAAGTCTTGCAATGAATGTAGGTGTATGATAAAGGAAATGCAATCGTATACAATCGTATACAATAATTATTTTTAGCGTGCATATTAGTTAGTTATATTCTAGAATACTTTTAAGGCCCAGTTGCTTTCTTAAGAAACAAACTAGGATATACATATTTTGGGTAAAATATTGCTACGTGTCAGCAGACCAGAGCTGCAGATGTGGTATAGGACTGGAGTCCATTAGGTAGTGATCCTAGCAACAAATAGATGGTGGGGAATGTCGATTGTCGAACGTATTCAACCGATAAAATGGTCGCGAACACTCGACAGCGACAGCGAGATGCCCTTCTGGAAACACTTGGAGTTTTCGACGAGATGTATTAAATAGCCCGAAAAAGGCGCGAGGAAATTCTGAATTCAAAAAGCAGGCGAGATCTGAGCGAATAGAACGAAATAAGTGCTTGCAGTGCTTTATGTGCTAGTGACTGCAGTTTTGAATAGTGGTTTAGTGGATTAGTACTGTTATAATTAGTAGTGTTTTGAACCAGTTTAGAACCAGTACTCGTAAAGACTGGTGTCAAGGATTAGTTTGTTAATTTCTAGAGTGCTTTGTGATTCTTATAGAGTCTTTGAAAGGTTTCCGAAGAGGAGAAGAACCAAAAGGCATAGGAAATTCTGACATTACCGACAGTTAAAAAGTGCAAAGTCAATTGAGTGGACTGTAAGTTTAAGTATAAGCCAGTGACAAGAAGCTAATCTACCAACATGGGCATGCAATTACAACAGATAATGTAACTAACTAAACTGACAACTAAAGAAGGGGTGAAAACTAAACTTACATAACCTGCAGAAGAAATTAAGTCTACACTTAAAGCAACTAAGGAAGAAGTGAAGACAGGCCAAGAYAAAATGAGAACAGCCCAAGAAGAACTGTTGTATAACAGCAACTAAAAAGCGCAATAGATGAAATAAAACAAAATCAGGATATAACTGAAAAAAATGTCGATCGTGTGGAAGAAAGTCAATGAGATGGAAGAAAGAGTTGATCGCGTCGAAGAGCAGTTTGAGAACTCAATTATGAAATTGAAAGTGGACGTAAAAAAAGGTGACCCAAAGATATACTTTTTCACCGGGAACTGAAAGCAGCAAGGTTAAACCAACACCGTACGATAGTCACAGTCATATGAGATATACAAGATACAGTTCGAGGCAGCTGGGAAGGATTACGAGAAAGCTACGGCTTTGATAATTGCACTGCAAGGACCAGCACTGTATTTTCCTCGTACATTACATACAGCCGACGAAGACGATTACCACAACCTAACTGTAGCGTTTCAATTACACTATGGAGAACATCACCTACAACATCTGTTTCGTGCTCAGCTAAAAACTCGAAAGCAAAAAATAGGCAGACCCCCAACCACCACTTGTTAGTTGACAGAATCTCCATTAAGATATCGAAAACAATCCTGGTGAGGGTCGCGTATATTGCTCCTGTAGGGATGACAGTAATAAAAGAAGATCTCTTGGCGTTGTGCTCTCTTGTGATGATCGCGCATGTGAAGCCCACGAATAAACGCCCGAGTCATCAGGAAGGCCGGGCCAGCTTAACATCGACTTGAGGTACCTTAGTAAGGAGGAAGCAAGCAAAGCGCGAGAGTTTCTGTGACACATCCAACAAGTGTTCGCTGAACAGGAAAAGCCCTTATAAAGAACACACCTAGTCTAACATAGGATCAAAACCAGAGATGCGCAACCTATTCGATATGCTAGCTTATAGCAAGAAAAGAGCTAGTTGAGAGAATGGTGAAGGCCATTAATGAACAAAGCATAATTGAAGAATCTAATAGTCCGTGGTCTTCACCAGTAGTACTAGTCACCAAAAAGGATTAATCACTTCGTTCTGTGTTGAGTAGCGGAAGTTAAATGGCGTCGTAAAAAAAGACAGTTATCCATTGCCCAGAACTGACGACACACTGACCACTCTTTCTAGATCTGCATGGTTTTCGACGTTGGATTTAGACAATGGATCGTGGCAGGTGGGAATATATCCACAGGAAAAGGAGAAGCCTGCGTTTACCACCAGTTGCGGTTTATATCAGTTCACGGTAATGCCATTCGGTCTATGCAACGCCCGGCTACGTTTGAACAACTATTAGAACTGGTGTTACGTGGACTCACGTGGAATATACCTGCCTAGTCTATCTGGATGACGTCATGGTTATGGGGCACACCTTCGAAGAGCAAATGACTCTATTTCCTACATAGCTTCTTTTTTGTATCTGAACACTTTTGAAGTTCCTTTTGCAAGCGTTGAACGATGTATTTCTTCGTTTCACGTTCACCACGTAAATATAGGTACTTTGTTGAAAAAAAGGATTGAATACAAACATAAATCACTTTCTAACCACTTTAAGTGGATATAGTGATAATTTTAGATTAAGCAAATGGAAATATTTTTAGACTTATGTTCAATCACTTCAAGGAAATGCAAACTAGGAACTTCTAGATTCAGAACTATGAGAGGAACTTGTGTTCAAGGAACGGTTAATCAAATTTCGCACAAACTCAATACCACTTATAAGAGCATTTTATCACGATCTAAGTGTGTCTACACTTTGTTGTAAGTTTTACGATTCTCAAAAAAGTCTTGTGGTTTATAACTTTCTTATTACAGAAAAGCGCATTGTTTTCAGAAGCAATCAGTGAATTAAGTTAATTAAAGACAAGAAAAGTTAAAATGTTATTATCAGTAAGTTATCTACAGATTTTAAATAAAAGGAAGGGTGTAATAAAATAATAGAAAGGAACGGACAGGGAAGTTCAAATAATTTATTAAATAGTAAGTTATAATTGATATAATTCCCCTTACCTGTTCCAGGAGATGCAACTTCCTCCTGTGCGTGTGCTCCTCCAGCCTGTCGACGTACTCCCTCAGTTCCTCTATCTCTTCCTTGACCTGCTGCACGGTGTCGAGCTCATGTTTGATGGCGACCATGTCCCTCTTGACCTCCGACACCTCCGACTGACAGGACTCGACGGACTTGGTGAGTTCCTGCAGCTGGGTGCGGATCTCGCAGAGGGCCACGGTCGTCTCCAGGTGCCTGTCGCCTCTCTGAAGCTCGTCCAGCTTGGCGCTCAGGTTCATGCTCATCACGCTCACCTGTTTCTGTAGACTGCACACAGGAAAACCAAGTTGGATGCACTCGAATTGCGCGGAATGGCAAAAAACTTTTATTCTAAATTGTATGCGTCTCGAAATAAATTGCAGTAGCTGTATTTTTTAATTTTTGTTATTAACGGATAATAATTACGTCTATGCCATGTCGCCTGCGTCAAAACAATCTGTGGACAGCTGTTTCGGCTTATAAAGCCTGCTCAGCGCAGCTATAGTCCCAATGCAGACAACACGGCATAGATCTGGCTTGCCTTATATACGCCAAGGTAGGCGATGTATATGCGAGAAGAGTGGATGATGTGTCATCCACACTGTAATTCTCGCATATTAACGGGATGCTTCAACCTCCATTAGAAGATCATTAGACAATGACAACAAGAAGCTTAAAATCCATAATGAACAACCACTCCCAACGTCCCCTTGCAAAATATCCAATAGATCATAAAGAGAATTGTTAAATGTGTTGTTAAAGAAAAAAATCATTGCTTTTGTGAAGGCAGCTCTAGTCTAATTTATGCAATTTTGATGTGCTCTAATAAAATATATACCAAGAGGAAAATTATTAATTATGCTGCAGTAACAAAATTACGTATAAATTAACGTTTACAAAAAGTTACGTAGAAAACTTAGAAAGAAATCTACCCAGCCATGAAACAAAAAGCGCACGATGATAAGTGTTTGCTGGCAGATCTGTGTAACATAAGTTCACAAATTAAATTACACGCAAATCACATCATTTATAACAGTTCAGTGAAGAAGTTTGTGTTGAAAAATGATCTGATCTGGTCGATCACTTGAAGCACAAACTGCAGAAAATGTTCAACAAATTGAAGATATAATCTATGGTCTCTGTTATTGCCAAGGAATTGCCTTTAAGTGAAACAAGTGTGTTTTGCATGACGATTTCGGCATGAGAAAGGTAACTTCACAGTCGCTACAGAGACTGCTTACACAGAAACAGGGGAAAAAGAAATTAGGCAATAAAATTTTACCGCTTTGCAAGATGACAGCGACTTTTTCTCGAAAACCAACTTAAAATGGGACATATGTTTATCACCCGCCTTCCAAAAGAGAATCCATGCTGTGTGTTCATAAGAGCAACAGTCTTTTGGAATACCGATAGTGTTTGTGATAGGAAGGTGTACAATTGATATAGAGGTAAGTACGTGGTAAAGCAATTTAGAGCTTAAAACTGGCCCTGGAAGAAAAACATCCGATTTTTTACAAACAAAAGAAATTGCTGTTGCAAGACAATTGCAAAGTTAACAAAGCTCGTAAAGTTGAAGTCTTTATCAGATACTGCGGCTTTACAGAAAAGAATCGTTCATTTTATAGTCTCGATATAGCAGCTACCATGTTCCCTTTATTAAAAATTTTAATAAGACGAACAGTTATTGTATAATGTATACTGCTGACAATTATTTTGCAGACCTTCAAAAGAAATAGTTTTTAACGGAATGACAGTTGAAAGAAATGTTCGGAGAAATGCGTTAGTGTAGAAGTAAGTTATGTTGAAAATTAAATACTGTTCAAGTTCAGTGTGTCTTCTTTCATAGCTAGGAAGGTTTCTTTCTATATTGCCTACGTACAACTATTCCTACACAGGAAAAATAGGCTATAAATTTGTATAAACCTTTATTATGATATTCTATATCAAAGGTAGCAAAAATCTTTTTTTTGTCTTTTTTGCCTCTCTATGCGTTATATCGTATTATCATTTATTATAAAAGTTGTAGATCAATGTTTTTGAGATAGAGCTCGAAGTGTACGGAGCGCTCCGCATACATGTCACGGCGAAAGGTCAGTCATGAATCCCAGTTCCCGATATGGATTTTAAACTTAATTACTACTGTTTAATGCATATATAGGGTTTCTATAAATAATTCATGCAACGTGGGCGGCGTTGATTTCTGAATTGTTTGTGCCGCCTTTTTGTAACTGCTGCCAAGCTACAATATGCACGGCGATAGTACTGAAGGTTGTCACACCATAGCTCCAAAATGTGAGTTTTCTGCTTTCTGCAACCTTTAAGTTAATTATACCACAAAACACTACAAAATATGTTGAAAATACACACTCCCAGGCGTTTTCTCATATTAAAATATATCGCATAAAAAATTGACAAATAACAAGTATACGTCACTTTCTTGAGAGGCGCCAAATTGATTTAATCGATAATTTCCTTATGTGCCCAGGATGTATGAATCATTTATAAAAACCCTGTATATATACTACTGTATTAATATATATATCTAGGCTGAAATCACCTCGTTATCAGTACCTACTCGTCTCCAAATAAAACGGAGGGCAAGTAGGAATCAAGGTGTATAAGTTTTCTAACTCGTTTGCAGTGAATGATGGCAGCGTTCAACGAATTTTTCTATAGAGGCAATTTTACCACTTACACACGTGCAGTTATTCACTTTGGTTCAAGGGTGTGTAAGAAGGTGGCGCTACCAACTAATAAACAAATATGGCTTGTTTTATGCGCACGTATGCGCGCTTGGAGGCAAGTTTGTGTACAGACATACTCGTTTTGTACATATATGCTTTATACAATGAAACATTTGTTTCAGCTTACTTAAACAGAAAAGATCGTATTATAAAACTCCATAATTCCAGCACTCCGCATTCTTCGCTCAAGTACTCAAGGATTTATAAATTTTAAAGGATAGTACTTTATTTATTTCCAACTTAAAATGTAAGTAGGTACCATAAATAAGAATATAATTAAAATATTTAACAAAATAATTTTATAATTTATATAGGTAAAAGAGGTAAGTATTAATTAATGAGTAGATGTTTTATTTATTCATAATAAGTTAACAATATTTAACGAATATTTAAGTTATGAACTGGAATTTAGGATTGACCGTACTCATCGCACTGTATCTCATTTATCTATTTCTTCTAAGGTGCCTCTTAATTCCAGGCTACCTGTTTAGCATCATGAAAAGCCAGTAGAAGCTGCAGATTATGGGGTTAATATCAGATGTATTATTATTAGTTATGTTATTACTACTGGAACACATTAACAGGAGACATTCGTTTTACTAGAAGAAAAACTAAAATGCGAGAAGATCTTATATTTTATTTAGTATTGTAACACAAGCGATACGATTAAGAAAAATGAACCGTGAAGAAGGAGAACGATATAACAAATCCACAGTATGTAAGACCATCCACTTCAAATTTTTACAGCAAGAAATATTCTAACCGGGTGTTCCGGTACACATACAGAAACAATAATTTCAGGAATCTTCTGTATACGTTTATACAATCTGTTTTGAGAAGTCTATGCGGGATAAAAAAAATCAAAGAAACGTACTCTAATTTAGATCTCACTAAACTACTACAGAGTTTTGAGTCAATTCACATCTGTTAATCTACTAGTATTACATCATTTAGTCACAGCATTTAAATGGTCGTGTAGAAAGAGACAATTCTCAATACCACTCACGGGCTTTTGTTAGCTTCAGGAGATAACTGATAAATGTTACAAATAACAGGCGCCCAAGGTTGAAACTGTGGAGTACTTCAAACGTAGTCGTAAAAGTTATTGAGAATACTTTGTCGTATTGTACCAGTGCCTATTAAATAGCTTTAAAAGAGACGCATCAGTGCACTACACCAAAGCTTTGAAAACAGCACACAGTGCTCAAAGTCTATCTGACCTTGCAGATCAAGTACAGAAGATAAAACTCAGTAAAACAAGCCAAGTTAGTGGTTGTTTAACGGACCTGAACAAATCTAAGTTGGTAATATAATTATAAAGAATGACTTCAAATAGCTTTGAAAAATTACTTATAATAAAAACAGAACTGTAATTTTTAATCTTTGATAGATCGCCAGCCACAAAGTGTAATCTTCGCCTATTTTGTTAACTCTAAAAAATAAGGAACCCAATAATACAAAAGCTAGTGAATCGATGAGGCTGAAGAAATGGTCAAATTTGTCTGTTCTTATTTCTATGTCAGTGGGTATGCTCGAGGTAAATACAACTGTTACATGGATTGTTAATTTAACTCAATCAATGCATGCAAGATGATTTAAAGAAAAAGGCGTAACACTAATGCAAAAAATATATTACTATAAGAATAATATATTATCGATATATCCCTGATAGTTTAAAGTAAATGCCCTCAAATTGAACCATTTTTAAGTAATTTGCAGCCTAAACATTTACTACAATATCTACACAAACAATATTTTTCCAAATTAGAAGAACTGTAATGTAACACAGAACATCCCATTTCTTCTTTCCATTAACATTCACTGTAAAAAAAAACAGTGTTCATTCCTGCACTATGCGCTTTTATCTTTCTTTCTGCACCGAGTAGCTAAAGTTAATTAGATTATCATACCTGGTTATGTTGTCAATGATATATTAATCAACGTTAAAAACTTTTTAACTTCGGTTATCAAGATACAGCTATCTACAATTTATTCCGATAAATAGACACAAAAATAGTTTTATTCCGTGCTTGTTTGATATCAAATCAGTTTATCCCATAGTAGTTGTTTCATCATTCAGCATGCACACAGCAATCAGAAGCTATCGTTCTTACACATAACATGCAAAATTGGGTGAGCGATATAGAGAATGATAGGTGCGCATGGAATACAAAACGAAATACGACAAACAGTACAGCCTAAGCATGCAAGAAGCAAGCACCTACAGCACATTCAATACCTGGGAGGCAAGGATACCATGGCTGTGTTCCAAACTATAGTGGACACCCCCCTAGGTATCCTTAAACCCTCCGTAAATCCCGCGTTCCCTTCTTGAAGAAACTAATTGGCTTAGTGTGCTACTTGACTGGAGAGCGGTACCAACGAGGCCTTTGGCAGTCTTCCACCTAGTTTGGAAACACAGCCCGTAAGGATATGCGTGCAAATTTCAAGTTTCGTATGCTTCAACAGTCGATATGACTCACCAAAGAGAATACCAACGCATCTAAGTGGCACATTCACATTATGGACTTCCCAACTAGGGTTTATAACTAAAAATGCTCTCTACTTTCATGAACACTTACACACACGAAAAATGGACCCTCAGTGGCTCGTCATATCAGAAAGATTGCCTCGACCACACACGTCATATTGGTGCGGGTCTAGTAAATCAACAACAGCGGATAATGATCAAAAACATGAGATGGTGGTCAGTAGACGACAGTATGACATGAATCTACCGAAAAAAAGTAAAGGTAAATAAAAAAGTTGAAAATAAAATAAAAACAAGTTTATTGTAGTATGGTAACAAAATAAGTATCACATGTAATCTAGTACTGGCAGCAAGTTTCTTAACTGTTTTGCAAGAATGATTTCACATAATATTCCAAACTCAGAGACCGATGTTTGATGGCATTTGTCAATCAAACATCGACGACAGGTTCTTGCTAACCTTAAAAAAATTTAAAACAACCAAGTAGGTATAAGTATCCATCGTTTACAGATGCAGATATTACAAACATTAACTGATCAACAGATAATGTGGGAGGCACACAATGTTCCATCGATTTATTGTGGAAAGCGTGTATTTTCAGATTTAAGTTGAAGTCCATTATTATGACTGCTTCAAGCATTAGTATGAGCTTTCTTATTAGTATCATTTAATATCACATTCATTATCCCAGTCTTTCCCTTCATATCACAAATAATCAGTTCGCTGGTATCATCAACACTTATTGCAACTTACATAATAAAAATTCGGCATTCCTTTAAAATAATTTAACGCGTATTGTGTTTTAATCTTCTGGATTTCTTCTGGGTGTTAAGACAAAATGCACAATTATCATGTTTTTTGTATTATTACGTTTTCCTATTGTATTTTGCAGTTGTTTTTTTAAATAAAATTTGTGTGCAAATTTACAGTGCGGCTGTTTACAAATACTACTAAAACGTATTTTATTTCAACTAAAAATCAACCTTTTTATGCGTTTTATTTAGTCGCCTTATAAAAGACGAGCAACTGCACTATGCTACTATGGGTGTGTATAATATTTTACAGAAACACGTTTTATAATTTTTAGTTAATAACCATTACATTTTGAAAAACATGGTACATTAAGAAGTTGTTGCATTTAGTAAGTTATACAACTGATCAACATCTTTGATGTTAATGTAGTATACTACGTGACTGCGAAAGTGATGTCTCTGCTTACACCCATAATACTCCATAACATAACAAGAAAAATGGCATATTTCGTTTTTTTTTTATTTTCACGATGGTTTGTAAGTTAAAAGAGACTGAATTTGTACACGACGATGTACGTATGTCTATGAAATATTAAAAAGAACAGGCACCTGGTAATATATCAGTCATTTAAAAGAAACCAATTTTTGTGGCACTATTTATAGATGCCTACAGGTTCAGACTAGACTCGGCGCTCCAATGTACACTATTCCATTGTTCAGGACTCCAAGTTCTATGTTCTTTTGCCCACTTTTACCGATTTTTCTTTTGTTGCGTTGATAACAGTGGCTTTTCCTTGGCCTTGACAATAAAAACATTTAATGTTTTAAAGACAATGTATTATTTTACCGATACGTTGCTTTCATGTGTTGTAAGATGCTGCAGTTTAATTTAAGACATCACTTTCAAAATCACGTTGTATATTGGAGTCTATTTCTACAATTTAGGAGTTTTATGGCCAAGTTTTGACTGCATGTATTTCCACATGACTGTTTTAATATTTACGAAGAACTGTTCTGTTGTCATTTGTATTAAAATGAATCCCAAATGCAAACTTGCTTAACGTAGTACGTTCGTTACAGCGAATCTTCCTTAATAATGTTTTTCTCTATGTTTTTTTCTCGTCACATGTTATTGTTCTGTACACTCAGTCAAAGTCGCAGAAAAGTATATTAAAAATATTGGGAATGACATATTATCACTCCAAAAAAGATTGATCGTGCCTTGACGTTTTATGCGAACGTTTTTGCGAATACTCTCGAAATTTAACAGCCGTAGTTTTTCAAACTGCAATTGGAGCATGTCAAGTATTTGAAAATGAGCATTTAGAAACGGCTGTCTTAGTTTCCCAACCGGAAGGAATCGCACAGGAGCTTTTGCTTTTTCATATGCTGAGAACAATTAATTTGCAATGACATTTAAACTGCATAACTACTGGAATTGACAATAGTCCGCTTGACAAAGGGATTTTTATCCAACAAGTAACCTATAAAGATGTTTTTGATAAATACTACCAGGAAAGGTTACAGTGAAACCATTAAAAGTGATTAAAATGTTTTCTACCCCAAACCAGCATGTGTAGGTTAAATATTATGATATAGATTATAGAATAAATAAAGTACAAGTAGGTGAAATGCGTCTTGGGTAATCAGTCGGATTCGGCATTCTCCTTTTATTTAAGTTTGTTATGCAAGAATACCGAATTAATAATCAACTATCTATACAGTTTTTTTCGTCAGCAACGAAAAGGACTCTGCAAAAGGCCATCGTGGGCGGTTTATCTTGTAACCTCACTTTGCAGTGGTTTCGCCAGGTTGCAATGGTATGTTTTCTCCCAAACAAGTGTTATAACAGGTTACTTATTTTCGTTTTGTATTGTTTAGTAGTAAGTTATTGTTGCTGAATTGTCGAGGGTACCAAAATAAACATTTGGCGAGCTTCCATTGGTTTATAATGGAAGAGGAATCTTTGGTGAGTTATAAAACAACTCTGATCAGTTTTCGGTGGGTTTGTGATGAATGTATTCGATTTATTTTTAGAACTTCACGGAGAATACCATGTGGGTGTATTGAGTAAAACTAATTATGTGTAGTCGAGCTTTTGGAAGTTATTAAATATTGACAAGTAATACACTTGTGTGTGATCCTTAATCCAATTTATTTATTTTTTGCAAAGCCGAATGCCAGCATTTCAGCATGTCTTCTTTGGTGGCTTGATAAGTAGAACTAAATTAAAGCAATCAAATATAGCATATAAATATACATAGTGTTGTGTGGCATGGAAAAAATTTTATACAAATTCATTTCCCACACCATTTGGCTTTGTCAAGAATAAATAAATTGGAAGCCGGATCACAGGCAAGTGTTTAACTTGTTATGAAAAAAACTAGTCACGGGGATGAAAACAAACTTCTCTACTATGACTTGTTTCAAAAAAACGTTATGTTATGCAGACAGAAGGATCGCTTAGATTAAAGATTCGTCAGTAGACAAAAAAGATAACGGTTGTGCTCTTGTAGTTGATTCTTTGTCCGAAAATTTATCACATTAAATAACACTTTGAACTTTTGAGAATGAATAATTTTTTCACTATAGAACGTCATTTAAAACATGTCAAACATTATATGATAGTTAACGATTTTTCCATTGTGTTAAAATTAAAATCAAAAGTGTGAACTGATGTAAGCAATGCATTTTAAGTTTTAAGTGATAAAGACAATTCAGACCCTAAAAACAAGAATTTGTTGAAACTGGATGAAGTAGGTAACATCACTCATCAGTGCCTAATTTTATTTATGTTTGCAATATAAATCGGAATAATGTTTACTAGGTTTTTTGTATTACTGGCTTTTTATACTTCATGTCCAGATTACTTTATTTTATACCAAATGTTTATTATTACTTATTACTATTATTACTATTGCATGAGTTTGCTTTAGTTTTAAAAATATACCTCGCATTACAACATCTGTAGATGATGGATCACAGAACAAAATTAAACATAAAACATAAACAAAACAAAAAGAAAACGCTGTTGTAAACTGTCGATCAGAGTTAGAACACAGCATGGTAAGTACCTAATGAGAAGCTCTCTGAGAGTGGCTTCATCTTCATCCGCTTGTATTTCTTTCTTCGTTTCATCACGCGAGCGATGTCGCGGTTTGTCGGTTTGTGTGTGCGCGGTCGCGGATCGGGTGCGGCCACGGGCGGTCAGCTTGAGGGTGTCTTTTGCATCGGACTCCACATCAGAGCCCAACTCATACTCCACTTCGACAAACTCGGCGGATACTGCAAATCAAATGTGCAAATGTTAAACACAGATTCAAAACACGTTAGTGTAAATAGTATACATACAAAATGTTAAATCAAATTCAAAACTTTAACCCCCTTTTAAATGATTTGTTAAACTTTCAATGGCTATAAGTTGGTGAACTTGCAACCTATACATATAAAATAACTTTACAGTCTATATCGCGGTCTAGATGACATTCCAACAAAAATTAATATTTGCGATTAAAAATCAACAGCGCTTTGCCAGATTGACATTTTTTTAATAAAGTAGAAAAAACATTGAACTGTAGCAAAATCTATTTTATAATCTACATTACTGCACATTTTATACATTTGTTTAAGGAAAAATAAAAAAAAGTTCTTTAACAAATTTCAAATGCAGCCCAATTTAACTTGACGCTGAGAATGTGGCAAAATTTACGGCCCTGCAGGCATAAGTGGGCATTAATTATTTTCACGAGGTTCTTTTATGGCACTCGATTTCACCCTCCATAAGGTACAAGAGCTATTAACCCTGAATTTTCAATGATGCCGCCAGTGCAACTTGATCCATAAGGATACTTAACACCAACTAACAATATTCTGCATTCATAAGTGCAGAATGCATTATCTACCTCCTCCTTTTGGTTTGGTACGTGAAAGTAACTCGAATAGTTCGTAGAAAATTAACCCATCTTAATGTTTTCGTTAAAAATATTATATTCAGGCAGATCTTAGCGTATTATAAGATATACTTTTTATATTCAAATTACAACTCCTTTTAAGTCGATTGAAGCATTTTAATATTATAGGTTATTTATTAGGCTTCGAGACTTTTGAAGTGACGATGAGGGTCGAAAGGCATCCATAAAAACAATGCAGCTTCTAACCCGCTCTCATATGAACCCCATTACTTAAGGCTAAATTGAGTCACTAGAGCTAGGACCACGGAGTTATATTATATCATTACAATTCCGTAGCTAGGACATTCGACTCGAATCAAATCTTTCAAACGATCGCTAGATTAGAATCATTCCAATCGTTCATGAATCATTACCACGAACGAGTTACGGAGTTGTTAGACCTGCTTAGTTGCAACGTGTACCGACATTGTACCAATAGTCTTTTAGGGTTGTTCTTATGGATCACGAATTGAAAGTGAAATAAGTCGAGAGACAGACTGCACATAAAAATGATGTGCTGTCGTCGTGTCGTCTCCTCAACGACAAACGGCGCACACACGATGTTGATCATTAGCTGTGAGCCGAATCAACGAATGAGCCGTTCAATTTGAACGACTTGGTCATGAACCACCTCGTGAACGACCCAACTCTATCTGTACGTTCTGCGTCTCCATGGTCTCCTCTACGCGCAGCGCGCACTGAGTGCCCATCGGAAGCCATATTGGATGACGTAATCCTAAAAAACCTAATTAGACCAAGAACCAAGAAGTTGCAGATATATTCTACGTGGACAGGATGCAAAAAGTAACAACTATTCATGTATTAAAGGCCTCAACAAGGTTAAAATGTCTTGAAATGCCGATCAACAATAGTTATGGATCCAAAATTCCAAGCTTAAACTTGAATACATACACAAATGTACTGCGGCTTCCTGTCTCCTACTTAGTCTCAGAAACAACGAAATATTCAAATGGAACGACCACCAAATTATTCATCATGTCAATTACATGAAATTATGTTCCGTAATACCCTAATAAGATATTCGTACACGCACACTGTATGCAAACTCAAGCAGCAGTACATCACCATATCCCCCTCATCTGACTCGAAGTATAACTAGCATTCCATTGACAAGGCCTAGTACAACGTTATTATGAATACAGTAGGCTCGTGTCAATTCTAATTAAGATATTTGGAAGCTCGATATAAGAAAAATATAAATATTCACGATTTTACCTATTCTTAACGACTATTCTCTGACTCTTCAACTACAAACCATGTACGGAAGAAAATACACATAATCTGCCTTTGACACCATTAAACTACCGCTAAAAGTTGCCTTTCACTAAATAAAGTTCAAAGAAGCACATTTACTTAAAAAAATGAAAATATAGCTGTTTTACTGCTTTGCTAATAAAAAACCGAGTAATATGCAACTTTATCGATTAAATTTTATTTTAGCTAGATTTAAACCTATCCCCCCTTTAACAGCGTCATAATTCTCAAGCAGTTGTGTGTTAAGTTCTTATGTGTCGTACAGGTATAGGTACAGGTGCTCCGTTAGGTAAGCACTTTCACAGCGTTAAGCACATATCCCCACTTTATAACCGTGCAACACTCACTGAGTTGTTTGTTGTTGTTTGTTAATTACACACACACAGACTTGTAGTAAAGCTCAGGGAGCCGTTCGAATACACGTCTGTCTCCTACCAAGGCCCAAACCGAACTCCTCTTGTCGGATATTTAAAAGTTGTGAAAAAAATAAGTATTAAGAAATGACAAAATTAATAAAATTAGCATCCTAAAACATAAGTTTAAACGCCAAGTAGCTTAACTACCCTTCAGAGACGAATCAACATAATTATTATTATTTATTAAAATTTCAAGATTTGTCACACTTTCACGAGTATTTATTAACAAATTGCGTAACACGCCCCATTTCGGTTAGTAATCTTTATGTAGCAAGTTTTAAACTGAAACGCTAGTTCAGACAACGTTAGCCATTAAACAGTTTTCCCCTAGCAAACTCGGACGACACCCATCCTTTTCATCAACAACTCCTTCCAGTTAAGCCCACATTAGGATCAACTAGCGTGGCGAGTCGGTTCGGCTAATACCTATCAGGGACCAGATAAGTGCGCACCTGTGTTCGAATCTCTGGGGACGCACTCTCGACCTGATTAATGGAAGCGAAGTTCGCAGACTGTCGTAACAATAATTAATACATAAAGTTGCAGTCCGACAGCACCGGTCACCCCGTAAACTTCGGGTAATCATAACGGCATTAATAGCGATGGAGCTGAGGAACTAATTTGAGAAAAAAGACGGAAGCAGCAGGACACTCATCCAAGGGCATTTATGAAGGGATTTTAGCCGAATAAAAGAAAGCTTATAATTAGTTTGGTATAGCTTTGAAAAAAATACGGCGGATTAGGCGTCTTTTTGTCCTCAATGTTCGATCCACTGGCACATGAACTACGGCTGCGATTACTTGCTGCGCGGAAAATTTGGTGAATTTTGGATGAAATTGAGGCCTACATTCGAAACACCATTGCCGGCGTACAACCCGAAATGCTGCACAGAGTCATCAAAAATTGATGTGATCGGATCAATCAGGATAAGAATAGCCGAAGTGGTCATTTGAACGATATTTTGTTTAAATCATAGATTGCATAGAATATATCATCTAATAAAAACAAAACGCACCATATTTGGCCAAAGTACGGAAGCACTGAAGGTTCAGCCTGCGTTTATCATTATTATTATTATTATATATTATTATACCCAGCAGTGGCGGCTCGCGACAAATTATATTGGGTCGGCAGTAAAAACTTTGGTCCACTCTAATTGGTCAATATTATTTATTTATAAATTAGTAAATAATTTTGTATATACTCGTAGTTGTTGTTGTTTATTACTTGCTACATCTGTAAATTTTCATATCGCCGCAAGTTAAAAAGATAGTTCATTTGGTAACAAATAGCCTAATCTGGCAACTAGCTTCATAATTTCAACGTTAAGCGTGCACCTGTACTCCACCGGAGAGGAGAAGCCGATATATTCCAGCCCAATCCGAAGATGTTTTCGGAAGTCCGGCAGACAGCATTAAGCGATTATATGGGTATTGGCGCTTACTTATTTTGTTATTTTCTTTTTGTGTGAAATTCTTCAATGATTTCAGATTGACTAAATTTATAACATGTATTTAATTAATTCAGTTAAATGTTTGAAGGTATCTGCTTAAAATTGTTTATTTAAGAGGATAGCTCTTACAATAATCTTGAGAAAATGAAAAATTTCGTAGAACATTCGGGTAGTTTTTCGTGATTTAATATTGAACTATATATATAATTGTTGTTCAATGTACATGTCAAAATTAATTTTCGGAATCCGACGATTATGAATGCCGGGCCTCCTTTATTAACTTCAATAAAAACATATATACGTAAAATTAAATTATGATTATAAAAAAACTGTAAGCATGTAAAGGGTGTCAATCAGATAATTTGTAATACTCAGTAGAAAACAGAACTATAATTGGTTGATTAAAAAAAACTTGAAATAATTGAAATAAATGATGAAGTCCGTTTTAACGTTTTATGCTTGACTTGACAATCAAATTATTACACCTTCAAATATCAAGCATTTGCGTGTAACATTGTAACGGATCGAATTTGCAATCTTCAGCTGCTGTTTATTTCGCAGTTTACTCCTAAAAATAAATTCATATTTCTTCCGTGGGATTGCGCATGCATTCAGTTCTGTGGTGCTTTTATCAGTATATCGGTTTTGCGCGCTTGTTCTGGAAATTGAAAATAGGGATTTCGGAAGTTAGGCTGGTTTCGTTTTTCGTGAGCATTTTGATAAGTGATGAATAGCGAGAAGTATTCTTCGTGAATATAAGCCTGTTTTGGGAATTATTTCACTAAACTGTGCAATTTCATAAGTGGTTTGGAGTCTGCTTTTGAGTTATCTTTACCTCGACTTCACCCTTTTTCGTCACCAAATGCAATCGCCCACCCTCTAGATAAGCCGTATACCACCTAGGTAAGTCTGATAACAGGCAGCATCTAACTTCTTTCGACTATTTAAATGTTATTGTAGGGCTGCAAGTGTAAAAAAATTCCATTTGCTAATCGTTCGTAGCCGCTTTACTTTTGCGTACCATAACTATATATTGGTTACCATCTTGTGTTCTTGTACGCCGATTCGAGAGCTCTGCTTCTTAGGAACCAAGGGTTCAACTACACCAACAACAATAAGGTCAGATCTGTCTACAGATTGTCCACATTTTCGAATACCGGGGGATCGCCGCCACACGGCCTGCTTTTCTGCGAGAAACCAGTGCGCGTTATCGTGTCGCTTTTGTACCACAGAAACGGATACCGAACTTCAGATTCCTTCTCTACTTTAGATTTTGGATTGCCAAAGATAATTCTTATGAAATTTCGTTTACTTTGTAAAGTAGCTCTAGATAACTATTGGCACTGCCGCGTTTAGATACATGGTTTTTTTTTAGAAAGAGATCGTAGTAGTGATACTGCGTCGCATAATTTTTTGGGTAACGAAAACGAATAGTACTTTCGATAAGTTGCTTTTAAATAAAACTACTCTCCGTTTATTTAATATTACGCTGCTCTCGTCTGCTGGTGCGCACCCGCTATCGGTTGCGGCTGGAATTCCTTCTGTTTATGCTTTCTTTTGACTACTTGCCCATAACTTATTGACTGTAATTCGTTTATCTAGAGTGTCTAGCGTTACGTGCTATACTTATCCTAGAGTTAGCTCTTATTAGTGAATTGTGCCGTTTTGTTTAAGGTTTCCTAATAGTTCTAAATAATTAATTTTATTATTAAACTCTTAAACAGTTACAGCCGTGTTTCTGTCTTTTCTCCTTGCTATTTCTACCCTATCGACCTACAGGAACGCATCGAAGTGAGATTAGTATCCGTTTTGAATCCGACGGATAGACTACTCAACGCTCTCCAGGATTCTGGCGTCCTCAGCATATCTTCGAAAATACTTTTGCTTAATCCCACAACCGAGCAACGTCGAGCACACTTGTCCACATAAGCCTGTTATTTTGCCCGATAGATTGAGGACAGCATAACATCTCAAATGTTTTGTTTTTTTCTCAAACGTTTGACTTTTTATTATAAACGTTTGACTTTTTATCTCAAACGTGTGACTTGGTATCAAAAACGTTTGTGATAAAAATAAACCTAGGCTGAACCTTCAGCGCTTCCGCACTAAAGTGCCCATGTTTTATTTCAATTTTAAATGCTATCGTTCTTTTTGGTAAAGTATATATATTGTAATTACCTACTAACCTGTGTATTGCGATCCTGTTACAGTAGTGGTGAGTGTATCGACCGATTCGCTTGTTGTTGTAAATGCTGCAGTATCCTGCTCCTGGTGTTTATGCGGACCGGTCGACTGTCTCATGGAGTATCCTCACCACATAAGATGTAGGTGTCGATCTATGGAGCTAGAGGTAACCACCACCGATTAATACACAAAATTACACGCACGCTAAGCTATAGATTAATTACTAGTGATTAAATGCAGGTATTGTGCACAAAGCGATGCCAACACGGATAATAGCAAATGAGGAATACGTCTACACACTATACGGTCAGTTGTGTTACTTCCGAAATACAATTTCAGGAAATTAAACGTCAAGAATTAACACTCAGTTTTATAATACAATATTTAGTAGAACATGTCCTACCTACCCAGTGTTTAGTGAAAATGAGCCACCTTCATTAATTCCTATAGGAGACAATTTCCAGTAAAATCGTGGAAGAGAGAGAGAGGGAGAGAGATACATTTTATGATGTACTCGTAACATTCGAAATTGTCAGAATACATCATTTTGGCTTTCTTCAACCTCCCTGACATTTCTGGCACTTAAATAAAATTCTTTGACGTAATTCACCGTAGGGTGGTGGTTGCGTTTCACCATGGAAAAAATCTAGAGGTGTAAAATCTGGTTGGCTGCCTTGCTGGGCATTTAATAGGTCTTGTCCGTTCAATCCAGTGCTCCTGGAAATTGGCGTCAAGGAATTAACTGACAGGAGATGCCCAATATACCGAAAAACAGTTCATCTTCATTCTACTCCTTTTTTTTCTTATGATATCAAAATCTATTTAGTAGCTGAAGCAACAGAAATATAAAACAATTATTTCGGGTCATTTTAAAATTTTAAAGAAAAGGGAAATTTCCATGTTTAAAATGATTTCATACTTCCTGACAAAAATAAAAATTGTCCAAAAAAATTTATCGTTTTTTCCCTAGGCATTTTCAAATAGGGTTGTAAAACACCTTCAAAATGATGTATTACCCCTCTTCTATATTCTAAATTAAGGGTGAGACCTGCTAGGGGAGAGGGTTGTTCTGATATCTTCAAATGTTTCATCATAACATGACTGGTTCGAAATAAAATTGACCTCTTTCAGAATTTTGCGCGAATTTGTCTCCTATTGGAATTATTGAGGGTGGTTTGTTTTCACAGGCAAAATACATAATTTCCTACCTTCGTTGGAAAAAAATTAGTATTATCTTGCTATAACATAAAATTCGTCGAAGTTTAGCCTTTTCAAAACAAAAGATTCCTGTTATAAAATTTTATATTTTCGGCTAATAATTCTGTATTGATTTTAAAATTATCCTAAACATCTTAGCATACAAAACTGTATTACACAAGTCAGTTGACTATACAATTCCATTCCTTTTTACATTATTCTCAAGGTATCTTAATAGTCGTAATTATCGCTTCGGATGCAGTGCAATTTCCTAATGAATATTTGGCACAAAGCTGTAAATGCTTAATAAGTAAATTAATTTTAACGCAATACTTTAAAATATGTTTCTGTGAATATGGACGCATTTTTGGGTACATAATGAAATTATTAGGTAAGGTATAAACTTTACTATCTAAGTTCTAGGGCATATTTTAAACTTCAATTGCATTTTTAGTATTTTCTTTCCACTTTAATAGCCAACTTGAGGATTTTTTACTATTTCTAAAATACAATAATACAAATTACTACTTTGCAACTACAAACATTACACACAACTGTAATCATATACTCATAAAGTGAAAACGCTCTTGCTTGAACATTAATTGAACACTACAATGATGGAAACTGTCGTAAATATTTGAAGGTATACGTTCGACACAAGACTATTTCAAGTTAATGTAGGCTATGAGGATGTAGATACGGATTCGTGACGAGCATACTTAATAGCTGACCAACACAATAAAACGCAATAACAGCGAGTAAACTTTAAAACAGACACTCTTTCCACGATGAAGTGTTTTTATTGTTGTGATCCAAAATTACCACTCCTATCAAAGGTCAACAAACATCCTTAACATAATAAGTAATCAACAAGTGGCTCAAAAACAAACGGCACAATATTTTGTAACTTCTTCTCAATTACATTGACCTCAGCCTCATTTACTTAATATGTTTTAGTGAAATGGTTTGTATAGAATGTTTAATTTATAGAAAGCTATAAAATCTGATATATCCTAAAGAATTTAGGAAAACTGTTTATACAGCAAGAACCTTCAAAGGATGCAGCGAATAGTGAATGATATGCTGTACCAATTTCCATATACATAAAACTTTTTCTAATACCTTAACAAAGATACGTCTTATTTTACGCTTCTGTGCTTGAACGAGTACATATAACCATTTTTATTAGTAATATTAAACGAAATCGGTAACCGGAACACTAAACGAATTTTTGAGTTTTGGAGACTTTTATTATTATACTCATTTTCCATTGAAGTATGACTCCAAAGTTGGAATGTTTAACTATTGAGCTATAATTAAATACTGTCTAACATACTCGTATTACACTCATGGATATATTTATATTATAAAATTCACTGATTCAACTCTCGGTGCTTGGTGGAGCATTTAGTTCTTTCACAGTATTTAATAAAGACTTACAAAAACGTTTCGAACCTTCTGGTTCTTCTTCAGAGTATGAAAACATACTAAGTATTCTACTACACCAAACTCAATTAAATTAATAAATATATTAATTACCACACATCGTGCTAAGCAATAAATAAAATACACGACTTATAGTTACTCGAATAATGTGGCATTAAGCCAAATAATGTACTTTTTAATACGACAAAGAAAAAGATAAATATCTATATAAAACTACAACCTACTATCTTTCTTAGCTTTCTGCAAAGGTAAGGCATGAACCTCGCTTCTAAATTGTAAATCAAAATAGATGTAAAAAGAATTGAATATGCGATTGAACTATTTGGCTGAATTTGTAGAAGAAGAAAAAACTATTAAAGAAACTCGTATAMTTGATAATAGAATCTTTCATAGGGATATCTAAGAAGGTCTAATGGTTCAGTTATAGAATTACAGGTTTTGCAAATTAAGTATGTCTAGGTCTTAACTTTAAGTTACTTATATTCAAGCAGTTTTCGTCAATACTACAACAGGTTGTGGATACAGATAGATCGGAATGTTTCCAGAAAGAACCAGAAGATGACGTTGGATATGGGTTTTTCTTGCATATTTTCTATTATGAATAAAAAAGGCTATGTACTATGCTCTTCTGCTTCGTATGTAATACCTACAAACCGAGGATGTACCATGTTCTATCAAAACAGAGTCTATGAAATCGTCAAGTTCAGAGAAACAAAGTCAAGTCAGTAAACAAAACGCAGTGAGCCACTTCAAAGGCCAAAACGATTCCATCTGCTGATGCTGGGGTGCTGGGAAACTTATGGCTTCCGCTTCCTAGGATTTCCGATTTACAATTTTCCTAGTTCAGACAGACCTGGTTAAAAAATGAAAGCAAAGAGGCCGTATTTAATTAGCAAAAATGCCCCTTTTTATATGTCGGGAACTGCAATGGCAATACTTGCCTGGAAAAAATTTTTCACAGAATAGTGACTCTGTCGAAGCTGTAAATCTTTATTTCGTTGGATTTGATAATTCTAATTTTCTGGATGGGTTGGAAGATCTTGAAAAGAACCTTTGTAGAAGAATAAGTACTACTTTTGCAAAAACTGTTTTTCTCGTTACAGAAATATACCGATTTATCCTCATTTCATATTATAGGAATTAATTTGATTGATACATGACAGTTTGCTGAATGAACATATCAACGACGTGCACACAGTCATGCCAACATTAGCGATGTCTCTAATCGGCCGGGAACATATCTCTACGGAGACCGAACGTCGACCGAGCTAATCAATGTCTTCAGGACAAGCATGATGAGCCATGTAGCAACACTAGCTGGTCCACTATAGTTGGGTACCTCCCAGAAATAAGGCAGTATTGGATTAATCATTATATCATGTCACGTTAGCAGCGTAATATCGAGTAGGTACAATACGAAGCAACGCAAAAAAACAACAGGACCATGTCACAATAATGAGTGACAGCTACATTACAAAAAAAGAAAAGAAGAAAAAGCAGCGACAGATAAAAGAGCCAGAAGGCCTTTACTACCAACAAAACCGAATAAAGAAGAACAAAGCATTCTAGATAAGTTCTGCTGACTGCTTTGTGCGCTGCTTTTAACCCAAAATCAATATTAATAGAATTTCAAGAAAATGTAAGTTAAAAACTTGAAGGAAATAGGTCAAATTAAACATGACTCTTTATAACGGGGCTGGAAAAGCTGACTTCATAAGCGAGTAAATGTGCGGAGCTCAAAATAATGTCAGACGTAGAAAATTACCCAGTCCAACCCGTTTTTTAATTAAACCTTACAATGACGATGAAACCGAAACCAAAAAGGGCTCATGTTACACGTCCCTGTGCGACGCTTTAATATTCAAAACCGAGGGCGCTTATTTATGATGACACACTTCATCACGCCAGCAAGGAAAACTTAATTTTACAGTTCGCTCCAATTTTGCACCGGCAATATTAAATTTTGTCGTATGTAACGGTGTGCAAGCGGCTGCCGAATTTAATAAAAAAATCTGACGTGCGTATCCGTAACTGACAGTCGTCTAATAAACGGCTACAATAAATTCCTAAAGTTCGACGGCTGTCGATTTTAACTTTACCGGTGCGGGCGAGATAGGTTTTATTTTTATCTGGGCAATTTCGCCTTTTCGTCCTATAAATAGAGGAGGGGATTGATCAATTTACCTTAAACCGTGAAAGATCCATGTTAGTGCAGCTGGTCCTTGGGGCTGCGTCCTTTGCACAGTGCCCTGTAACAATTATTAATATTATTAAGTTAAAAYAATATACCATTTTTTACAATAAAAACGTAAGTAAATCAACGCGTGACATTCTCGCGTAAGGTGCAAAGATTTGATGTTTTTCCAAAATGGGACTCAATCAAGTACAAACCACAAGGATTTGTGATCAGCGAGGCAGCGGAACTACTAAAAATTGGAATTAATATATATGGACGCGCTTTAATGTGAGGAATTCCAACTACTAAAAAAGCATGGTATAGAAATGTAAGAATATAACAATACTTTCATTTTCAGCAATTCTAGCTCAAATTGTTTCGTCAAAAGAATTTCACATCAAATCAGCCTAAATTTAATCAAGTAAATTCTCAGCCACGACAAAGCAAATTGAAGTTGAGTTTGCCTTATGTACAAGGCCTTTCGGAAAAATTAAAGAGGATGCTTAGAAAACACGATATTTTAGTTGTTGATAGTACATATAATAATTTAGATAAAATTTTAAGTTCTACTAAAGATAAAGTACATTTAGAGAGTGAAGGTGTTTACAAAATTACTTGTTCTTGCAGAAAGTGTTACATAGGTCAAACTAAAAGAAAAGTAGGTACGCGTTTGAAAGAACACATACGTGCTACTAGGTTGCAACAGATAGATAAATCTTCCGTAGCTGAACACTCATATTTGACTAAACACATGATTGATTTTGATAAAACAAAAATTTTACATAAAGAAGCTGCTATAGAAATTTGTAGGAATACTAATAATTTTAATAGGGATTGTGGAAATTATGAGTTAGGTGACATTTGGAAGGCTATTTTGTAGTTATCTTTTATCAAGTAGTTCGTGTATATCTAGTAGGTAGGTAGTTCCTTTTTCATCGTTAGGTTCCTTTTTTATCAGGTTGGCACTTTGTTTCTATGACGTCTCGCATCCTTGGTGATTTGTTTATTTACTTTCAAAATTTTGTTTGAACTTGTGTCAGGAAAATTTTGAGGTTCTTCGTCTTTGACAAAGATTACAGGTGTAATCGAAACGTCAGACTATTAATTTTTTGTCAGTGTTTTCAAGAGACAGCGATCTATCCAACAAAATATTATCTTATATTTATGGACGCTGAAAGCATTCACCCTCGTTCTTTACCTCTAGTTAAAAAGGATCTTCCTGTTTGTCCAATATAAACTGAATTGCAATCATTGCATGAAAAACTATAAACGCCTGAATTGTTTAAAACTGAAATTTGGTCTTTATTGCGGACAAAACGGGAAAACACACTGCCTACGGTAGAAAAAGCAATATTTATTCCATTAGAAGAAAATAATTTAGATAGGCTAACTGAGACTTGACCAGCAAACTTAAGAGGAAACCAAACCTTAACTTATCATTTGCTGTTAAAAATACACTGGATCTGACCAACAAACTTAAAAATATCAAGATTCCTAAAGATTGCTTCCTTGTTTCTTTTGATGTAAACAATTTATTTCCTTCTATTCCTCCAAAAGACTGTTTAAAAATTTTAAGTAACTTACTTAATCAAAATTGTAATTTATCTTTATTACATAAAAATAATTTGCTTTCGTTAACGGAGTTTGTGTTAAATCAAAAATTTTTCTGCTTCAATAATAAAAATTTTATACAAAAATTGGGTTTAGCTTAGTCCTTTTTTAGCTGAACTTTTTATGAATAATTTAGAAAAAGATATTTTCAAAAACATTTGCTTCTCTCCTCACATTAAATTCTGGTACCGTTATGTAGATGATGTTTTGTGTCTTTTTACAGGTAATGCTTTTGATCTAAATGACTTTCTTACTTTTATAAATTCTTTACACACTTCTATAAATTTGAGCTACGAAACAAATTAATAATCAAATTTCCTTTTTAGATTTATTAATTTCACGTAATGAATTTTCTTCTTACCTTTCTTTTGAAATTTTTAGAAAATCTACTTGTACAGACAATGTTATATCTCATTTTTCTTATTCTTATTCTTATTATTCTTATTCTCACAAAATGGCTGTTTTTCATTCACTTTTTAATCGACTTTCTAAATTACCTCTGTCATTAAATGCTTTCGAAAAAGAATTGGGTGTAATACTCCAAATTGCTTTCAATAACAATTTTCCTAATTATTTAATAGAAAAACTTTATTTTAAGTATTTGACAAAATTTAAATTTTCTTTCTGTACCACTTATTTGGATGAAAAAGTTAAGGTTTGGTTTCCTCTTAAGTTTGGTGGTCAAGTCTCAGTTAGCCTATCTAAATTATTTTCTTCTAATGGAATAAATATAGCTTTTTCTACTGTAGGCAGTGTGTTTTCCCGTTTTGTCCGTAATAAAGACCAAATTTCAGTTTTAAATAATTCAGGCGTTTATAGTTTTTCATGCAATGATTGCAATTCAGTTTATATTGGACAAACCGGAAGATCCTTTTTAACTAGAGGTAAAGAACATTTGAAACAATTTGAAAAGTATAAAAATACCGATATTGTCACAACAAATTCTTCGTTAGCCAACCATTTATTAGTAAATAAACACACTGCCGCGCTAGACAACCTAAAATCATTGCATTTATGTAGTAAATCATCTAAATTAAATTATTTGGAAATTTTAGAGATTTATAAACTTATTAACGAACAAAATTTTACTATTCTAAATGATTTTTGTAATTTAAATTGTCCTATTCTAAATTCTTTGTTTGTCTAAATTAATGTTTCGTTTGAGTTACTGGCATGTAGGTTGCTTTTCAGTTTATGGTCAAGTTGGCTTGTTTCTGATTTTTGACTTTGTCAAACTGTTAGTTTCCTTTCATAAATAATTTTTGTACTGACGATGGCTAACATGTAGCCGAAAGCGTTTTACAATTGTAAAAATAAAGTGGAAGTTCACTTTAAGAATTATTTTTTTAGAAGAATTAATTAAAAACTCCACTTTCAATTTTTTTATTCTTACTTACTTTTGCTTACTATAAAACCCCCCCTTGTGACGAGGCTAGGCGTGTGATCTAGAAGTTCATAAGATGTCCAAGTAATCCGGGTTGGAAATATAACATTACTCTTATTAATTGCTTCCCGGCTTATTAAATAGAGAAAAACTTGTAAGTTTAATACCTATACCACTTTAGTTTTCAATCAGGCACTAGCCTCATTGAAGGTATCGTTTTCTAACTTCTCCCTTTAGAACAAAAACTTTATACTTGATTTACTCAGTTACTCAAAATTTTGGGGAGGTAAAGTGCGTGCCAGCAAAGAAGGCAGACGTGGTGGGGACAATTGTCGCTAAACAATAAAATCACTGGCGTGGCTAGTGCCGCGAATAACTGTATTAACTTAGCCCACCCACGCGGATCGCTCAGTTCAAATTGAGGACGCTGTTACATTCGTAAGGTGCGACTTTTTTCCTGGCGCACACTATATGCAGGCAAAATTTCTATCGTGATCGTTGAAATCATGTTTGTGTTGTTGGCATGCCAGCTACTTTTAGTTTGAAATCAAGACATCTTATTTTTAATTTGACAATGTCACTTAATTTGAATTCTTTTGTGATCCTTTTACTTTGTATGAGTCACTGATGATGGCTATTATTAACTGAAAGCGCTTCGCCTATTGCACAATTATTTTGAACTTGTGGAATTGAATCTTTAGAAAAGTTAATTAGAATTAGAAATAAAGCAGCGATGGAACTGCAAAGGGGTCTAAAACCTACAAATCTAGAAGTATAGGCGAAGGGAAGCGTTACTAATTAGGGGATGCTCCACACCATTTCCGCTCAGTCAAAGCCACATCATTCAATGAGCTGAGTGGTGTAAACAGTCAACTGGCACAGGTACCTGCGGTCTAAATTACGACGTCGTACTCGATTGCATTGATTACAGGAGATTATTCAGTACCTACTCAGCTTAATCAAAATCAATAGCACATCATCAGTGCACAAGGCCGCCACTCTATAGTTAGAGACTATTGCATTTGAACCTGGAGTGGGTAAGTGCTTAACCCCCTAAGTTACTTAAATGCTACGCGGATTACGACCACCTAACTACCGGCGGTGATGGCCTTTGGATTTGCATTTACGTAGCAAATCCTGATTTGAGCGGTTGGGAATAAGAAACTTAATTGAGAAGAGAAATGTACTTTACCAGCGTGGCGTATAGCAAATATGAAATACGGAATAATTATTGAAGACATTGTGTTATGAACAATTCAATTGTGACAAATAAAGAGTAATTGTAACAGTAAACTGAAATTATGGAACAGATATGAGGAATACGAAATTAAATAGATAATCAGAATTATATTGCCGATTATTTCAATGAAAGCGAGTTACCCTCAATAATTCCGAAGAGCAACAAATTCGAATTAGATGCTGAAATAAGACAATTGTATTTCGGAATAGTACATCTTGTGATATAACATCGAAGTAGTCAGAACAATCCTCTAGTCCTCAAACTTTTTATTGGAGTAGGGAGAAGAGGTCGAGTAATAATACCTAATTGTAAAGAACTTTCGGAGTCCTTTCTTAAGAAAAAAAACCGATCTAATCCTCCTCAGCTAAAGTAACAATTTTATAGAAATTAATTAACCTACATGTATTTCCAGTTTCCGGCTTATAACCCGCAATAACTCGGCACAAATGTAGCAACATTTTTGGTCAATGAAAAACGTTAATATGTAAGGTAATGTTTTGTAAGTGCATAGAACATTACAATTTATAAAACCTGAATATAAAAATGTATTAATATGTCAATATCAAATTTAAAATATACAATAATTTTATGTATGATTGGATTATGTAACTAATGTATTTTGTATCCTCTTAACCCAGAATGTTTAATTTGTGTTTAATTATTATTAGCGTGTGCGTTTGCAGACTTTTTGATACCAAGCAACATTTTTTAAGTATTTTCTCAGTTTCAAGTCGTCAAAGTAAAATAGTAAAAATATAAGAAAGCATTACCAAGTTACAACTTTTATATTATTAATAAAATGTTTCGTTTAACACAATCGAATGAGTCAGCTGAAGTTAAAATTATCAGTTCCACTTCCTACAACAGACAGGGTCAAGAATAAGGGACAATAAGTGAAAGTTTTTAATATTTATAAGAAATTTTTAAGATTCTTGTAAAAATGATGTGCTTTTATATGGTTACCGTAAAACAACCACATTTATTTTTACAAATCTGTCAAAACGTTTAATTTATTAAATGTTACCTTCATTTACATAAGAACAAAATCTCAACCTATGGTTGTTCATTTACGTATTTTAGGTTAAGTTCCCACAAATTATTAATCGGGGACTTAAATAGCTCTCGTTTACTTGTCAACTAGCTGGGTCCGTCGCTATTTCTCTTGTAATAAATATAGTCGCTTAAGTGGATTCAAACCTTTCTGAAAAATTTAAACCAAATTTAAGTATGTTAAAATACACTGTTTTTGAACAATGCGGGTCATCTTCTCAAATCAAAGAACATTAATATAGCGAAAGGCGTAGAAAATACAGTAGAAATCTGTAATGGACAAAAACAGAATTTTGTTCGCTTAAGATTATAAAACAAATTTATTACGATATTCAAGTTAGCACAGAAATAGATACCTAGAATTGAAATTTAAAATGGGGTTTCATTTACAATAACCATCAATTCACAAGTTGTTGTTAGAATAGCAAGATTCTACACACCAGTGCGGCGCCACTTGAAATACGAGTATCGCAGCTTTGCAGTAACCGACAGAGATTCTTAACGCTTACTATTAGTGGAGTGCCTCAAACTCGTGAAATATAAAATTCATTTTTATATTAAATTGGATCAGATTGTTCATAAGGAAATTAATAACAATTTACAAGAAAAAACCGTACAACAATATAAAATAACCATCAAATTACTCACAAAATAAGCACAACTTCTAAAACAGATTTTTTCAAAAAAAATTAACACCTAACATCTTTAAAAGACGTTATCGTTTTCTAACATCCATTTTAATTAAATTGTGGTCTGTACCAACACAATTCCAAAAAAAATATGGCAAAATTACAGTATTACTAAAAATTAATAAACCTTTTACGTTTATGTCTAAAACCATAATTCAAGAGACTATACGTTAATTTAATACAGTAAGTGGAATCCCCGGCCAATCTACGTAGCTACCACACTATAATATACTGAATCCACTAAAAAAACTACAAACGTTTCCGATATATTAAAGGAACGTTTTGGAGATGACTGCTTAATGAATTTATAAATACCCGAGCGGACTAAAACACTTCAGTTGCAGAGCTACTTCTGAGGAAGACACTGACATGAGTGTCGAAACGTCAAGGTCTAATAACCAACGTGGGAACCAGCCCGGAAAACAACATGTCAACGATTCTGCGTTTTTTGTGCGTTACTGATGAATGTTTACATCAAATGCTCTGTATCCCATGTTCGTTTCAAAAATTTGTATTTCCAATCATAGCTACTCTTAGTTATTGTTTCATCCCATAAATATATTTAATTCAAAACGATAATGGATTATATTGTTTTTTCTTGCCCCCTGAATAATTTTACTAGACGACTCATATATCGGTCTCGTAATAATGTAGTAATGTGTTTGTGACGGCTCCGCTTTAATTATTGAAGTGGGTGTTCAGCATGCAGTTGTTAACGCAAAAATAGTTTAACAGTTTAATTTTATTCACCGATTATTACGGCTAACAATGCCTGGATTTAATCGACAGATACATGCGTTTTTTAAGTTTTCAAAAATCAGAAGCATTTCATCACACATGCATTTCAAGAACTCCACTACGTAACAACGGAAACAACGATAGAAATCTAATGTGCAATGCCCAAAATAATTCTAAATCCTGGAAATGAAATCCAAACAACTTAAAAACTATAGCAGAAATATCCCAGGATTTGTAGCCATCCGCGTAACCAATAAAGTACAACAGTTCAGGAAATGTGGACGTCGATGGGTTCAAGCGCAGTGTCTATCAGGCAATGAAATCTCATTGTGAGGTATTTTTTTATCAATGCTCTCTAAACAACATGGAAGATATCCTTTGAACTGACATTACATGCCTCCTACTAGATGAAAGAGAAAAAGGACATAAAGGTATTTTGAAAAAAAATCTCTTTATTTCGTGGCACGTGACATCAATGTCGACTAACTGGCACTTCTGATTAAGTACCGTATAATCATCCTTTTGTCAATCAGCAATTAAAAAAGTTTCATTCATACAATACGATGTATCTAGTATCTAATCTTAAGTGTTATAAAATGAAAATTCTATCCGTCTGTGTAATATCTTAGCATCTCGTATTCACTGAACTATTTTCCAATATAAATAAAAGATGCACAAAAGTTTTAACTTGAAAGTTTGTATTGAGTCGCTTAATTTCAATGCACATCTCTGTTATTATTCCTTCTAATATTTATGTGCTAACGTCTACGCAATAATTACATACTTCAATGAAATTAGGATTTCCTCTCCGTTGAGTAACATCAACAAAGTTTGAACGTAAAGTTCACTGCTTCACTAATAAGTGTGCTTAACACAGTTAAAACAACACACACAACGTCATGAGCGAAATACTATTAAAATTTTTAAGACTTTTTAAATATGCCACCGAAAAAGAATGTATCTAGATCAACGTTTTTCATTATGAGGTACACATTTTTCTTTATTCCCAATGTAGGTACTCAAATATTTTATAAACCTAATAAGTTATATATCTGATAGATATCGTTTTTTCTAGGTATTTTTATTAGCTTTTTATTAACCTTTATCTTAGTAATAATAAAAGATAAGAAGACCTATTTCCCGTACTTGTTCTAATATGAAATATTCCACTATGTAATTTGTCATAGAAAGAAAAACACATCTACTATAAACTAAAGCAGATAAAAATTAGGTATTTACAACCACTGCAAAGTAAAAATTAATAGCACTTATTTGTCTTTCAATTAAACCTTAGCTTTTTTATAGCATTCATCAAACATTATTTATGAAACCTCTATATAATATTATAACCTGCTTCCAGGTTTGGGAATTCCAACCAATTATTATGCAGTTATAAAGCCTGCGTGTAAAATTCTTATGAACAGGAAATCCATTCCCTTAGTATATTTTTAGTCCCTCCATTACTGGATTAGTATTTTGATTGATACATACAGAATATTTTTTACTTTTGTTTGGTATTAATTTAATCAAAAAATCGTAATCCATTTTAACTAAATTAGTTTTTAACTTCAAGTAAATACAGTCTTCTAAGTTTAAAAACGAAAGTTATGATAAGTTCATACAGTTTATGTAAGTATGAACTTACAGCAAATTGTCCTTAAGCCAGTTAAGCTGCATTTCTTGAACTTTGTGTCTGATTTTGGCTTCCAGCTTTTAAAATTTCGTTTTTTGGAACCTGTTTTTTTAATAATCCCAGAGAAAATACGCAATGAATTTAAATCAGGCGACATATCCGTGCATAGTCACCCTACCGACTAGAGAAAACGTTATTGAGATACAAGCGAATATAGAACTCCAAAATGTGGCAGAGCGGCGCCGTCTTGTTGAAACCAGGCATTCCAGTTTAGCATTCCTCGTCGATCTTCATTGGAAATAAATAAAGTACAGTATCTGCTACCTATTACATTTCCGTTTATGGACTTATAATGTGTTGCCCAAATTATTGGGTATTAACCACCCCACACATTTCGTTTTTTAGGCTTCAACCAGTGGCGGCAGTATATCTTTTTACAAATCCATTTAGGCAAAAAGTGAATTCATCAGAAAATAAAATGTTGCACAAATGCATTACATTGTGGGATTTCTATTATTAGCTTGATCTTCATTTATAGCCGATTTCGAGCGTCCGGACCTTAAGATGTCTTTTACATGTACTGTTTTTTTTGCTAACTTGGACACTAGATTGGAAATAGGATTTTTGCGAATGAACGTTCAGTTTTACTGAGTTTTATTACCATGTTTGTAAATTAAAAATTAACCTTTTATCTTATTGAAAAGTACTTAAAATTGACATGAAAATGGGAAAAACTAAAGTTCTCGTAGGCGCACCGAAGGGGGACAGTAGCCCGCCACCGCCCCCCCCCCCCGGACCTGGACTGCCGACTCTGGGCCCTTCCCACCTTCCATACATTTAGCTGGTTAATTAAGTTTCCAAGCTTATCTTGGTCAGGAGTCATAACACGATTTCTGCTTTGTTCAGCTCTTCTAATATGTTTTCCTATAGAGATTGTTCAACTATGCATGATCCTGTTATATGCAATACACAAAATCTGTCACGTATTTGTATTTGGCAGTAACTCCAACCTTCTTCGTTACAAATTTCTAAATTCGCGTTACATTTTAACAATTAATACAGAGAAACAAAAGACTTTCAAAAATATCAGTTATTTCGAGCAAATATCCATCCAAACTAAGAGTTATGAAAGTCTATTTATCATAAGTTTTAGGAATCCAGTAGTTGTGCTGTTAAAATGTCAGTATACAAAAGTCTTTTGAAAATCCGATTAAATATATTTCAGTTTATTTAAATGAGGCTTAATTTGGTTAAATATTAAGTGGTGGGTTAATTTTTGGGAGCAGTGCACTGGCGGACTACGGAGGTTGGCTTAACTTAAAATATAATAGCTAAACGAAACTTGTGATACTCAAATAAATCCAAATGCTCAGTCGAAAAAAAGATGGCATATTCTGTACGGTGTTCATAACAAAGCATGTCTTGGCATAATTTTATGCAAGTATCTAATTCTGATTTTACGCAGTACTCATAATGTGCACAAAATCGTCGTCAAACGTTGAGATGTAATATGCTATCATTTTACTGATGTGTTGCAGTGTCTGATTATTATCTAGCATTGATATAATCGACTCAAAAGCGTTATTTTTTATTTATGCCCCGGTCATTATTTTAGCCAGAGAGCAAAAAGAACTACTTTTTCGAGTAAAATTAGACGTATGAATAAAAATTGTTAGAGATAAAACAACCATTAATTTAATGCTGATTGGGGGTGTTTGGCCAGCTGACGCATAATGCTGGGGCTTATAACTTGTATTTTTAAGTTTAACTAAGCCAGCAGCTTAAATTATTAGAGTCTTAGGTATTGTTTCACGGCCAGGTTATTTCCTCATTCTGAGTTTTGATAATTTTTTATCTTTACGAACTTAATATTCACTCCGCGCCGGAACTGAGGCAATCTAGGGCCTTCATCACTGGACCTACGCTTGCCCAGGAACGCAAATGGCTTTTAAGCCGGAGTCGTTCTCAATTGCGATTAGTGGTGGGTGTCCTTACGGGACACTGCCGGCTCAATAAACACCTATATAATATGGGTGTAGTGGAAAGTAGCACCTGTAGGTTCTGCTCAGAAGAGGAGGAAACTCCGATTCACCTCCTTACCAACTGCGGACCGCTGGGGGGCAAAAGGTTTGGAGAATTTGGGTCTCAATTTATTAAGACTGAAGATCTTTATAGATTACCTTGGAAAGAGATACTGCACTTCTTTGAGAAGGCAGGACTCTTCTAAGCTACGGTGCGGGCACAATGGATCGAAAGGTCTAAGTGCAGCGCCCCGCCCCTTTTGCAGGGTCGCACCGCAGAAGATAGAATAGAATAGAATAATCTTCACTCCTAACTTAAATTTCTAGTGCAAAAAGTTGAAATTAAACTACAAGCGCATCGGTTAATTTATTAATCTTTGATATGTGCGAATTCCAGATCATAAAAAGTGGTCCGATTAGTAGATGCTTAAGGGGAAATCTATCTTTCTTTAGTACTTCGTTTGACACTACTATACATTGTGATGTGGATCACGGATCTTTATTCTTCCAAATAAAATGTATCAACTCATCTTTTGTTAAACGTGATAGAGATGCAACTGAATGCGCTAGATATCACCTAACTGACATCATCAATAATTGATTTAGAAATAAACGAGCTTTGTATGATCAGCATATATATAAAAAACATAAAAAATTTGGGTCTTCACAGAAGTTGTTTTAAGTCACCTTGCAGAAAATCAACGAAGATTGTTCATGGAATAAATACGTCATTAATTACTTAGGTACATAATCCGATAAAGGCACATTTTTATTCGTATTTATGTTGAATTATTACGGAAATTCCTGTTTTGTTCCTTCCCCCCTTAGACCAAAAGCTGGGTACGCCCATGAAGAGTCACTTTACCTTTTTGTAGAATTATCACCGAATGAATAAAAACTAGTATTGACACCTTCAGATATAGCTTTAATATCTGTACCTTATATCCTATGTGCATAACTTTACATACTGATTCGTAATTACATAAAACTAAGCTAGGAGTTTTCACAATTAAATTCTTTTATTTTTCAGCTTCAATAGCAACAATTTTTAAAGTCTATATTTGGAATGAGAACTGACATTTTGGAAATAGGTTTCTATAAACGCTGAACGCTGAACTGACAATAGAATTTTTTTTCAGTATTGGAAGCCCTGTTTATCAGGTTGAAAAGCGCAATACCACTGACTCCGTTTCCCGTTTTTCAATGATCAATTTAAGAACTTACACATAGCAAAAGAGCGTGCTCTTCAAAATCGTTTAAATTAACAATGCGGTAGTAATGCTGGTTGCGGTTTGCGTGTCAAAACGTTCCTATACTCGGAATGTTTTCTGTTTCGTTGAACCTTTGTCACAACAGCGTGTCCCAATATTTTAGAAAGTACAGTGACGACAACTAGCAAGAAAATTAGTAATGGCACAATTATGCGCCAGAATATAGCTCGCAGGATAATTACAAACTAGAATGAGTGCTCCTAACTCAAGGCTGAACCATAAACACCTATTTATTCCACGTTTAGAACAGCAATGGAACAGTCGTAACATTTACAAGAACGTTTCTTTCGCCAGATTTCTCTTCCACAAGAAGGATCAGTGAAATTACCTTATTTAGCGGCTGGTAATTCCACAACCTCCTGTACTCGGCAACTCCAACTAATCACAGCAGTTTATTTCCAAAGGAAGCCACACAACACACGAAATATCACAAACGCGTCGCGTCGTTTTCAAAACAGATCGCTCGACTGCACTGTTGCGTCTAGTATCGAATCACTTTTCTCGCCGCTTGTCTGCAGTAAGCAGCAGAAATGCAGACAAAAACTCTAGGAAGATTGTCCGTGATAACAGAAGCGCCTCAATCAGACAGGTTTTAATGCAGGTGGACACAACAAAAAAGAGCGCAAGGTCGTTTCGGTATAATTAACAACCGATCTTGCTCGGTGCGTTGGGAATGTTGTTATCAGGTCAATGCGCAATCCGTATAACTTATTATAGATGTAATTAAAGCTTAAACACGATTATTTTTATCTCGAAATTACAGTATCACCCACACGTCTGAKGATTCCAAGCGTACTAGATCGTCAGGTTTAGTTTTGTTAAAACAAAAATCATGCTAACAGGTATCATTATTAGGTAAACAGGGAAATACTAGAGGCTATTAACATTCACGCTCACGGAATGTGCAAATCATTTGTTAAAAACGTAGGCATGTTAACTGATAAAGTTCCAATTATTGTTTTCTTATCTATTACCATTATTAACAGGCATAACTGCATTGAATTCTTGTATAAAGAATTCACACCTCCCACACATACTAGTTATGGGTTCGTTGACTCGTTTTTTGTGCTCCCATAACAAAGCGTCGCTCAACTCTTATTAGAACTTACATTCCTTTTAAAGGT
The DNA here is from genome assembly GCA_025024175.1 of Rhyzopertha dominica. Lineage (NCBI taxonomy): Eukaryota > Metazoa > Arthropoda > Insecta > Coleoptera > Bostrichidae > Rhyzopertha > Rhyzopertha dominica. The sequence goes on from QCXZ01000003.1 coordinate 55,131,997, forward strand.
ATTAAATGTTTACAGCATTATTAACTGTCTACAGAAAGTCTGAAAACGACCTTATTTTTAATTTCGTAAGTTATGCCGTGAAAAAAGAATGTAATTGTGGTATTTTCATTTTTATCGTGTTTACGATTTAACCGTAAAATATCAACATAATTATAAATAAGAAAACAACTTCATATTATTATTAAAGCAATTAAAATTTTATTGAGACTATAATTAATGTTCAAAATGCGCTACTGCTGCAACCCGGGAGTTATATAATCAGTCTATATCATTTGTAACGTAATGCGAATTAATTTATTCCAGCCATTCTTTTCTCTAATTGCTGTAGATTATTTCTCCGATTTTTACGCATATTAGCATTCCATCGAACGGGCTGGACAATCAACTGCTCATCTGCGTCCAGTGAACCATGCAGGAATATTTTGTTTAAGTAATTACAAACATTAGGGTTCTTTCCCAGTTTATTTTTCTTCTCTAACACTGCAGTGCATTCTTCAGTTCACTACTCCTTTTTTGCCTTCCCTGGGATACACACAAAATTAGATGTGCCGAACGGTGCAAACTATTCAAAGGAATATTAAGTTGTAAAACGTACTACTATAAAGTGCGGATAGCAGATGAAAACGAAGACCTCCAGTTATGGAGAGACTATTTCAAGAATTTGTTGAAGACGCGGAACAAGCTCTGGGTGACGAAAATCGGGAACCCCCATCATTGAAGGAAGTGGACAGTATAATAAAGATTGTGAAAATGAATATGTCACCGGGAATAGACGAAGTAACCGTAGAAATGCAAAAGTTGCTAGAAGGTACGGGAAACACGCCTAAGGAATGGTCGGAGTCAACATTATGCCCCATACGTTAGAAAGGAGACAAACCTATAGATGCGAAAACTACTCAAGAATGGCACTATTGAATCTATCTAAGGTTTTTTCCTCCAGAATTAATTATATATTGTGAGCCAATACAGTGGCGACCCCATGTCCTCAAATTTATTTAATTTTGTGCTGGAAAAATTGTTAGAGATGCAGGAATTGATAGGATCCCGTGAATGGCTTTTGTCGCTGATGTGGTGGTGTTAACAAAGTGCAAGACAAAATTGGTGAATGTGGTAGGAAGACTGAAGGGAACAGCAGCAAATATGAGATCAGAAACAATTTAATTCAAAACAAAATACATAAGATGGACCTAAAAAAGTATAAAAAGAAAGGATACAGGACTGATACCAGAAGAAGGAAAATATATAGATTTGAAGAAGTAAACAGTTTTATTTACCTGGGAACACCCAGTATAAGGGAAGATATACAGTACCGCTATATCTCTATGCACAAGTAGAGTACTAAAAAGCAAATTAATACCAAAATGTATACAACTGTGATGAGTCCTACATAGCGACTTTTGGGAGTGAAATGTAAATATTACGGAAAACCGAACCAAATATGTTAAAAGTTTGAGAGAAAAGGGCACTTCGAAAGATATTTGGAGAAATGTGTTTAAATGGATAGAGGGAAAGAAAACAAACAAAGACTTAATCGTGCTGTATCAGGGTCCAAATATTGTTTCAGTGGTAAAGGCTAAAAGATTTAGAAGGTTGGGGCACAACCCTGAGAATGAAAATTGATATTATACTGCTGCGCGTCAGAGAAGGGTGCAAACCATCAACACCATGCAGACTTGCTACTGTGTTAGTAGGAAACCGCAATCCGTTAGGTAGCGATCCTGATAATATATAGATGGTGTGGGAATGTTGACCAAGGAATAATCTACCGTTGTATGATGATCACACTTTATTATAGAGATGTATTCGAAGCGGCTGGTGAGACGAATAGCTATGGTTTCAGTGCTTGCTCTTTGTGGTCAAGCGCTTGACTTGCTTCACACATTATCAGAGCTTGCAGAAACTGGTCTGCACGCAGCTAAGGTATCTAATGCAGGAAGCCAGCGAGAACTGCAAAATATATAAAATCTAGCTAATATCAACCTGTACCGCTGTGGAAAACGTTGGCACGTTAAGAAAAACTTTAAAATGCGACATCGTCCAGAGAGATATCGGACAAACTCTAATGCTACATTCAGAAGTATATGCGGAGAATTCAAACACTACAGAAGGGTGGAACAGCACAAGGGCACTATCAGTGTAAGGAGAGTCACTATCAAAAAAGCAAGCACTGGACGATTGCTGAGAGTTTCCGGTAAAGGAAAGAGACAACAGGCCACGACCGGGATGCGAGGTGGCGTCCTCGAAAAGTACGAGTCTAAAGACGATGTGGGCGCAGTGGGCATTTTTGCGGGTGGAGGTGGAGGGTGCGAAGTATAGGGCGCCCACCTGGGAGTGAACAAATCTGTAGCAAAAATATTCGAACGATTCTACTGGGTGGATTGTAGAGAAACGGTACTCCAAGCGTGCAACCTGCGCATCCAAAAAGGTTCCAACAACGCGTGGGAGCTCCGTTTGAAAGGTTTATCACGATCGCGCCACAGCTCGCTATGATTGACCAGACAATCACAGACAGTTTAAGGGAGGAGATCGGGTACAGCTCCATAACCCATAAAAGAGGAAAGGACTTTCGCCCAAGCAGTCATGATCCTAGGAAGGAACCTACAGAGTAATGACTGATGAGGTTAGGAAGTCGTGACACCATTAGCGCCATTTACGGGCCAGAGCTACAGAGATGCTACAGTGTCAATCCGTTGGGTAATGATCCTACTAATAAATATATACATATTGTGGCAATATCGACCATGGAGTAGTCTAACGTACTTCTAACAACGAACTAACGCCAGCATATCCTGTGAAGACATTTCAGTCAATATCGTACCATTGGTGGTACTGTCATTGCGTTTAGCGTTGTTAAATCAGTGTATGCTCCGAAGCGCACATGAACTACGTGACATGTTGAGGTTACTTTGTTGTGAGTCTTTCCAGAAGTGGGATTGCGTAGACGGGAAGTTAAAGTGTTTTAAGGGCTACTTTGTGCAGTGTATTGATTTAAATAGTAGTATATTTAACTGTTTTCTTTTTATTTAACATACTTTGGTATCGGTATGTAAATTAATTAATATGCGATGGAAGAGGAACTGGCATCAGGAAAGGGAATACGCAAATGAGATAAAAGCCTGTATAGGGAAGAATGGTGTAAAGTAGTTGACAAAGACATAGGCCTATAAGGCTCGAAGAGCTAAATATTTCCTGATGAACAACTATTTTATTAGTTAGTTGTTTGATTTGCGGAATAGAACTACAGCTTCCTACAGAATAGACCATTTGTGTTATTTCGAACCTTACCAGCCCACACATTCAGTTTTTGTGTACTCTTTTCAAACCTGATTCTCTGTTGACCTGTAACAGCGATTGTCTCTGGTAAGCATACTAAAGCAAACCGTTGCTTCATCAATATTGACGATTTTGTGTCAGATGTACTCATACTGGCTTCAGAAACCTACTGGCGCAAACGAAACGGAAAAACTTAAGTAGGTTTTAAGCTATTTTGTTATAAAGTTCGCATGCTGAGCAGATGCTAGAAAACATTTGTGAGGTAGAAGTTCATAAGATTTCATATGTAATCCGCAGTAGAAGCATAAAATTATTTATTTTTAAGACATGCCACAGCCGCTTTCCAACGTATTAAATTTAACTGTAAGGGACAATTTCATCAGATTTCGTTAAAAATTGACAATTTTTTGTTTACCCTACGTATGGTTCTCTAGATCACGCACTAGCCTCATCGTAAGATATGGTTGTCTAGCTTCTCTCTTTAGAACAAACTTTGTACTTGATTTATTTGAATGTTACTCAAAATTTTAGGCTTTTATGTGCAACGATGGGTATGTAGGCATATTTTCTACATACAATGCAACACAAGTAGAATTCAAAAAAATGTATGAAAGGGAAACAAATTAAAAAAAAAACTTATAAAGGATTTATCCTACACATCCTATATATCCTATACATGTAATTTACCGCCATTTGCCTCCGTATGTTTGCAGACTTGTAAGAACAAATGGGCTGTGCGAGAACGGAGTAAAACAAAAATGTACATAATAAATTAACAAATCTCTTACTTACTTACCAAAACAATTACACTAGCATAGGATCTAACTAATCTTGTCCATTAACATCTAGCTCTACTGCAGCTCCTTGTTTGTCCCATTTTCCCCACTCGTCGTGCCGGTGTTCAGATTGGGCGTCACTGTCGTCCCCAAACAGCAAACCTCTTTTGAAACGACCCTGCAAGAGAAATTTAAAAAATATTACATAACTATATTTCAATTGCTTTTTTCTTGAAATATATAGCGCGGTATCCTTGATCTAGGCCATCAGCATAATTATTGCTGTCGTCGTAATCATTACTAGTAATTTGGTGTTTGAAGTCACTATTTATCCTTCACGAAACTAAATTCGTCAATTAACTTTCGTTCGTTCGTTTTTTCATTACAACATAGGGATGGGTTACGATAAAACAATGATTAACTATGAAAATGGCGCAATTTTAAGCGTTAGAAATATATTAAATGTTAGTATTTATTGTTTTAAGGCCTTTTGATATATGTTACACAATAATATTAAGCCTAACCACAAATATAGGTTATGCCCTAGAGATACCCGGAAATAATTCTGAAATAGTTCACAAGACGTGACCTATTAGCATTAAATTTCATTGTATGAAATATACGAGTATGCTAGATTTCCGAAAGGTGCACTTTTTATGGCAGAATGCGTCCTAATTATATCGTGTTAAAGTCGGAAGCTAAAAGAAACTTCTAAAATAACAGATTTTAATGTAGCAAGGTTTTGTGCATATTGCTTAACACCGTTAAGTTATATTTAAGGAAACCTTATTAAGAGGGGCAATTAATTGGAGCGATCGGGCAGAAATGTAAACTATGCAACCCATATTACCAGCGGGACATGGGACGTAAGAGGGAAGCCGATAGGTTGAATTCACGCAAAGATCGTAAGAGCAACAGACGGGCTAAACTAATATTCGCAAAATTGCTGACTGTAGGGTGTGCATAAAAAAGTAAGCATGATATTAGTAACTTACTATCATATTGTACCAGGTTATTCAAAATATGGAATAACTCGTTTATTTCTGTAAATATGAACTATATAACAGTTCATTCTAATTGCATGTCGACTATGATTTCTGGAGGAACTTTTATAATAATTTTCCTTCCGCCTCCCTATTGCTTCGGCAGACAGTAAATTAATGTGAAAGAGCTTTTAACATTAAACTTGCCACGTGTAATTAGACATACAATCTTAGAAATCCAGTCATATCGGAATAGATCGTATACCGCTCGATCATTCCCGACAGGATTGTATCTTAGCTTCACTTTTCACTGGATACCATGCGACGGACCTGGTGGGGATGGGCATTAGCCATTCTGCTCTCGTGACGGACTCGTGCGAAAGGGTTTGCGGTTTTAGATTTTTTGAATGTTTTTACTCGTTTATCGTGCTCATGTATTTGGTAGTGTACAAAGAAATATGTAGCTACAACGTGGAGTTCGAATTTTTCGTTTATGTGCCTTAGTTTTGGAGAAATAGCTCGCCAAAAATACGTATTTTTTAGCAAAATATAACAACAAATATTTACATTACCGTACCAAATTCAGAAAAAACTCGAACTCTACGTTGTAGCTACATCTTTTGTCATTGCCATGTCGAAATGACCCGATTCGCTCTAGGTAAACGCCCCTCTTAAAGATACCCGTGCACTTTTTAGTGACAAAAAACATTAACATGCCTTGTCATTAACACTAATTTAACAATGATATCTATAAACTAAACCGCCAAAGGGCAATGATAACGCCTCCACTTTGTTTGATTACAGTATACTTAATAGGCACTTAATATTGAACTGTCTAAGAAAAGCTTCTTCTTTGCACAATCATATCATATATAAGCCTGAAGTGTCCTTAAATTATATACATTGGACTAAAATAAACGTTTCGTTTGTTGCACTAGATATAGTTAAATCATTTCTAATTTATGAGTGTTCAATAAGTTCCTTAGATTTAATACCCTCCGGTAATTTTTACTGCGATATCTAAAAAGTGAGCTGTATGTATGTTGGTAAGCCAACTTGTATCTCGTGAAGCATTGATGATATTCAAAAACGCCTACGCAAATGTAAATTAAATTTGGTAGGTACCAGCATTTTCCGTAAAAGCTATGTTCAAGAACAGTATAATTAATACATTTCTAGCTTAGGATGGTACCTGGATGCTTAATACAATAAGCAATTAGTCGTATTTAATTTCTCTTACACTAATGAATTATTCATGAATTAAACAGACTAATTGTCAAGTTTATCAGAGCGACAGTGTAATCTCAAGTATAGTTGATAATTAATACACCTTATAATGAATGGCGCTGAAAAATGATCATGTAAATACAAAATACAAACATTGTCAGATAAATAATATCGCAAAAATTTTCTTTTGTATTTTGGTTAGAGCAAAAGCTATTAAAAGGTCGATGTGTAGGACTTGGATTTCATAACTTTTAACAAGCAATCCGCATGAAATGGTAACTAGTAAAGTGCAACTACTGATGATGCTTTCGGTATTCATAATATAGGTAGCTTTAATATGGTATCGGAAAAAGCGCTGTAGCTTTTCCATACGTTGACCAAAAATTAGTCTAATGTTTCAATTACAAGATCTTTGTCAAACGCGCACCCTCTAAAACATTTTTTTTCTATTTTACGTTCCTAATGTAGCTATGACAGTTTTGTATTTAAGCACTACATGGTAACATCACAGCTGGTTACGAAGGTTACTTACAGACTGCTTAGCAGCTATAACTACCAGCTATGTACCGACTCATTATCAGATAACTTATTCTTAATTACATTGCTTATTTATACAAGTGGTCAATGTCGATGTATGCCACTGGTCCACTTACTATTGCACTGCAAACCCGTTGATGCGCTATGTACGTCACTACCAAAGCTATTATGGAACGGAAATTTTTATTTTCCAATGTTGGTATCACTAAAATTCATAGAATGAACATTAAACAAATTCCAACTCGTAACACAGTAGCTGCCACGGGCCTTGTCAAACTTTTTTTTATTAAATTTCCCACATTTTCTTGTGTAGAAGACGGAAACCGCGCAAAATAAACAAAATTGTATAAAAATACCCGTTTCATAAAAATAAATAGGGCTACCTGCTACAATATATTATGTTATGTTATATAATGCTTATTCGAGCACATATATTTGATTTTATATTACTTTACAAATGATTACTAAAAATTCTTAATACTACTTGTTATTATATGATACAAGGTGTGTGACGTTTTTAGAGTTTTACTTCTCAACGACAATGCAAGACGATATTCTAACTTACCAACACGTACTGCCTTAATAACAAAAATGTTAATAATATAGAATCAGGCTTATTAATTCGCCAATAAACACAATCCAAATCAACAGCCGATGTATGTATTATTTTTCGAGCTACTGAAGATTACTGTCAATCAATTAATATATCTCTAATCTGAAACTGTTTACTTGACTTATATTTAAGCAATTCTTAGAACTTCCACAGAGGCGCCCCACTTAAGAAAATTGCAGTGTACATCCTAAAAATTGGCTGTCTCCTGACCGCTTATTCGTGTCTCGCGTTTGCTTTCCATCTCGCGTCCTAAATCAATATAAAAATCTGATGGGTAATCCTGTTAGCAGTCATTGAATTACTCGGGGTGTTTTCCTGTCGGTTTCTACCGCCGAGTTTCTGTTTGGGGAGTCGCTGGATGTGCTCGAACAGATAACACTCTCTGTAATTAAATTCTATCATGGCGTATCACACATCGGATCAAAGAGTTCATTTGCATTAACAAGTTAAAGGGCATGTATTCACCGGTGGTGAGATATCGGGATGATCGAAAATACCCTTTGACATGTTCTCCGTTGATTGGAGCTTTGTATAGAGGCAATCGGTATGCCAAGTTTAAAAAAAATGTCAAAATGCTAAAAATACGAGCACTTGCATTATTCACGGACTTACGTATTTATAGTTTGGTTTTTTATTTTAAACAACACTTAATTGAAACGACTTTAATTTTTCTCGCTCAAGTCTTGCAGGTTTTTCTATTGGTAAGGCATTAATGGTTACAAATGTGTTGCATAAGATATACTTCTATCAAGAGTAAGACACACAGATGCCGCTCTCCAGTCTTCATGTTACTCGTAATTCTCATTCTACTGAAAGAAAACACAAAAAAAATCTATCCAGATCGTCAATAAATACTAATAATATTATTATCATTAATCTCAATGTTTACTCATTTATCAAGTTATTTGCGTTTATTTGATCACAAACAGCAAACACGTTATTTACTAAATGTTTGAAATACTAACATGGACTCATCCTAATAGCGAAAATTCGTTTATGTACGCAACAAAGTTTTTTGTTTAAAAATAATGTTGCTACATCCTAGAACTACCAAATCCTTGGCAAAAAATAACAAACACAAAATAATTGAAGTTTTAAATTTCACCCCTCCTATCGACAAATTTTACCGAAGTAGATACTTCATTAAGAGGGGCGTTTACCTAGAGCGAATCGGGTCATTTTAAGCACCTACCGTTTTACATTTTACCGAGTTATTCGAAACTTTTTCGAAGTGAAGTTTTGACATGGCAATTACAAAAGATGTAGCTACAACGTAGAGTTCGAGTTTTTTCTGAATTTGGTACGGTAATGTAAATATTTGTTGTTATATTTTGCTTAAAAATGCGTATTTTTGGCGAGCTATTTCTCGAAAACTAAGGCACATAAACGAAAAATTCGAACTCCGCGTTGTAGCTACATATTTCTTTGAACACTACCAAAAACATGAGCACGATAAATGAGTAAAAACATTCAAAAAATCTAAAACCGCAAACCCTTTCGCACGAGTCCGTCACGAGAGCGGAATGCGAATGCCCATCCCCACCAGGTCCGTCGCGTGGTATCCAGTGAACAGTGAGGCTAAGATACAATCCTGTCGGAAATGATCGAGCTGTACACGATCTATTCCGATATGACTGGATTTCTAAGAATGTATGTCTAATTAGTAATTACACGGGACAAGTTTAATGTTAAAAGCTCTTTCACATTAATTTACTGTCTGCCGAAGCAATGGGGAGGCGAAAGGAAAATTGTTATAAAAGTTCCTACATAAATCATGCAGTTAGAATGAAATGTTATATAGTTCATATTTACAGAAATAAATGGGTTATTCCATATTTTGAATAACTTGGTATAATATCATAGTAAGTTACTAATATCATGCTTACTTTTTTATGCACACCCTGCAGTCAGCAATTTTCCGAATATTAGTTTAGCCCGTCTGTTGCTCGTACGATCTTTGCGTGATGTCAACCTATCGGCTACTCTCTTACGTCCCATGTCCCGCTGGTAATATGGATTGCATAGTTTACATTTCTGCCCGATCGCTCCAAGTAAATGCCCCTCTTAAGAAAACCTCCAGATTATCTTTAATATCTTAATCAAGCTGAATACAGTAAACGTTTACTTACCTTACCCCATTACTTTTGTTTATTTTACTGTTTATAAACAACTAAAACGGTTTGTTTTAATCGTTTCAAAGCTGAGAGAGATACTGACATATATTTAAGTCACGCTCTCTACTACCTGTCGACTGGAACAGTTTACTAGAGAGAAAATGTTCAAATAAAACTTTTATGGATTTATTTCCGTTTGTTTGTGATATTTAGGGCCGATTGCACAAACACGTTTTAATTTTATCAACACCAATAAGAATGCTTAAAATTCGTGGTTGTCATGGTTTGGTCCGAGGTTAACACCGCGATCAAACTGATCCGGGTTGTTGCAACCGGCCCTTAAGGTTACTGCATTATAGGGTACCTACCAAGTTTGATCCGTCAATAGAAAAGAAAGAATGGTACTTTTCTCTAGGGTGAGAGCAAGATGGGGTAGCAAATTTTACCGTTATTTAAACTTTGCCTCGCGACCATAGCTGTCATACTGTCAAATTCATCAGAATATCGGGCAAAATATACAGTGTTGGACAAGTCCTGTCAGACTCCGTTAAAGCGGCGGTGGTTCCATTTTGATAATACTTTCGATATATGCGCCAAACGTATAGTTACGTATCCTCAAGTGACATGAATGCAGTTTAATATCCTCGACGCAAAATGCAAAAAAGAACTACTTATTTTTTACTAAAGCGGAAGTTAACCATAGTGAAATTAAACAAATTTAGTTATTAAACTACATCGGGACTATGTATAAAATATAAACGATGGCAAACCCCTTCCAAAACCAGATCGTTGCTACGCCCATGATATATATTTATTTACGGCAAAGACATCCATGTAAAACGACGCTGAAGTTCATCATTAATTTTCAAAAAAATTTAAATTGCAAGTTTCTAAAGTCGAAATTTCTTGTTTCTGAACCAGATCATTCTATCACATCGTCAAGTCTGCTGGATATATCATCCCACACCACCAACCACCCAAACGCAGTAACAGGTAAATAATAATAATATCTGGCGTCAATTTACGTTTTTTTTATTTTATTTTTGACGGGTGTTAGCAGCAAATTAAAGGATTGATTACAAAATGGGAGCGTACTAAAAGCTGATATTTCATACTTGTTATGTGTTAACACAGAATCAATTTTTGAAGGGAACTTGCCATATATGTATGTATGTATGTGAACGACATCCCAATTTGCCGCCAATGAACAAAGCAAGATTCTTGAAAACTGCAACAAACTTAGTGCGTCTAAACTAAGTTACAAAACATGTAACAAGAAGATAGTAATAAATATACTGTTTTATTTATTTCCACTCATTAACATAAAGTTCATCACTATCTGCCAGAAGTCATTTGGAAATTTAAATTCCACCATTTCAAAGAATTTTTAAACATCATCATATGCAACTTTATTCCGTCCAAATCATGTAGTTCTTTAGACAAGGTGGCAATTTCCAAATTTTGCGAATTGCTAAAAGAGATTCTCAATTTTTATAAAAACATTTTTTGGCAGATAAATCGTATTTTCCTGGAAAGGAGGAGAGGGGATAACAATCAGCAGAAACCAGGCAATAGAAAAACCATTCGCCTTACGAAGTACACATTTTAAGACGTGTCAGTTTTAATGTTGTAGTACAAAACCTACTATTGAATAGTCAGGTGCCTTATTACTTCCACACGCAACGGATAGAATCGCTTTAAAATGCCCGAAAACGTCCAAAAACAAAATTTGAGCAAAGAAATTATTTTCTGTTCGTGTGTCGGTCTGTGTGTGGGCGTGAAATTGTGGGGCAACTACCCTTTTAGCAATTTTTATTCCTTTTCGTTTTAGTATGTGATTAATAGTATAATTGCGAGTATTATTCGTCGCTATAAATTTTCGGTGCAGCAGACTGTTTAGAAGGTATTCGCAAAAAATCGTCACTTAAAAAAACGATTTTTCATAAATATCTCCTTAAATGCTTAACATATTAAAAAAGCGAACATACCATCCGATACGAAATAAAAATTTTCACAAAAAGTGTTTTAAGAATTTTTTCTAATATTTTGACATCGTCGAAATATTTCTAAGAAACTGGATTTTGGACCCCGTCCACATGTTTTTTTTAATATTGCTATGATTTTTCTGATAGAAAAGTACTCTTGCAATTTTTTGTTGAGGTTATAATTTTGTAGTTATTTAGAAAAACTCAGTATAACCAGGCGCTAAAACCGTTTAAAACATGTTTATTGTATATTTGTATATACCTGTCTTAGACATTTCGATTACCTTCATATTACAAGGCCATACAATCGTCTAGCGATTTTTTTAAACCAAGAGGGTGTGGGCTACCCTTACGTTTAAAGCCCCATAAATATTTCAGGAGTAACTATATTCAATTTCGAAATCTTAGGTATCCCAAATAGCGTATAAAGTGATGCAACCTGCTACTGGGTTTGAATGGTTGGTGGGGTGGGGTGATACATCAACAGATTAGGACGTCACAGAATGATCTAGTTTGGAGATTGAAAATTTCAAGATCAAGAGTTGAAATTTTACTTTTAAACTTGAAGCTTTTAAAAGTTTCCGCATGGCCCGTCAACGCCTTCGTATACTGCATACATGTATATCATTATAAGAATTATCCTTTGTCAGAATCTCATACATGATGATCATTCTCTCTCAACATCCACTATTTAATCGACCGTCTCATTTGTTTATTGACTCATCCCAAACTTGTATCAACACAGTGTTATGAGGCACACAAAAGTTGTAGTATTCGTCTTTATGAAAGAAACAACGCGGTCTGCACATCCCCACCCCAAAGAGAACAAAATCCGAGGCACCACCACTTTACTATATTAAAACAGAGTCAAAAGTTCAAACCCCTATATTTTCACGTAGTTGGGCTCTTTATGTGACAGGGCTTGTCGCTGTCAGTGGACGGTGAAAGACGTATTAGGGACTAGCATTTTAACAAAGGTCCCGCATGTTGCCCTTTACTCCCCTTTCTTGTTTACAACCGTTACTGACGCGAACCTTTGTAGGAATGCCCTGAATATTCTGAATGTGACTGATGATGAACGATGAAGTTGGCAATATGAAATTGAAACTAGGTAGTTCAGCGTCTATAAAAGTAGGATATTATTTTTTTCAACTATTTTATCGATTTGTACCTTTAGAACATATCAATATATCATCAATATTTATTATTGTATACAGTACGACAAAAACTTTTAACCCACGTTTAATCAGGCGACAGGAACACTATTTTCTATCAAAAATGGAATTCCTTTAGCAACAACTCTACTAGAATTTGTTTACTTTTTTTGTTGAAAAAAAAGATATATTATCGAATTATATGTAGATATATGTAGATATATGTAGGTCAAGATCGATTCGACTCAAAATCGGCCAATACTTCTACTGCGATTTATCTAAATCGCACATATAATTAAATTTCAATTTCATCTGTATTTTAACTAACGTCATCTAAACTAGGAGTGATCAATATCGATGCGATTCGAAGTCGACACAAATTATCAATAGACTCGATTCCAATCTTTACTATGTAATGTTATTTCTTGCCAAAAGATTTCACTACTTTTTTGCAATATTTTAGGAAATCCTGGTATGGTACTTCTAATTATGAAATTTTCATCGGCTCCATCTATACAACACGATCTTTATTAGACAAGCTCTAGCTGCCGCGACCTTTAATTATTGACGACATACCTGTGGATAAGTAGAAAACTATAATTATGGTAACTACTGCATAACAATGTTTTGAGAAAATCCTGTTTAACTCTTAGATTTTCGATTTGATGCTTGTTTTACAACTTACTTTGTGATTTTGGATCGTACAGAAATAATAAAATAAGTTAAGCAGAAAGCTTATATTGCAGTCAATCAATAGGGAAATACCTAATACTCAACTGGAGAAAGGAACATTACAGTAATTATTCTGAAATTTTCACGTCAGCCATAATATCACTATATACAGGGTGATTCAGATTTTACTAGAATAACTTCAGGTATCGATAGAAGTAACCGAAATAATGATAGTTTATATTATAAACCATACTACAAAAACGCTTCCGTTTGAAGTAAAACGGCGCCAAAGTTTGAAATATTTTTCGGTTTTTATTTTATTACTCGTAAGCCAGGGGATGTAAGTACGCAAGTGTTTGGTTATATGCTAAGGGCAACGTAACTGACATGTGATAAAAAATTTAGATGAATTGCTATACAGGGTGTTGTTTTTGTGGGTGTCAACTGCACGAAATCTGGTAGAACTTTTTTGATATGTCGCTTAGTTTTCGAGATATTGCACTAAATTCAGGACACACTACGACTACCATGGAAGGGACTCAAAATGAAATGACACTGGCAATTAACATGTTTTAAATAAATAATGTCAAGAACGAAGAAAATTTAATAATAAAAATACTTACATACGACAACAAAATTATAATAAGTGTTCGAAGTGCATTCCTCCAGCCTCGATACATTTATTGCATCGCCGAATCAATGAATTAACTGCTGCTCCAATTTTAATGGGATCATTTCTTAACTCGTTGCAGGCGTTCTGTATCCTTTCAGTTAATTCATCGCGAGTGTTGATTTGGGTTGCATAAACTATTCCCTTAACATGTCCCCAAACATAATAATCCAGGGGATTTAAGTCAGGTGAACGCACAGGGCAAGCCACCGGCCCCTCACCGGGAATCAAATTCTGACGGTTGCCGCCTTGACGTCCTATCCATCGGCGAGGATAATTTTCGTCTAGCCAGTGCTGCACTTGCCGTCCATAGTGTGCAGGAGCACCGTCTAGTTGCATCCAACATTCTTCACGTAAATTTAATGGAACATCTTCAATAACTTCAGGAAGAATATTTTCCAGAAAATCATGGAACAAATTGGCATTCAATCGAGGAGGAAGAAAATGTGGTCCACACAGATTGTTACCTATAACGCCAATCCACACATTTGCACTGAACTCGTGCTGAAATGAGGATTGCCTAATACACCTAGGATTTTCGTGATCCCAGACATGGAGATTATGGTAGTTCACGACTCCAGCTCTCGTGAAATTAGACTAATCTGTTCAAAAAAATTTGTGCAGAAAATGTGGATTTATTTCGACTGACTCCAAAATCCATCTACAAAACGTAAGACGCCTTTCAGCATCTTCAGGTAACAAACCTTGGACAGGCTGCAAATGGAAGGCTTCTCGGTGGTCTTGCTTAAGAGCTCTAAACACCTTAGATTGACATACACCGAGTTGTCGGGCTGCTTGACGTGTACTCATTGTTCTATCATTGTTGAAAACTTGAAGAATTCTGTTATCTCTTCGACAACCAATGCCATTTTGATTATTGAGAACTCCAAATCCATGTTCACGAAAACGACGATGAACTTCTACAAAAGTGTGGAAGTGCGGAACTCTTCTGTTCGGAAAACGTATGCGGTACTCTTCAACGGCAGCATTAGAATTTCCGTCGCAGAAACCATAAACATAATGAATGTCGGCGTATTCGGCATTTGTAAACATTCTGGGCATCTTTTCACACAATAAACGTCACAACAAAGGTCTCAAGCAACAATGACATTTATTTTGACTTAGGACTTACGCTAGGATGTGTTTTGTTTTTCAAGGCATGCTGCTATTTGCTCAACGCAGCTGAGCTGTGTTCGGAATTTAATAGAATATCTCGAAAACTAAGCGACATATCAAAAAAGTTTAAGAACAAAAAAAGTTGGTAAAAAGACTAAATATATCAGAAAAAAAATAAATTTGTCCAGTGTCAGTTACGTTGCCCTTAGCATATAACCAAACACTTGCGTACTTACATCCCCTGGCTTACGAGTAATAAAATAAAAACCGAAAAATATTTCAAACTTTGGCGCCATTTTACTCCAAACGGAAGCGTTTTTGTAGTATGGTTTATAATATAAACTATCATTATTTCTGTTACTTCTATCGATACCTGAAGTTATTCTAGTAAAATCTGAATCACCCTGTATATTTATATTTTCTTACGAAAATCATTAACTAATACATTACACAATTCTGTTAATTTCATGCGACTACGGTCGACTTTTATAAAAGCGATGAAATAAAAAAATGATGATAAACTACATACAAAATTAACTTATTATTGTAAACAATTAAGTTTGTTGCAATGAATTTAAGATCTCATCAACTTGCATTTCATTATTAAAGGTAGGTCTTAGATATAATATAATAATAATTATAATAATAATAATATAATAATATATAAGTCCTGTTACGACATCAGTTTCTTCTGGAAGGCTTGGCAGCAGCTCCATATATTGTATCTTTAGCTGATAAACAATGTAGTTAATGTTTTGATAAATTTGTCTCTTTGTTATTGTATAGTCACCTACTTGTATAGTTTTTTTTTTATAAATCAGTGTTATATGTTATGTGAAATAATTTTGTGGTACCTAAATACTCGTAGATTGTTTCATTTGTTTCTGTAGAAATGTAAGTTTGCTAAAAATCGAATTGATTCCGATAAATCGATTCACAATAACCGATGTTTTAAATGAATCATTGAATCATTTCAGGTGGAATCGATTCACCGGCCATTTTTGACTATCCCTATCCCTATTAATCACCACCATATTTTGATATCTTTAATATCACGCTAACGTATCAGTACAACAAATATTGTCCAATGAACGGAAAACCCTAACTAGAGGGCATTTGCAATTTTTGATAAATATGCGCTTGACGCTTAAACATAGGTACATATACGCGGCAATATGAAAATTAATAAATCTTTCTTTAAACCCGGGAATATGGTAAATGGTTAATTAAACTTCACCACCTATTCTTACTAAGATAATTGAAGAAAAATCTGTCTAATATATTCCATGCCTCAGATATGAATAATAAAGGTTCTGTAAGCAAAGTTTTTCAACAAATCGTCAATTAATTCTCACTTTGTGATCCCCCTCTGTCGTTTTGGCACCAGTCATTTCCCGTTGGCGTGCCTTATCTGATAACTCAATAAAAATAATCCTTTTTGCGGAACAGGGAGCTCATAAAGGAAAAGGCTTGCCACTGCATCAGACATGCTATATTGGAAAATACATTAGAAGCACAAAAGGACTTTTATTCCTTTAATTCTGCACGTTTGCTCGATTTGCCGATGTAATCGTTAAACCAACACTTAATTGAGGATACTTTTGCGGTTTTTACCAATTCTTGTCATAATTTAAAATGACAGAATAACAACAAACCAAACAGGGCAGGCGTCTAGTTTTCTTTTAAATAAAATTTAGATGCCAGAGATACTTCTGAAAGTCTACCACTATTCTCTACATTTTTGGAACTGAAATGCGTTACCACTCTATTATCGAAACTGGGATTACATCATCTTAAAGAGATAAACTCAAAAGGCAGTTGAAACAAATCAAATCGTTTTAAATTAAAAGTAATAAATGGCATTATAAATAAAAGTTGCGAAGTGCATGTTGTACCTATATATACCTACAGCCATCGCAGCTTATAGACGTCAAAGGTTTCAGCTGAAAAGCAAAGAATAAATCCGACAAAAACATTATAACTTGTGGAATGATTTTCTTTATTTCATAAATGAAGCTATGCAGCTTATAGCAATTCTTTGGAATTCAATAACTCTGACTATATTAATGTTACCTGCTCGATATATACTGGACAAAGAAATTAGAAAAGTACTACAATACAGTCATACTGACGACACAAAGGCAGCATTGCACAAGTAAGATAACACACTCTACCTTCACCATGCTTTATCGCCAGTTCAACTGATGTATAGGTACAATTTATAACGAACAAATTAGTTTGTTTTACCCTGCATTAAGCATCATGTCATAGAATATATATATGCAACAGTTACAGAAAATTAGATCTTCAGGTCGATTAAGCAGTTTCAGAAAACACTATAGAGGGTTGTTCAGGATAAGTAGGTTCAGTGGTTTTAGGAATAAGAGACGTGTTAGCAATAGGATGGTCATTTTCAAAAAAGGCTTAGAAACTGCAATCCCAGAAAGTTCGAGATAGAAAATAAAGTTAATTCAAGACACCTTCCGAATTGACTACTATAAGTTACTGTMGTCACTTTCATGTCTATTGCTGACTAAAAAACAATAAAATTCATACAGATTTATAGGAAAAATATAAAAAATGATACATATGACAGCCATTTTCAGAAATAGCTAGTGTTAACTTAAAATATTTTACAACTTTAAGAAAAACGGATATTATGTCTCATTGTTACCAACACATAAGTTTTGCAACTCCTCTTGTATACTAAACTAATCTTTTTGTGTATCTTTTTTTTAATAATTCCATACGAACAAGTAGGATTATGAAGTAATTCATACGGTTGTGTGTAAGTTTTGCTAGTAATACACTGTAACACTGCTACATGCTAGCTAAAGGTACTAAATAGATAAAGTGCCGCAATTGGTTTGTCGTTGTGGTACCAAAATAGCGGACATATAGTGACTTTTTAAGGAATTTAGCTTTTATAGGTTGTTGACGCGTTGACAGAGTGCTTGTGGTGTGTTGAAAACAGAAGTTAGACTCGACCCTAACATTCTATAAACACTAAATACCCCAAAAAGTCACCATATGTCCGCCATTTTGGCGCCACGATGACAAACCAATTGCGGTACTTCATCTGTCTAGAAATTTTAATGCTAGCGGATAATCTGCGCCATCTGTGGACCAGAGTTGCAGGTATGCAGATGTGGCGTTAATGGGACAAAAAGTGACAGAGAATGTGGCGAGTCTCCAGTAAATTATATCTATCGAAGTTTATACAGCGACAGGGAGATGTCTGTTCTAGAACGCCTGGCGGGAGTATAAATAGCCCGGGGAAGTTCTGAATTCGAAAAGCAGAAAGCGAAAGGCGAAAGGCTTAGCAAAGCAGGTGTTTTTAGTGTAAATGTGTTCAGTATAGTGGTTTACTGAATTAGTAGTGTTAAAATATGAACTAGTTGTGATTAGATTTAGTTGTACGTGATACAAGGGTTTAAAATAAAAATAAAGTGAGGTCAGAGATCCGCATTTGTCGAACCAGTTCGTCGTAACAGTACTTTCCATTTCACACATATTTTTAAGACTTCATTTAAGAAGTTTATAACTTATGAAGAATAAAATTTTCTACGAGTGTCCCGCAGAAATGAAAATAATGTTACCTATAAACACTCTGGTAGTTTATAAAAAGGCTATAACCACGAATCCAACTGGGATAATGCCCTGCGTTCTGCCACTCCCGTTTCAAAAGCAAATTTTTTCCTCGCGGACCCCTGCGCATAATTTATACCCCGGCAAATGCATATTTTAAATAAAGTTAGAGTTGTACATCGCGTCACACGCTGTTGACAACGCGGCTACAAGAAATGTATTTTACGGCTTGTAAAAGTTTGCCGGGGGTAAACATTTCACAGCATAAAACTTTTACCGTGTTTTGTCGTCCACATCCAACACATAAATAAACTACAAACGAACAGCATACGCCGCCAGTGCCGACTAACAAACGCTACAAAAACTGAAATTGAAAATGCAGGATTAGCTATGCAACTTTTTGTCGTCCGATGGAAATGGGAGGCTACGGAAGCCCAAGTGTTCAATCACTTTTGACAACGAGTCAATCAATTGCAGCCAAGCTTGGTGCATGCGACATGCTAATACATTCATTTGTTTAATTCAATGCGGACTGAAACGACATATAATACTGCTTAATTCAGAAAATTTCAATAACCACTCTTGCATAAACTCCTTAAATCATTGTTTCATTTACGTAAAGCATCCAAGGCATTTCAGCATTTCACCAAGATGCACCTTCTACAGGATACAAACGCTTACTTTTCATCGCTGCTTACAGCATAGAAGTATGGAGTAAAAGCAGCTTTTTATAATAATTACTGATCAACTGTTTTTCAGAATACCTCCTTCAAAGCATCCTTATACCACAAATCAAGAATGACAATAATAGAATATCAATTAGGACTAAATCATCCCTTTAACAAATGTATATAGAAAAAATAAATATCTATAAATTACGCATCAAATCCACGCAAACAGTTTGAGATCCAGTAGTGCATATACTAATGCACTAAATGATAAATAAATGCATAATTATTATACATTTTGGTCCATTTCTGTAACAGAACTTTTTTTATTGGTTTATACCGAGATGGATGCTTTGGAGAACATATTAATTATTTCTTACAGCTTTTCAGTCAATGTGTAGGTATTTAAACCTGCCTAATAGGTATGGTATAGAATGCTACATCAGCACAGACGAAATACAGCGAGCAATAAGGATATACACGTAGTTTCATGCGTTAGAACAGGTTTTAGTACCCTGTTTAAATATTAAGAGGTATCCAGGTAAAAATCGGTTTACACCCAGCATGGACCATAATAAATAAATGACATCCTTTCAAGGTATTCGCAAATAATTTTTCTAAACAGCAACTGCAAAATGTTCCGATCTCATGTTCCTCAATATACATTTTCCGATTGTTCTATGTTCTCGACCAGTTGACGCAACAAAACTCTTAACGTTTGGTTCTAGCCATGACATTCTAATTCAGTCTTTATTTTGTTCTAAAATTTAGCTAAACTAAGCAGTCAAGGTGTAAAATACATCGTAGTAAAGCCACCACTAGGAGACGCACACCAATTTTCACAAAATAACCGGGCAATCGGATATGTAGCTCTCTCTGTGCTTACAGTCTATACCAACATAAGCGGTAGTTCGTAAACCACCACTGACTGACATAAGCATTTCACAAAATTACATGCCCACGTTTAAATGGTATACTAAAGTAGCTACTAAGCCTAATGAAACAATCTTGCCAAATTGCTCAAGTCGACGATATGCGCGCCACCTCTTGGTTGTTTTATAAGTTCTCGGGGGATACGGAAGCATTGATTTAGATTAAAGAACGACAAATTTGATTTGATTTCAAACGTTATCAACTCAACATCTTGATTTTTATATACAACCGTGGGTAAGCTACCCAAAATGCCTAAGAAATCCGACCTCGTAACTTTTAACACGAAAATATAAATTATTATTTTTAATTGGCTTAAAATAGATCCGGAATAGTGGAACTCCCAGAATTCTGGAGCGATCGAGTTTAGCACGACCAGACGTGTATGCGGAATACGGCACTGAAAACCGCAAGTCCCTATCTTTTGTTCGCCAACCATAGCCRTCCACACMTGCTTGCAACCCAATTTGGAGGAAACATGGCGTCCGTKGCACGTATGGCTATAGTGACTCTATAAGCATACAGTTACTGCATACTTGCCAAGCCTATGCTCCTGTAAGAAGATTCAAAAACAAGTCAAGAAAAATAACCCAAAGACTTGTCAGATGAAATGGTGGTTTAGCCGGGATCCTTGCTCTCCCTTTGTTCTGAATGCTAATAAAATATATAATAAAATAAAAAATGCATGAGACGGTAAAAGGTGAAAATATAAGTCTTGCGTAGTTATATTAACTTTTGTAATAATAGTTTACCTAAAATACAACTCCAAAAATTTTCACCACTGTCAAATTTAACTTTATTCAAAACAAATTTATAAACTATCGATGTATTCCTAAATGTAGTGGTATTGGAGCCTTGATAAAGAAATAAATGACTTCGAAACGTCGGCAAAGATACATCTTTTATTAATGTCTCCATCCCAAAATTTACTTATGTACTACGTATTATTCAAAACCTATGACTCCCAACTTCTCTAAATAGAAACGTTTATGGGTTCATTTTAACATAAAATGTTGATCTTTCGTAAGTGTGTCTATCGACAGCCATGCCACTATAGAATAGTCGTCTATAATCCTAAGCTAGTACAGAACCCGCCAAAAACCTACAATTTAACGTATTAAAATTACCTTGTACATTGAAATTTGAAATACATAAATACATTTCAAAGAGTATATTACATAAAAATTAAATAAAACAAGCCCATAAGTCACGGAAAGGTAGGCCTCCAAATATTGAAGGCACACCAAGAGCGCTATAGGACAAGATAGATGCGAGCATAGCTCCCTTCTTTACATTTCGTCCCCCTCCTGCGCACTGGTTTATTTAAGTAGCTCGTAGAACTTTCGCCTCCTAAATTCCACCCCTTCGTCCGTGGGGTTCCTTCGTGAATACTAATTTTATGTATTAATTATCAACTAAGCTGTCGGAAGTACCCTAGCTCTCTTCTACTTTACCAAAAAACGGCTTCGCTTAAGTTTCATGCTTCAAGTGTAATAAGTACGAGTTTGTCTAACTACAAAATTACAAATAGCTATATAATTTGCTTTTCATAGAGCGGACAATATTCTGTTAGGCATTTTTGCTCACTTTAAAAAGGAAACCAAAAGTTTCAAATGAATTTAAAACCGAATACATTTTGTAAGATTGTGTGGCATCTTTTGTATAAGTTACAGTTTAAAGGAGGAGATACACTTAGGGTTTAAATGTATTAATGTCTTAATTGACAAGTTAAAATATTCAAGTAATCTTAACTAAAATAAAGAATATTATACACGTTATACTAGTCATAAAAGCTTTTTTAAATTTATAATTATTTATAACAATTAAAAATATCTTCAGCACAGAGGATTTGTGACTAAGCATTTAGTGCATTACAGAAAAGCGAACGGTCGCCATTTTACTGGTTTCTGACGAAACACTGACAGCGTGACAGCACATCATATTTCGGCCAGTAATCTTCAAAATGAAAATGTTCCTCTCGAATTCTTCTCAAACAAAAACAATCACGCAATATGATGTGAAATAGTGAAAAAGAACTGCCTGAAATTAGCTTGCACAACTCAATTTACGGTATGATGTCAATGGTGTAGGTAAGAAAATTTGTTTGGGTACTTTATGAAATTTATAGATATTGGAGAATATAGACCATTATTTAAATAAGTATAGTAAATACCTAATTATAAAGTGTTTACTAAATTTTCAGTTTTCCCATAAATCAACCACTAGATTTGAATACCATTACATCTTACTTCCATTTTGTCAATACTTCCTATTTTCCTTGCTAAGTAAGCCACTGTCGATGCCAGTTGTTTAGCACTTTGCGATTATCACGTGCAGTGTCCACCTTTTTTCCTGCTCTAACTCTGATATACTGAGGTAATCTTTTAACTTTTAATGTGGATTAAAAAATGATTTCCTTATGAATCCGTAATTAAATCTATTAAAGACGTGCCAAATTGAATATTTAGCTTTTATTAATGAAAACTGCATGAAAGCCATGAAGATTAACTATTATTTAGAATCGGTACGTTATAACTACTGTAAAATGATTTTTTGTCGATAACAACAGTTCTAGGATATATCCAAAAAAAGTAATTCGAGGTTGATATGGCATAATTAAATTATTAAGTAAGTCTTTGCAGTCTCTACATGCATTTCTATTGCGTGACATACCGAAACCCATTCACTGAAGTTAAAGGTATTTCCAACAAGGTTGGACCACTAGAAGCAAGTACATATCACTGTAAGCGTGTAGATATATATTTTCATACATTTATAACTTTCATGTAACACTAACGTATGCTGCTTCAAAAAATACTTCTTTCCAGAATACTTCGTGTGTGGACAAACGCGGTCGCTGTGGTTTAAAAGTGATTAAAATGGGCAAATGCGCGCTCCAGTTTTGACAAAAAAAGTCACATATCAAAATAAGATCTCGTTTGTGTGTTGTGTTCGAAGCAAGACAGCGGGATTTTTTTTCGTGGATTTTGCCGATGGTTAAATATCTCAAAACTTATCGAACTGTCTAAACGAATTTCGATAAATGGCATTGACAAAATACGGATGTGATTTATTGCTCCGCGTCGCGTCCTCTTCACCATTATCCGTCAGAAGATCATAACCAACTTGATAACTTTTTTAACTGAACACCTGTTATTAGATTTCCATTACGTCACTTAATATCTAGAACAGTCTTTTTCATATTTCTTTTACTTCTCCCAGACTATATGCTGAATTGATATCATTTTTTTGCAAAATTCTGCAAGTGCGCCAAACAAGACTCAGGCGTCTGCTAATGGATTAGCGTAATGCAAAAAATTCTCTTTAAGATGACTGAATGGTATACATACAAAGCGCTCTCGTGTAAACTACAAAAGCAACGAGCAGCAAGGGTTGTCCTATTGTCTTCGCAGTCGAACAAGGATGCTTGCAACAACGCTGACATTGTTTATGTATTATACGTACTCAAAAACCTTCGCTTGCATGTAACTGCTTGTTCTGTTATCATCATTAAATCCATACCGCAGTATAGACATTTACGTCATGCAGTAGCGACAAAGATCTGAAATCTATGACTGATCCTCGCAACCTTGAACCGTCCGCCATTTTGGAGGTAGCATATAGTACCTATATATAACGAGAATGAATCCTTTTGTCCTAAAACTGCTCTGTCACAAATAAATACCCCATCTTTAGCGCTAATAATCCAACAGTGCTTGCTTTTGGAAAATAAATTTGCAAAAATTTAAACCTTTTGCACCTTTAGGAACACAAAAAACTCAAGTTACGGTTTAATAATTACGTATGTCGTTTGCGTCAAAACAACCTGTGGACAGCAGTTTCGGCTTATAAAGCCTCCTCAGCACAGCTATAGTCCCAACGCAGACAACACGGCATAGATCTGGCTTCCCTTATATACCCCAAGGTAGGCGATGTGTATGCAAGAATTACAGTGTGGATCACACCTTGCCATCTAGTGCCAATACGGCATCGTCCAACTCGTCTCTGAGCAGAACTAATCTGAACGACAGCCCACTATGTTGTGGGCGTTTAAAAGCCGGCAGACGTTCCCCAATGACGATTTCTGCAAAGAATGCAGTTCTCAAATATAATAATTGCCTCTATGCCATGTCGCCTGCGTCATAACAATCTGTAGACAGCTGTTTCAGCTTATAAAGCCTTCTCAGCACAGCTATACTCCCAACGCAGACAACACGGCATAGATCTGGCTTCCCTTATATACGCCAAGGTAGGCGATGTGTATGCCAGAATTACAATTACAGCATAAAGATAAAAATTATGAAAAGTTGGAGATAATAAGTAATGCAACAAATCTCACGATTATACCCTCTAACTCCTGCGTAATGCTTCTTGATGACCGTTTTATATGAGAGTATGTCATCTTACAAATCAAGCTTTGAATTAATGGGTTTTGTTCCCAAAACCAATAGTATGACGGGACTCACCTTAAAGGACGTCTTGGACAGATATTTTACACACTGCTTACATATCCAAAAAGGCATACGTGTAAGCGACATAGCTGAAAGCCAAATTATATGATGCACTGGCTTGAGTCATTTAATCTATGGTTCTCAGACCAGGATTGAGCTAGCAACATTTTATTTCTCCATTAACATGAATATACATATTTGCCGCATCGGTAATGAATGAAAAGGTCCACTAATTTTCAGGCTAGAACGACACAGATAAAAACGTCGAAAAACGTTGTCACAAAAGGTTCTCTAGGTGTCAATGCTGATAAGATGGGTGCCCCCAGTTGCAGTCGGCTGGGCGTGGTTCGCTGATTAAACCAACATAACAAGAGTAAATTACATGACGAAAAAATTTGAAAATCCATCACTACGCGCTAAAGTACCAGATACAACCAACTGCTGAACAGTATGCTTATTGCGAGAATGTGGGCAACACCATGCCATCTATTGCCAATTAACGGAGATACCCACCCGTCTTGTGGAGGAACCTGTAACCTAAATGGTAAAAGCCGACGAGGTATATCCAATGACGGTTCGAAATTTTGTTAATATCCTTATAGGCTCACAAAAATGAAACGCTAGAATATCGTAAGCAAGTTTATTGGCATTAAACGAAAAAGCTAGCAGCTTTGTTTGTTCCAAGCAGCAGAACAAATTTTTACGGGTGTCTCAAATTTATAGTGATTCTTTTACAAAAATTATGCAAGTACAAGTTTACAAATACAATGCTAGAATATACCCACCCAAAATACCCACCAAAATAACGTTACTGAGGATCGAAATTATTTTTTTACTTAAGATTATTGTATTCAGTTTTACTGCTACTCCTCATAACACACATCGTAAATAACAACACTACCAAACAAAATCGTAAGTGTAATAACAGTAAAACTACGGTACTAAAAAGATAGTCAGTAAAGTGCAAAGTACCCTCAGGTGTTTGTAGGGTTGACCTACGGCCTTTTAGGGTTGTACCCCACGGTGTCATGGTCACACAAAAATTCCTTTTGAAGGTACTCAATAATACGACGAATATCGCCCACTAAATTGTTCCAAGTTTCGTACTATGGAGTCAACCCTCGGAAGGAAGGATTACACAAAATTTCTCAACACACAATACTGGACCAACACAAACCGTTACGTTCCCAAAACCAAGTCTAGAATAAATGTAAACTAAAATGGCAAGAGAAGTTTTCCACAAATAGCTTTTTGGTGGCAAGTAAGTGACCAACCAAAGACAATAAAGGAATACCTACTTCTGTGTAGAAATAGCTGACATACGATGTTTTCGTTTAAATATGTACTCGTACTGTTATATTTAAGGATTTCCCTCAAACAGATCACTTTTTAGAAAAAGATCTACCGCAAATAAAATTCCCTAGGGCCCAGTTGCACAGACATGGATCAAATTTAATCCTAGTTTAATCCGCAGTCAATGCTATCACCAATCAAATAGCCGGATTCATGATGTTGCTAGGCAACGACCGCGGATTAAGCTCGAATTAACTTTGATCCACGTTTGTGCAACCGGCCCTATGACTACTACGCCAACAAAAAGCCTACTCTTCCAGAGCTTTTACCTGCTTACACATTGTTTTAATATTCATCAAATTGTATGTACAAAAACCATGGCAATAGCAAGACAAGTAGCCACACACCCCGTTATTTGATCACAATTCTGATACAAGCAGGGATGCAACACAGGAAAGAAGGCGGCAAGGTAATCTGACCGCCGGAATGGCAGCACCGGCGGCGGCGGAGCCAGGTCGTTGCGTACGGCGTTGTAGTAAGGCAGTTTCCAAATATAGTACAGTAATGTCAGTGTCGGCGGGCGTCTGTGTTCGCCGCCGTCGTACTACTATTGATCCCTTTCGGCGAAAACCCGGCAAAAGCACAGCTCGCGCTTTCGCGGAGGCTCCACCCGTCTTGAACCCTACGCACCTGACACACGTTCGACTTGTTAACACTGGTCCACACGTGCTCCGGATGCACAATCGAGTGTAACCCCTTTGACACTTAAAAAGGGTAAGCGGACCCTGCGAGAGAAAAATGAGGGATGATGGCTGAAACTATCGCGGCGCGCTATTCATTCGAGAGCAATTCAGATATCAGACTTGAAAGGGTGGATTCCTTTTATTTATCAACACGGTTGCCTAAAATGTTGATATACTTGACACTAAAACAGATCTACAGCACAATAACCCACCAGTCGTAGTTCAGTATTTTTTTTTAATTTTTACAATGAAAGATTTTCGTTTGATATTCATATTCGGTAACACCCATATAAAAAATATATAATTTTATATAAAAAACTGGCATGTTGACCCCAGGGGTAGGGTGACTCTAGCAAAAAAAGTTGATAGGGCACACCTGCAGACCATAAGTTACTATCTGGAGAAAACTCAAAGTCAGTCCGATGCTTAGGAGCCGAAATTTCCAGCAAATAAGACTACCTTCGATAAATTACACTAAAAACGGCACTTCTTAATGCCAGACGGCGAAGAAATCTCCATTTAATACCATCACACCAAGAGTGGATCTTAGACTAAATACCTCAGTGAAATACTGAGGGAACACATTATCTCAGCATCGATTCTCTCCTCCAGGGGACTAGAGCTGGATCTTTTGAAGATCCTGAAATGTGCAGTACACTCACAGGACTCGTTAGAGATACACTGCGTTATAAATACGAAACGGCAATTTATGAGAAAAACATCTCCAACGCTCGATAAATCGAAGACAGCGTCTTACATAATATATTTATGGCAAACGCGGAAATGGGATTGCACTCTCTAACATACAGGATGATTTTTTTAACAACGCACCTTAAATTACTTTCCCCTAAATAAAACACTTTTTTAATCCATAAACGATTAAACTTTTGCGAGAATTTGAATGTGGATAACACCATGCCATCTAGTGGCAATTTAACGGTATTATCCACTCGACTCTGTGAGGAACTAATCTGAACGATAGCCCACTTTGCTGTCGGCGTTTAAAAAGCCGACGGATGTCCCCAACGACGATTTCTGCAAAGACAGCAGTTCTCAAGCATAATAATAACAAAATTACGTCTATGTCATTTCGCGTGCGTTTGGACTATAACTGTGCTGAGGAGGCTTTACAAGCCGAAACAGCTATCCACAGATTGTTTTGACACGGGCATAGACGTAATTTTGCTATGGTTAAACTTTTCTTTGCGTGGAAATGACCTGAAATGTATTTTTAAAGTATAGCGGAGTAGACACCCCATCAAAAATTTTAAATGGAACGATGGATCTTACGATATAAATTTAGGAAGCTTAAGGAGAATCTGCCCAGCGAAAATACGCTGTATTTTAAACAGCTCTGGTTACAAATTACGCCCTCAAAAAGCGTAATACCTGATTCAACCATTTTTTTGCAAAGAGATAATCCTATATTAATTTCCTACGATGCCATATTTCACATGAGTTGCACAAATATTTTACAAAAAATTGACAAACTTTCTTTAAAATGCTGTCACTTTAATTCAAAATTTCTGAATACCGCTGTAAGTAATTGATAATTGAGCACCGTACGGAACTCTAGAAATGTCTAATCTTCAAATATATTTAATTTCTGTGACAAAATCTGCAGCAATGCTTACGCAATTCAAAATCAAAAATAGCAGTTTTGCGGCTTGGTACAAGTGTGCGACAGGCCAGTAGGGCTCATTAGCCTGTACGATGCCAATATCTGTTACGGACTAGTTGGACGTTATCCATTATTCTTAGTTAAAAAATTGTCTTCTCTAACTCAAAGCTGTGTTTCACTTGCAAGGTAGATCCCTTTTAAGACTGATAGAGAGAAAACATATATTCGAGATAACGACAGAAAGAAAACTACTAAGTATTTAGTATTTAGTAGTAGTATTTTTATCTGAAAGATTTAACTAGACCCTAAGTTATTTTGCAAACAAATGTGGGAATAAGAAGGGTCTCTGCCAAATGAATTCCGAAATGCCTGAAATCTGAAAAACGTGTTTGCGTGACAATGGCGTCATTATATAGTGAGCAGCTAACTAAATGGCGCGTAATAATTGTGGAAAAATGACGCGGAAAATTTGCCAAAGATGTGCTCTACTTACAAGATTACGCCCCTGCCCACAAGTGGATGATTACATTGCCATACATTGATAAATTTTGTTTTCAATTTGTTGATCGCCCGCCTTATTCTCCCGATTTAGCACTGTCAGTTAAAGCTCAAAAAAACATTTGAAAGGTAAAAGATTTTCAACAAACAATGGCGTCATATGTGCCGTTGAGGGGTGCTTTGCAGACCAAGATAAATAATATTTTAAAGGATTTAGAATTACTTTATGAACATTCTGCTAAATATAAAAGGCTGAGAGAAGTAAAAATTTAGATGGCAATGCCATCTGTCAGCATTACACTGACATGATGACAAATATTGTGGCGTTTTATACGGTAGGTCAGATACATAACAATATGACCTGAATTATGAATTATACCTGAAATAATATAATTAGTGGTCAATAAAGCTTCTCACAGTTACACATTTTTATTACCTCTCATACTCTTCTTCCTGTCTTATCACGCAATTACCAGTATTTAAATCCAATTTGGCAACCCTATAGTTGTGATGCCTAGTTAAAAAGCAACGAGAAATACACAAAAATCGATAATTTCAAGTTACATTTGTTCTTAATTTCTAAAAGAGCTGAAAAATTCGCACCTCTGGGCTTAGTTACGAGAGCCGCACATAGACAGAAAACTAAAGTTACTGCGTCCTGTACATTACCCGATTTCTCATTCGGTACCTAAATAAAAGAAAGTACAAATCAGATGAAAATATCTTAAAGCTACATACACCAGCAGCACTAGTGCCCGGAGCTGTTTGACGTCACCACAAGTTGATCGTATATCTAAGGGAACCTCTGTATTCACGAAAGACGTCACGACTACGACGCGAAAGCATTTAATGGACCAGATTTGGGCATTTAGGGCAAGCTATTCCCGGTTATCCGGAGCCATCCTAGACACGCTTTGTTACACATAATAAATATTACCAGGAAGCGGAACGACTAGTTCTTTTGCAGATATGAGTTATGACGTCGCGATGTTTCTGGTAGGCTTATATCGCTACACAGACCATTACAATGGCAATTTTACTGAATTAGATTTACGCGTTTCTACAAATGATAACAATAAAAACTTCGGTTTTAAAGCAAAGATCCCGGAAAGAGAAAAATCCATCCGAAATATAGGTAGGAAGAACCCCCGTCTATGTTTTGTAAAACAACACCACTTAATAATTATTATCTGCTGTACCGATATGCTTATTTGAAAGCTGATATTCAATATTTTCACGTAAGCTATTTTGTGCTAATGTGCAAACTAAGTAGTGCAATAGATAAAATCATTATGTTTTCCTTCGATAACTGATACACTACGCCACTACAAACGTTGACATCGCACAAATGATGACAAAGGTACTACCTGCTAAAAGAATTGCTACTCAAAACCGCACAGAAACCCAACAATTAACAATAACATTCGACCAAGACAAACGTTAGTTTTGCATTTTCAGCCCAAGGTGACGTCACGCGCAATAGATCCACAAAATCTGTCACCTACTTGGCACAGTATACTTTATTCCCTCCACATTACTCACCAAATTTGATTCACATCCAAAAAGTTTTGCTGTTTTTGTGTTGCCCTATCTGACAAAAGATGAGTTAAATTCAGCTACAACATAGAAGCGTAATTAAATTTTTGACCAAAGAAGGAAATGAGTCCAAAAATTTTCGCCAAAAGGAAGATTAATGAGCATGAGGAAGATGCGCAATCTAATTTAACAATAAAATATTGTACCAAACTATTTCGATGGGGTAGGAAATCAATTCAAGATGACCCAAGATGCGAAAGGCCTGTTGAAGCAAGAAGCAATGAAATATCAAGAATCGTGAGGTTTTGGTCCTAGCAGAAAGAGTTTCAATGATAGCTACTGAAGAGATACCAAAAGCTACAGAATCAAAAATTTTGTATGAAAATTTAGAAGCGAATGAGGTCTTAGCACGCTGAAATGCACGCTGCGAAATTGCTTTCTCCTGAACAAAAACTGTGTCGGCAACAAAGTTGCCAATAAACTTGAGAACTTTGGCTGAAGACAAAGGTATTTTTTTAGAAAATCATAACAGGAGATGCAACTTGGGTGTATCACTGGGATCCACCGACGAAACAATAATCCATGCAGTGGATCCATAAGGAATCTCTACCACCAAAGAAGGCAAGAACGCAGAATTAATTGGGAAACCAGATGGTGACGGTGTCTTGGGATATGGAAGGCATCTTAAAGGCCCCGGAACTGCGATCGAAAGATTATGCTGCTTCACGACAATTGCAACAAAATTTCAGAGCAACAACAAGTTGAAACTCCAATTTGTTGGTAGATGTCCTTTTCGTATCCAAGGCATTATAAAACAAAATATGTGGTCAACATAGTGTTATTCGGCAAGAATATAACACTTGAACAAGCGTTTCAGAGAGTGCTGGATAGATTTACAATTACTTAAGTGAAAAAAATAGACGACTACGACGAACTAAGAGGTTGCCAAATCTAGCAACCTAAACCAATTGTTCGAAATGACGACCTTCCCGTAGGAGTCACAACCGCAACCTCGATTCACAATTCCTACATATCGCCCTGAGAACTTCCGACGAATACATCACGGAAAGTAACGCGAATCCTCTCGCTTTTCGTAGCTCCAGAAAAAGAAGTCACGGGGAGTGAGGTCTGGTGATGTCGGCGGGCACCTTACTGCTAAGTAACAGTTACTGATGTTCAAGTGCCCCTCGAAGAACTAAGGACCCAGAAGGTGTTCTCCCAGTAAATCTCGCCAAACATTCAGTGACCGRCTTTGATGGTGGTTTCCCATTCCCACTGCGAGCGGGTTATCATTCACGTAATAAAGAAATCGTGGCTACTGAATACACCATTTTTATGGAATGTCGATTTATTTGAAAATAACACGGGCATAAGATAGAATTCATCTTTGTCTACTTTGTTGATAGCCTATTTACAGAAATTCTGCTTAACTTGAAAGTCTTGAGGTTGTAATTCCTGGTGCAGAACAGTTGGAACTTGTACTTTTGAAGAGTACGATGCACAGAACGCGTTAAGATATCCGTGCATGTTTCTATCAATTTCGGAGATACTGATATAATTATTTTCAAAAGCTGCCTCAAGAATTCGCAATTCATTAGCCTCTGTTAAAAATTGCTTCCTTCTAACTCTCCTTGCTCGTTGTAAATCTATCCAACACTTTTTGAAACGCACATGGATCTGCATATGTTCTGTCCGGATATCCTGTAATATTCTTCAACAATTTCTTCTTGAGTTTTAAGCATTTTATTACAAAACAATAATGCTGTCGTTAGTTTATCCTTATGTTCACTACTGTTTTTTTTACAACTGCACATCTTTTGTTCATGGCAAGCTTGGGTAGGTACGGAAAAAACATCTTTCAGCAAATTGTAGTTTCATCCTGTCTTTTATTACTATTTTGTTATGGAATTGTGTTTGTTTTGGTACAATTGAAAAAGTGCCACTGGTCACCAGAAATATTTTGAGATAGATTTTTTTATATATTTTAAGATAAAAGATCTATATGGTCCCAGCGGTCTTATTAGGTGCTGGTGCTATAGTCCTTCTACKGTAGGTTTAGCTACCATAAAGTTATAAAACCTAAAGTTAAAAACCATAAAACACTCCAKATGTCATTCAAATTTATTTATGCCACTGGTAGTGCGTAGATCTTTATCCAGAAGTTTATGAAAATTCCTCTCAGGTATGCTATAACGGATTTCCTTGAACATCTAATACCTACAGGACCAGTCTACACTGTCATAAATAAGTTTAAATGTCATTCAGCCTGTTTTTTAACTTTGCAATTTTTAACTTTATGGTAGCTAAACCTCTGTCAGAAGGACTATTAGCAAAAAATATTAAGTATATTTGTTTGAGAAATACTTAGGGTTAGTTAAATCTTTTATCATACGGCAACACCGCAAGAGACAACAGTCCGTGCAAGCAAGAAGGCGCCTAACTGTCAACAAAACAAAAACATAACCTAAATCGTTTGCGTACCGGCTTTTTTAAAATTTACCGTTCGCTTCAAATACCGTGAAATGGCTCAAAAAGTGAAAACTTCAACTCTAACTAGTCTAAACAGTGAGTCGCGTAACATTCCACAAAAATCCGTAAAAAGATCAATGTCTGTGAAGAAAATAAAACCGGTCAAAAACCATTTATCAGAAACGGTGACAAGCCCACCACCCAAACCCAAGTTTCGTGGAACACCACATAGACCTCTACATTCTGTACCAGTGATCGAAGCTCTAGCTAAAGGTCAGGAGCCTATTCAATCAGTTCTTAAATCACACAAGGTGTTAAAACGAGAAACAGATCACCAGAAAGCTGAATCCTGGGGAGCCCTGTTGAAGAACAAAAGTGGCAAATCACAGTTCAACAGTTTTGACCCTCTGCGAACATTGCATTTTCTGGTGCGAGAGCTACAAAACAAGATTACTACTCAACAATATGGAGACAAGCATCTGGAGCAGATGGTCTATGATATGTTGTCAGCCTTAAGTAGGATTCCACCTGAAATTGCATCGACAATACATCTTCTTGGAGATGAAAATTTAGCTTCGAGCAGAGGTCGCAAAAAGCTTGTAAGGAGTAGATCAGCATCCAGGGCTGACAGAAATGTAAGAGTAAAATAGTAGTTTGACATACATAAAACAGTAGAACTTTTATTTATGGGTATAAACAAGTGTCAGTATTGCATATCAGATATAATTGAAGATATTATATCGGCATTATTAAAGTTTATTGTGATATTGGTAAGCCTTACATATCATATAGTAAATTACAGATAGGTGAATATAAGATTATTTTGCTGAAGGAAAACTTTTAATTCTAAGTGTAAATTATTCTTTCTTAAGTACATAAATATAATTTTAGTGTGTATCACAAGCTTGTTTATACAAATAACAAAATATTAACATAAGTACTACCTACGTAACAAACTTTAGCGTTGAATAATCTATTTAATGTCATTTTACATGCCATTCATAAAACAWCCATATAAACAAAAGCCGACAATCAATTAATCAATGCCAGTATAACATTCATTGGAGGAAAGAAGTTCAATTCGTCTTACAGTATCCTAATATTAGAGTGCCTTAATAATACCTTATGTTCTAGGAGAAAGATATACAATTTATTAAAAAGAATATCGCAGAGAAATCTGTCCAGGTGGGACCTAACTTAAAGATGAACGTGCTGCAGAAAGAAATGGAATCAAGCACTTCAAAATTAGAAGAGAGCTTTAAACAACTGGAAATCTATTGTGAGACTCTTAAGGCGGAGAAACAAGAAGTGGAACAAAAACTAAAGATGGAGAGAGAAACAGTCATGTTTCTCAAGAAACAGATAAAAGATCTTGAGAAGGATAGAGCAAGTAAACTATCTGGTTGCATGGAAAATAGTATAAATTAATAATATTTCAGGAAATTAATAATGCCAGGGTCAAACAACTTGAAGAAGATCGTGATGACCTCAATAATCAAGTTGCAAAACTGACTACCATCATTGATGCACAAACAGCACCATCGGCTGTGGAATTAAAAAAACTTATACAGCAGTTGCGTGATGATAAGTCTAATGTGGATAAAGATTGTATTGCTTTACAGAAAAAATTAACTATGATGGAAATGGAAAAAGAGAAGGTTCAAGCAATGTTAACTGTAAGGGAAAATCAAATAACTGAAATTCGGAATGAAATGCAACAACTGCAAGATATTGTTACTGAACAATTAATGGAATTCCAAAATAACGGCATTACCTCTACCTGTGATAGTAGTACTACACTTCAGAGTAAGTAATTTTACTTATAGGAATGAATTATTATTGCCATCCAATTCCATACATTGTGTCTTATACAAAATTAATCAGTTCTTCCTTAATCAGAGATCTTTGACATTAATAATGTTAAAGAAAAGTTTTCAAATCTGAATTTATTGTAATGTGCCTGGAGAGTAAGAGAATAGTCCCCAAACGTCAACCACAAGGAATTTTCTATTGTACATGAACATTTGCACCTAATCCTCTGCTTCTAAAATGCTATTATAGTAAAATGCTAACTGTCTTAGGTGTTTTTCTTTCTTCTCCTTAAAACCCAACAAAATGTCTTTCAGATTACCATGCTCTATACTTAAAAACCACTCTCTTTAATAATATCATTTACCAAACTTCTTAAATGTGTATTTAATCAACTGATTATATAAAATCTTTCACTAACCAACAGCCGCTTTTGAGGATAATAAACCTGAAGGAAAAAGCCTAACAGCTCATTCGTTCAGAGACTTACCATCAGGAGACAGCACTGTTAGTATGATGCGCTCAAGTAATATTCAAGATCACTCTCCTCCAACAAAGGTACGTAATAGTAGTAGGGTTTGACATTAAAGTTACCTATGGTGGAAATCTTAGAGGTTTAAGGGTATACATTTCAAAAAGACCCAGAATCTTTATAAGTTCCTCTATAATCATGAATATTTAAGTAAAATATCTGTCCGTCTAAAGATCTCCAGTACGTGTAAGTGTATCCTTAAACTACTGAGAC
The DNA here is from genome assembly GCA_025024175.1 of Rhyzopertha dominica. Taxonomy (NCBI): domain Eukaryota; kingdom Metazoa; phylum Arthropoda; class Insecta; order Coleoptera; family Bostrichidae; genus Rhyzopertha; species Rhyzopertha dominica. The sequence continues at coordinate 55,167,468 of QCXZ01000003.1, forward strand.
GATTCTTGTTATTTACTAGCATTTAACTTTAATTGTTGTAGGATACAGAAGTAAAGAAAGGCAAAGCTAAAAATATGCTGGAAAATCTGATAACTTCTAATTTATCACATAATCCCAATATACCTCATAGTTTGAAGGCAATATTCGAAGAATTAAAGAGGGAAGCACTCTCTGTCAATCATGAGATTTAACTAATTGAGATAATGAAATGTAGAAATTGAATTTGTCTTTGAACTGTACTTTTAGATTTTGACTGTACGTCTTTTTGTGTATTTTGTGAATATACCCTTATCTGAGGTACTGACTTTTCTTAAGCAGCAAATTTACTAGAGATGTGTAACTCAGGAGTGAGCTGCATTGAAGAGCCGACTCTTTCAAAAGAGCTGTTGAGGCAGCTCACTTATTTCAGTAGATGCAGCTCTCCAGCTCAGCTCCGAACTGAACTGAATTGCCGAGTTGGCTGACAATGTGACAACTGAACGCAGCCATCGCACATTGATACGACTCCGGCGAGCTGCTCTATCCATTCTTTTTCCCAACATGTTAAGTTGGTACACTGGTACATAGTTACAAAATCTATGTAAACGACATGAGCCAGGTAATTAATAACTGAAAGTCGACGTTTTAACAAACTTAAATATATGGGTTTGCAACAAAAGTAGTATGTAACAAAAAATAAAACATCATTATGCAAACAACTACAAAAGCACAACTCTACAATTCACAAAAATATATCAAATTAAAAATATTATTTCTTCCACTTTGTTGCTGGACAGACGAGGGAGTTATCAAGTTTACTTCCGGTTTTAATTTTAAATTTGATAATTTGGCTTGTCCAACAAAAACAAATACGTAAATCCAGACTTTAAATACGTCTCGGATACGAGAGATCTAGATCAAATAGTTGAGACTGATAGAGAGCCGTGACGATATTCATAAGACCGCGACCCGTACGGATCTTGCAGCTCTTTTGAGCCGACTCACTGAGTCAGCTCAGTTCAAAGAAGCAGATGCAGTGAATTGACTCACCGAAAAGAATCGAAATGCCCACCTCTAAAATTTACTTCAAACTGCAATATTTTCTATTCTTTAATGTACTCTCCAGTACAGTTTATTAACCAGCTGAGAGAAAATATTTATTTTCTCAGTAACATCGTTATCCCAGAGCTAGACAAAGCTCTCAACCAGCATTGTAATCTATACTCTGGAAAACTTTATTTTCTGTATTTTTTAAAGGTGTTGAAATTACCATTAATTTTTTAAAGTAACTAAATTACTATGCTTGGTGTCTAGAGAAATGGCTTGAAGCACATTACAAAAGCTTAAAACACTAAATGTATTTTGAGTACTTTAATAGGGCTTGAAGAACTTTTAATTTGGATCTGAACTAATTGTAACCACTATATTATATACAGGGTATTGCAGTAAGGGCAATAAGCAGCTGTAGCTCTGGACATGTAAGATTTTTAAAAMTCCGTGACATGTGATATTGTGGCATTAGGAAAGAATTAACACACATTTAAAATTTTCTGGTATATTTATACAAGGTGTGTTCATAACTTTTGCTCAGTTTCTTTTAGCAGCTGTATATCATCCATTTTTTAAATTAATTCAGCTTAATATTTAAAAGCCATGCTTATAAACATATAATGAATCTAAAGGGCACTCTTTCTGAATTATATCACGTTTTTTTTACAACTTAACGTTTGCAGTGCATTCGAGAAAATTTTTAAAATCTTCGAAAATAAAATAGATAAAAAGAAATTAAATTAATATTGCTGCTTCAATAGCTGTCATAACTTTTGTGTCTGTGAAAAGTTTATCAGATATCAACTGTTTTACATCTTAAATTCTGAATAACTTGCTTTTTTTAATATAACAATAGTTACGTTTAGACCATCACAAGCCTGCTTAAACGGGAACACTTGTTCATGATATTTTAAAGTGCTTGCAAGCACTCCAGAGAGCTTGAAGAACTTTATGAGACCTGCAAATGCAAAATAGTATTTTTTTATATGGATGTCGTTATCTGCATTAAAATGTTAATATCCTTATTTCTGGGTACAAGGCAACTTTTAATGAAAAAGATATTTGCTCTCACTGGAACTCGAACCCAGTCCAGAGGTTTAACCCCTTGTGTGCTACCATCTGTGCAATGAGGGTCTGGTTGATAGTATATTAGCAAGAAATTTGTCAATAATATGTTCTTTCCTATATTTTCCAGGCAGTAGTGCACCACCTGCAGGACCGGATTTAACTCGAAGATCAACACATCCGTTTTACTAAAGTTAGCCTTTGTATCCACAAATAAATGTATTGACAAGATACTAATTGTAACCCCTACAAAACAGCTTGATTTCCTTCTTCAAATACAAATTACCACTTCATGAAAGTAATTCAAGCACAAAGATTTCTGAATCCTTGAAGGCCTTTTGCAGTTACAAAGCACTGAAGTTCTGTCCAGTTCTGTTGTATCCTCAATGTTGTAAGATTAAAGTTTCATATATTTTTAATTTATATAACTACTTGTTAAAGAAAAACAACTTCAGTTTTCTTAAAGACTTAATAAGCCAAAGTGCCCTACATAAAGGATTTTAGGTGAATCAACGATTTATTGTGGACGTCAAGGTGATTTAATAACTTCCAGTTCTTGCAGTAATTGGTTATTTTTATCGAAAAAGTTCATTTACAAAAATTTATACGACAAGTTAAATACTAAAAAATGCCGTATACTCATATAAGACTAGCTGGAAAGATTCAACGCACACTTCATTAAAACTTTAGGAACAAGTGAAGCAGTCTACGCCAATTATCTAATAGATTTATTACCTATCCCGTGCCATGAAGACATGCAACTTCTACTACATTTGCGAGGTTAAGTAACTTTTAAATGAGAAATATGTAGGACGGCGGTCGTATACGTAGTACTTTGACTTCCCAATTTAAACTCTTAACAACTTTCGTGCTTAGAACGTGGAAATTTTCGTAGCGTAACCACCGGTAACAATGGCATGCATGCAATGCGGGTATGCCAAAAGCTGAAAACTTGGTGAAAATAAACGGTTTTTTGAAGTATTATTTTACAAATGCCTCACAAATTAAGGTAATGACAGCTGGGAGAACACTCGAAATGCAGTCTAAATAGTGGCACGAAGCGTATTGTATAGTGAATTCAAATTTCAGTTGGGAGTCTCCAGAAAGGCTATTCGACGTGCAAAATAACGCGGCATTAGCAATATCGCACACCTCGGTAAAAAAACGTGAACATCATTTGGTGGGAATGATCAAAAACGAAAAAACGCGTTATACAATTTTTAATGGCTAAGGTTGAAAAGATTCATTATTTATGTGCTAGCTGTTACACTATACACCTCTCTTGGTCTAGTAATGCTAACTTCTTCATGTAAAATAACACTTCATACGTGGATGATACCTTCATTGTATGCCCTTATGGGAGTGTCACTTACACAGTTACCACGGGGGAAGAACAAACCCTGACTTTCTTAGACATACTAGTAACAAGGCATGCGACAAGACTGCTGAGGCATGGAATCTACCTTAAGAATAGTCACACGAACCGTTACTTATACGAAAACTCACACCGCCATGACTCCCAGAAGAGAGCAGCAATTAAAACTTTAGTACACCGAGCTTAACCCTTAGCGAAGGTCCAAAGTGACAAAGACCTACGATATGTAGCCAATGATAGTCATGGATATCGAACTAATAAAACTTACAGCCTCGCCGTGCACTCAAAGAGGCTAGCCTATCTTATTTAGAAGGCATTACACACCGTATTTGCAAGTTATTGAAAAAAGAGAAAACCAAAATTAGTCAGTTATTACGTAATCCCAACTGCACCAATTGGACAACTCAGAAGTATACATGATCCCTTATGGGGATTGTTATAAAGTATACATAGTAATCACAGAAGGTTCCAACCGACGAAGTCAACAATAGCGGATCACGCACTAAAGGAAGCAAATGACACTACTGTACTGACAAAAATTAATGGATTCTACAATACGCACAAAAGCTCTCACTATACAACAATATTCAGATAACCTCAACAAAAACCACGCATACCACTTGAATGGAACTTGGGAAGCAATCGGAACGCTTCGTCCACGGCTGTAACCCAGAACTATTCAGTGAGGTGCCTGAAACGCTGAAGGTGCCACCAGTTAAGAGCGGCGAAACGTCAACATTACACCAGAAAAAACCACGACACAACAGCCGGAAAAATTCATCAAAAGTTCTAGCAGTTATCAAACTATCACGTGCAATAAAATTATATCAATTTATTTGCATGACATCGTGAAGATACAAAAGAATATTAATGTACCTACCATTATATACGAAATCTATAGTTCAGTTCGGCAGGCAGCTCAGTCCTGGAATAATACAGTGACAGTGCGCGAAAATCTTGCACATATCGTGTTCAAAGCTTGTATCATGCATTTAACAGTATTTGAATTCTTTACGTGTAACCCAAGGTATTGCCCCCTTTTTCCTAAATAAATACTGGAGGCAATTACCACACATTCAATCATGACTGATAGCGACAATCCTGCTATTGCCTATTAATGATTTTTATATTAGATCTTACTAAGATTTAATTTTCAGTGTTTTTAGAATCATAGTTATAATTCGTGAGTGAATGCTTTCAGCGTCTATAATATAAGATAATATATTTTCGGAAAGATCTTGTCTCTTGAAAACACTGACAAAAAATTATAAGTCTGACGTTTCGATTACACCTGTAATCTTTGTCAAAGATGAAGAATCTCAAAATTTGCCTGACACAAGTTCAAACAAAATTTTGTTCTTTCCGAAAATATAATATTATCTTATCATAGTTATAATGATCAAAACGTTGATGTTTTCGATTTACCTAACATTTGAAAATCAAACAGAATGGACTTTCATTAAGAAAAAATATTATATTTTTAGACTGGTAATAATAGATTCAAATACCTAATAATAGAAATACACGGTTAACATCCCATCTCCGCAATGTAACTGAAATGAAGCAAACATCTCTATGAGTGCGAGAGAGCCAGAAGATGATTTTCTATCTTTGTATACCGCTTGTACAGAATGCGCATGGCAAAGTAGAAGAGGGATAAGACAGGTGCCACCTGGGAGCAACCGGCAAACGCTTTGTGAACAAGGAGACGCTTGAAGCCAATCAAATGCTTGCTTTTTGAGTTTGCGTACTTTTAGTCGTCGGATTCCAAGGCTGGGACATATACCTATTATTTTTATACATGTTTGCTTCAAGGGATATGCTTTGTTCCCCGTATATGTTTTATTATAAGGTATTTGTCAGGAAAACAACAGACAAAACAGAAATATGTTCTTTAATATCACGGAAATTATGAATGCGTGATGGTATTTGATGTTTCGAATTGAAATACTTTATTACCTACAGCCATTTAAATTCAAACCTAAAATGGTCACGTTTTCGGAAATATCGCTTTTGCTTATCCAAACACTGATCAAAAATATCAAACTGATGTTTGATCTACCTTCTAAATAAATTACTTACTAAAAGAAAACTACAAAGTTGCCTTCCAAATATCACTCAATTCGTAATTCCCATCATCCCGACTCAATTTATTATAATTTATAGAAATTCATTCACGTGCTTAGTTAAATATTAGATATAAATGTTCAGCTATGGAAAATAATTTTTATAATTTTTTTTCGGAAACATTTTCGGTTTTGACAGATCTCCGTTGTTTAGAATAGATTTTGAGAAAGAAGCTCCGTATCAAAAGTTCTTATTGCGAATTGCTCTACTTTAGAAGCCGCATAATGACTCGTTTGAAAACTTACTTTCAGCAATAGAAATTAAAAAACCTGTTATCCGCGTAAATAGGCCGTAATGAACAGAATTTGGCATGTAAAAACTTTGGAACCGTCAAATCGAATTTCGATAAATGACATTATGTATATACCCCTTTTTCACGTCGTCTCAGTCTTTGATCCTAGTAGTCGACAAATCATAAGCGAGTGGATTTTTTACAGTGAACACCTGTTATTTGGAAGTCAGTTTTAGAGTTTCTTTTATCAAATAATTCGTGCATACTTCTGATGCTTGTTAACATGGCCAGAACAGCGGTTTGAAAGTTGCAATATGTTGGAACCAAAGCTTTGAATATTTCACTTGTCCTCTTTCAGGTTGTCATAGATACACCTTATTTAGTAAAAATGGATTCGCATGTCATTAACATTTTAATATAAATGATTTTTCTAATAAAGTTGATTATAAAATCATGTTGATGCGGGTTTCCTTGCTCCAATATTAAGTGTATGATCCATCAACATGGTAGCAGAGCGTGGTTCTTCGTGGTAAACATATTTTGTTGGAGTGAACTTTGGATTTCACAAAATATATCAACGGCATAAATATGGAGCTTCATAGCATTGAAAAACTGCGAGGTGTGGAAAACTGGAGCATATGGAAATTCGCAGTGAAAAATGTGCTGCGTGGAATTGAAGGGGCTTATGAAGTTTGTACTGGTGTGCTTGAAAAACCAGTTTCTTCAGAAGAAAGCGTACAGCAAACAAAATATATGGAACAATTAAAAATGTGGGATAAGGCGGATCGAGCTGCTAGCCAAATCATTGTAAAATGTATAGAATCCAAAGTATTAACATTGCTGGTGACATGTGAGTCGGCACGGGATATGTGGATCAAACTACATTCTGTTTATGAACAACAGACCAAACAAGCCGCACACACTGTTCAAGCAGAATTCTTTAGTTTCATCAAAAGTCCCAGTGATGACATGGTGATGCACATTGCTAAGTTCGAAGGATTAATTTTACGGATGCAGCAGATAAACGTAAAGCCAGACGAATCATCTATGATGGTAAAATTGTTGGATTCTCTTCCTGATAATTACGAAAGTCTTCGTCAGGCATGGTGGGCAAGACAAGAAGATCAGCAAACATTTATCAATCTGGTGGCAGTGCTGACATCAGATGAAAAGCGCCGGCAGCAGCGAGTAGAGAAACAGGAAGAGGTAGAAGCACTTGTACTTGCAAGAAAAGTCAAAAATCATGACAAGAACGGTTATGACAAAAATTACACTCGTAGTAAGGATTACAAGAAGAAACCGTTAGAAAGTACACATTCAAGTAACAATGATAAAATGACTAAATTTCGATGTTATTCTTGCGGAGGTTTCGGACATATTCGCCGAAACTGCAAAAAGAAGAAGGGAAAACATCAAGAAGTGCCGAAAGATGAAGCATTTGTTTGTGAGGCATTAAGCGCAGAAGATAGTGATATTTGGATAGTAGATTCCGGAGCAACAGACCATATAAGCCATCGTGGAGAATGGTTTTCATCATTTGTACGATTTGATACCCCCATCAAAATATACATTGGAAATCAGTKAACTATGGATGCCTTAGGTAAAGGTAGAATTAATTTTGAAGCTTTTGMGAAAGGCAAATGGTTATCATGTTACATGGAAAATGTGCTGTATGTGCCATCTGCTCGAAGAAATCTCTTTTCAGTGCCTGCAGCACTAGATAAAGGGATGTTATTTAATTCATCCAAGACATCTTGCCAGTMTACTAAAAATGGAATGGMTAAGGCAWGCGGTATTCGAGCAGGACAGCTCTTCAAAATGATGGTTCGAGTTAAGAAGCCGAATACATTAGAGAAATCGGAAGCGAATATTTCAATAAAGGACACACTTCAAATTTGGCATGAAAGATTAGGTCATCAGAATAAACGTCATGTGAGGAATATACTAAATAAACACGACATTGAATTTACTCTAGATGATCAGTTTTGCGGAGCTTGCATGGAAGGTAAAGAGCATCGAAGCAGATATTTAGAGCGACAACATCGTGCTACTGAACCAGGTCAGATAATGCATGCTGATTTGTGTGGTCCTATGGAATGTGCATCATTAGGAGGAGCGAAATACTTTGTGTGTTTCACATGTGATTTTACGAGAATGCGCATGGTATATTTCTTAAAAGAAAAGGCAGAGACTGCAGATAAAGTTGCTGAGATGCTGCAAATCATCAAGAATCAACGAGGTCAATCAATAAAGATTTTTCAGTGTGATGGTGGTAAGGAATTTGACAATGCTCATGTTAGAAAATTAATGATGTCAGATGGAGTGACATTTGTAGTCACAAATCCTTATACACCACAACAAAACGGCTGTGCTGAGCGAACCAACAGAACAGTAGTTGATCTTGCTAGAACAATGCTGGTGGCGAAGAATCTGCCTAAATATATGTGGGCAGAAGCAGTAAATGCAGCTGTTCATATTTTAAATTGTACTGGACCAAGTGGCGTTAATGGAAAAGCTCCGTATGAACTTTTTACGGGGAAATGTACGAACTTAGACAAATTTCATATCTTTGGAGCTGAATGTTACGTACACGTGCCAAAGGAAAAACGCAGGAAATGGGACAGAAGAGGAAAACCTGGTGTGTTAGTTGGTTACTGCAACAACATAGATGGTTATCGTGTTTGGGTTAAGGAAGAAAAACGAGTGATTCGAAGTAAGGATGTTGTGTTTGGACCAGAACGGGCTAGCAAGTTGTCGACTTTGTTTCCTGGTGAAACCAACAGCCCTATGCAGGATGAAAAATCAGAAGATTTAGCAGCTTCTGTCAAATTACCCGCAATTTTGGAATTTAAAGGTGATGATGAGTTGCCGAATCAAGAATGTGAAACCTTAGCACCAGTTACGGCAGAAAGAAAATTACGCAATAGGGAAAATTTAAGAGCACCTAGGCGGTTAATTGAAATGATGTTTGCTGAGGTACATGAGCCGAAGAGTTATACTGAGGCAATGGAGTCAACAGAAAAGCGTCATTGGAGTGCGGCAATGGATGAGGAAATGGCATCATTGAAGGAAAACTCAACTTGGGATTTGGTTGAGCTACCGATAAATCGCCAGGCTATTTCAAATCGCTGGGTGTACCGAGTGAAGCGTAATGCTAATGGAGAAGTTAGCCGTTACAAAGCACGTCTGGTGGTAAGGGGTTTTAGTCAGCGAGAAGGCGTTGACTATAATGAAACATTCAGTCCTGTTGCACGTTTCGAGACCATTCGTACAGTTCTAAGTATTGCTGCAAAAGAAAAATTGGAGTTGTGTCAATTTGATGTGAAAACAGCTTTCCTGTATGGTTCTATCAAGGAAGAAATTTATATGAAACAACCAGAGGGTTACGAAGATGGTAGTGATCGTGTTTGCAAACTGCGAAGAAGTTTATATGGGCTAAAACAGTCACCAAGATGCTGGAATGAACGTTTTAAAACTACGTTATTTTCTTTTGGCTTGCAGGAGAGCACTGCAGATCCATGTGTTTTCTGTCGTATCACTAACAACGATAAGTTAATACTTGTATTGTACGTGGATGATGGTTTGATAGCTGCAACGAAGAAAAATAGCATCGATGAATTTCTAGACAGTTTGAAAGCGGAATTTAAAATAACAGAGGAACCCATAGGTTGTTTCCTGAATGTTTTAATAGATCGGCTTGCTGATGGTTCCATTGTTATTAGCCAAAGAAGATATACTGAAGACATTCTTCGGAAATTTAATATGGAAAATGCAAATTCGGTTGCAACCCCGATAGAGAGATGTCAATTGACAGTAGAAATGACTAATGTCAAGATGACAAGTGCTCCATATAGAGAAGCTGTGGGTAGCTTAATGTATTTATCAATAGCTACAAGGCCTGATATCACTTTTGCTGTTAATTATGTGTCACAGTTTCTTGATGATCCTAAAGAACAACACTGGCACATAGTGAAACGAATTTTGAAGTATCTTAAGGGCACAATTACGATGGGCATTCTCTATAACGCTACTGGAATGAAAAATGAGCTGGAATCGTATTGTGATGCTGATTTTGCAAGTGACCCATCTACGCGTCGGTCAGTGAGTGGTATTGTCTTCAAGTTTGGCGGAGGGGCAATTGTGTGGTCGAGTAAACGTCAGCAGAGCGTTTCACTGTCAACCACAGAAGCAGAATACATAGCTGCCAGTGAAGCTGCCAAAGATGTAGTCTGGTTAAATCGGCTATTTGGCGAAATAGCACCACTTGCTGTTGTACCTACACTTCTTGTAGATAATGCAAGTGCTATTAAACTTACGAAGAACCCAAGTTTTCACAAGCGTTCGAAGCATATTGACGTGCGAGCTCATTTTGTGCGTGAACGAATGCAGAGCGGAGACCTTAACATTGAACATATTCCAAGCGCAGAGCAAGTCGCCGATATTCTGACGAAACCAATTCCAAGATTGCAATTTCAAAAGCTACGTCAGAAGTTAGGAATGATTGACATTAATGTTATTGATACATAGGTTATGAAAGATTCAAAGTTTGGGGGGAAATGTTGGAACCAAAGCTTTGAATATTTCACTTGTCCTCTTTCAGGTTGTCATAGATACACCTTATTTAGTAAAAATGGATTCGCATGTCATTAACATTTTAATATAAATGATTTTTCTAATAAAGTTGATTATAAAATCATGTTGATGCGGGTTTCCTTGCTCCAATATTAAGTGTATGATCCATCAACACAATATATTTCTCACCAAGAATCTCGTTTGGCGACTGCTATGTAATGCTTTGAGGGCGGTATTTATTCATACTCTCGCACAAGAGTTGTTGAACTGCTGCAGACCTAATTTCCATTGAATATTTATGGAGAATTCTTAAAAAGCACATTTGCTATTTTCAATCGCAATCAGATTTTAAATGCAATTGTGAATATGTTCATATATCTCAGGCATTTCTCTAGCATGGAATGGCGCAATAATACAGTAATTAGAAGTAGAAGATATAGGTATACAATACGAAACTCATATTAGATAAGGGTACGTAGATTATATGTACTTAATACTTGTAGTTTATCCATAAAAAATTGAAATAAAAAATTACGTGCTGGCCTACCAAATGATACAATTAGTTCACAACTTTCCTGACAGCAACTACTTTGTTCATACAAATTATTAAAAACAGAAATTTTCGAGACGCTCGAAATATAATAAACTATAAATATCAGAGTATGAAACCAAGCTGTTTTGGAAAATGACAATCATCAGCCTAAATGTAAATGAAAAATGTAATTTACGTATTACTGAATATAGGGAAACAACAGGCGAAGTGGAAGCTGCTGATTTGCACCAAACCCAAAAATTATTCATATCTCATTCCACCGATGCGATGGCGTGCGAGCGTTATGAAACCGACCCTTTTACAACATTTTTATGAGGCAATGCAATGGTAGCAATTAATCTGTAGCACGTCCATTAACATGGAAAACGCTTCTCACCTACTTAGCCGCCTTTATGAGAACCAAAACACGGATGATCGTTATTATTAGCAGCTCGCGTGCCTAGAACGCCTTAGGGGCGGCTGGCATTGGCCATAGGCCTAGGAGTTACAAAGCACGAGCACAGTGTGCTGAAAGCTTCCATCCAATTAGGCCTCTGTTTAATATTCCTGCAGCATGCTGACATCAGATGTTAAACTGCCTGCCAAAAAGCGATAGTTCCACCGAAGTGGCCTTAAGCTTTGAGTAATTATTCGCACGTTTGTGCTTCATTATAGGAATCAGTTTGTAGAAACGCAAAGCGGCTACATTGATGCCAGGAAATTAATTTGAAAAATAAAATACGATAATCAGGCCAGAAAAATTTAGTTTTAAAAAGTAATAAAAAATACAAACAGTAACATTACCAGGTACTTATAATAGTAATTTGTGATTGAATTAACATATGTAATAATTGTGTTAATGGGTATTCAATGTGAAAAAGTAGTTACTCGCCCTGGGTGGAACCCGAGACCTAACCAATTACACCATTGGGGTACTCCTGCTCGAATTCCAGCCAGGGCGTGTAACAACCTTTTCACATCCAAATATTACCCTAGATACCTGTTAATACGATTATTACATTTAATGGCTTTTACGTCACGAAAAAGCAGTTTGAAGTTTAAAATGTCTCGTAGTATAAACACGAGTTCCTAACACGTAAAATTGATCATCAGAGAATACAAAACTACATTACCAATAGCATGAAAAATGAGCGTGCTTTGGTAGCTGGTATCCAAGCGACTGTTTATTTGTTGCTGATTTGTGGTTTGTGTCCATATAACTGATAAAAGCGATCCGTTATTAGTTAGTAGAAATAAAAGTGTGCGAAAATTCTGACAAAATCAGTAGATAGATATCCTCGACAGATGAAAATTTTTTAAAATGGCGGCGGGTTAATGGAGCTGAGGAAGTCGACGATAATGTAATTTTAGCATATTTTTCAGAATAGGTAAATTTCGTAGTAGTTTAACTCGAACATCTTTGTAGCATTTCAAAAATAAAAATGGCCATGGCTAATTAAGCTAAAATAGAAAGGCCTAACCACAATAATTTAGAAAGCCTAAATAAGCGGCTACTTGATATTTCTGGCCCAGAGAATATCATCCAGCCAGGCGTTTCAAGAATACGCTTATTCTACTGAAGATGGCAGCTTAGCTGTCTAATACGTATTTAGACATTCTGAATAATTATTGTTGTTAAGGTTTCCATTGCAGTTTTTAAAAGAGGAAATTAATTATGTGGATACTATTAGGAGATACAAAGACATAATAGCCACTTTTTTATTAGCTACAGATCCTGTAAATATACGCTCCAAAAAATTCGATATCAACACATTTCGTGATAAGGGCAAAAATAGTTGCACTTTGTAAATTGCCTGAATCAGCATGATAATATACCGATCAGACATTTCTCTTTGAAAAATAAAGTTGCAAAAAAGATTGAAGTAAGTGATGTTTTCTTAAATAATGCATCTAAATAAAAAATAATCATCTAATCATTCGCCAAAAACTCGTTTTGTTAATTCTTAACCATATTAATTCATAACATTTTAATTAACAAATGTTGAAAATGGCTTTAAAACACAGTTAACTGACGTCAGCATTTATGAAAGTGACAAAACCCGATTTTAGCGCTAAAAGTTTAAAACATATCGCTAACTTCCCCTATTACATGCTTCTTTAAACTATGTACCGAAATATTTAAAATCATGAAATCGAGATGAGCTTGTAAATTAGATACCAATACTGTTAGTAGATGCCTAAATACGTACTTATGGTTTGAAATAACTAATTTTCTGCTCTTAGATTATAATATAATTTTATATAATGTTGTTTTGAGCATAAGACTCCTTTCCAATAAGTCATAAACTATTGTAATCGCCACTAAATAACTGACAAAGTTGACCTTAAAAATAATTAGCATATGAAAGCAAACTGTTATCGGTAACAACAATTAGGGAGTCAATAACGACATAAAACGAAAAAGGTAGTTTTTTTCTTGATATGCCGTGGTAATTGTGTATTTCATATTTACACTATTTACTAAGCAACAATTATTCTGCATAAGTATTAAAAACACTAGCTTCTTGCTTTTAAGGTTCTTTCAGTATACAAGAAAAATATAATAATCGTACAAAAGTTTTGTATATGTGTGTTCTACCTGTAACTAGATATATCCAGTCTCTGATTTGGTACTTCATAAAATTGTTTTAATTAACATAAGGTTAAATGTGTTCTTAAAGTCAGAAATAACTACTTCGAGGTATAATTGGCACAGTTTGTGGCAAAAAAGTCATGTCGATATTGGCTAACAAACTAAATTTAAAATTGTTTACAGTTATGACGTTACTGAGTAATAGTAATATGGAAATTACCGATTAAATCAGTTTGCCGCCTCTCAGGAAGATATACTTATCGTCTGTCGATTGTTGAATTATTTGATATATTTTGTAGTTTCAACATATTCTGTAGTGTTTTGTGCAATAATCAACTTAAGTTTATATTTCGGAGCTGTGGACTGCCACGGTTTCGTATAGCTTTTAGGTTATGTATCGTATTTATTTGTGAGGTTGTGGCTACAGCAGTAAGCCTGCTTAATAATTGTACTATTATGGACTGAAAGATGTTTGTAAAATTCACAAACTAAGTGGTATTAACGTTGGCTACACAAAGCTTCCACAGTACAAGGTGTAGACAGCAGACAGCAGAAGTTACCACCAGCCTACTATTATACCAATAATTTGTTACTTCTTACATTTGAAGGAATAATAGAACCGTAAATTGTTGGAATATCTTTATAAAGCCATCAATTTTGTGACTGTAACTTGATCTGCAACCCTCAGTACTATCGTGCTCATTGATTATTGATGTTCATCAGCGATCGCCTTGCATGTTGTAGCTTGACAGCAGTTATAAAAAGGCGGCACAAAGAATTCAGAAATCAACACCACCCGCGTTGCATCATTTATAGAAAACCTGTAGAACTCGACTGTGAATTCAAAAATACCACTAAAGTAGTATTAATAAATTATTTATAATTTATCTAACATCACACCTTTCACTAGGTGCATTTCTAATCACAGAACACGTTCACATCAACAATTCTATACAGGGTTAGTCAAAAATATGGAATGACAGGCTATTTCTGTAACTAAGTTTTTTTTGCTAAGTATTTTTCGTTTCTTAATCTACTTTTTGTATGTCAAAGCATTTTGTCTTTTTTATGGTGACCAGCCACTTTTTACGGATTTGTATTGATTTCTTTATCGTTGAAGAAACCTTGTGTTTATTATTGTGTATGGTTTAACAACCAAATAATAAATAAAGTAAATAAGGGACAAAAAGCGTTATCAAAGCTGGCATTTGATGATCATTCAACTGTAATACCTTATTCACTTAAATAATTAGTATAGGACTATATGTTTTTTTGGACAGATCTTTAATTGCTGAAATGTACCGTAACAATTTGAATTACTCCTGATTTAACGTTTTACTCAGATAGATGATAAAGACATCCTTATAGAAGACGGTAGGACGGTGTGCCAGACTATTGTTTCCTCACCGTTCATCCAGTGAATGGATCAAAAAATGTTTTATTTATCTGTGATTCCATTACTCTTTCCAAGATTTTGGACATAACCCAAAGAAAGCTCAGCGGGCTTAAGTCATCCATGGGTGACTTAAAAATACAATTTGTGGTTTGTTAGTATCTTTTTTTCAGTGCATAAGACTATAAAACAGGTACAAAAGTCTTAAAATTGATAGTTAGAAACAATGCTGGACCAGTTCTCCAGTGCAATGACGGGTTAGGAATTCTTACCCCAGAATTTTTTTCAATAAGGATGCTTAATACGCCGTATTGGGTTTGTTATTGACATTTTTTCATTGTAAAAGATTGTGGAAAATATACTAAAATCTTAAAGCTGGTAGTCAGAAATAACGTTGGGCCTGTTCACCAGTGGAGTGGGTTAGAAAGTGTTGATTTTTTTTTAATAAAGATGCTTTAAATTGCATTTTAGGTTTGTTATACTGTTTTTTTTTTCAATGTAAAAGAAATAACGTCAGTGTCCCAGTAGGATGGGTGTGGGTTGGAGCAGTCTTACCTAAAAAATTTCTGAAATAAGCATGGTTAAAAATGCATTTCACACTTTTTATTTCAATGTAAAAGACCGTGAAACGACAGATACTAAAATCTTAAAATTGGTAGTGAGTCATAATGTTATGCCTATTCCCCAGTTTTTTTAGTCAATTTTGTTTAAATAAGGATACTTAGGAATGTATTTTGAAGTTAGTGATGTCTTTTTTTATAAGATTATTTTGTAAGATTATAAGAAAAAATCGCACGGTTATTATTTAGTTTTTGTACAGACAATTTGTCAGTGATTTGCAGTTGGATTAGGCACTACATATATTATTAAGGCATACACCCCCTCCCCCCTTAAATTCATGCGTGTCTACCTTATAATCCCGATTTGACAGAAAGTGACTTCTTTTCATCAAAAAATATGACAAAAGTTCTTAGAGGAAAGATATTTGAATTAAACGAAAAGTTAATGTATGCTGCTGGCAATTATATTGCAGATTTTCCAAGAAGTTATTTTTTACTGCATAACACAGTTGAAGAAAAGTTGTGAGTAATGCATTACTGTAGAAGGTAGTTGTATTGGAACATAAACTAATTGTTTTTTTAGTGTGCTCTTTCATAGCTAAATAGATTTCTTTCTAAAATGCCTATATGTAGGTACTTTCTTAAATTATTATTGAATTCGTTCAAGTCTAACGAAATGGCGTTATGTACGCAGGTTATTTTATGACTATCTGTAAGTAAGTTTTTATATATGTATATAATTAGCCCTTAATACTTCTTTTTGCAAAATTCTATACTCAGAAGTCAATGTCAGGTTAAATTAGTTTATAATATTTCTACCGTAACTTATTACAGATCCATTGAAATTGATATTTCTGAGTTTGTAACCCAATTATACCAAATTAGGTAATATCGGTGTCGTCATACCTGAAAACTCATTATCCAAGAAAGGTGGATTTCAAAAAAGAAATATGCGTTTGTTTTCGTTTAGAGTCGATATTCTACTTTATGAACGCAATGTATTTCCTAATTTACAATTCACGCTATTTTAATAATAATTTTATGTGGGCTTAACCACCTTTGTGACTAGACCGCAGTTTCAATGCTCCTCCCGATTTATTTGCTCTGATCAAACTTGGTTCCGGATAGTGTGGTTTAATTTTAAAATGTTACAATTAATATTTTATTCAACCATTACCTAGGTACATTCATTTATCATATCTATCAAAACCAAAATTCCTTGTTAGCAGTGGAAGAAAGCGTAATCACACCACAGTTTTCGCACGAGGAAATTCCCAAAAACGTCGAAATTTGATCATCGCGTTGCATACGGCCCAGTAAGGCTCGGCTGCCCCAATTTCGAAGAATTTTCCGCGATCCCGCAGCTGCTGTGCTAGCCACATGCTCGCACCACACCACCCCCTGATTGCAAAGTCAAAGCGACGTTACCTGTGCCGAAAATTCCAGCAGGAACTCGTTCACTCCCCGTGCGTGGCCACCCTTCTCATGGTCTCACATTTCTCACAACACCTCACCACTCTCAACTCCTTGCACTATCTGCTTGTGCCACTCTCTCTTGTATATGTGGTGACGCCCCAAGTGAACATACACAGGACACAATCAGGACGGGCAGCACACGGGCTGTGGCTCGGCACTGCGCGCTACTGCAATCAATAGCCAGGCCGGGATACTGAAATGAAAAGCTCGTACCAGGGGAGGCGCACCCTTAAGCCCGGCCTGGTTGGGGCGCGGGATTCACAGATGACGCCACGGAGGAATACGGGTGCCCGCTGTAAGCGGTTTTGCGTATCGCCGGGTATTCCCCGCTGGCGGCAGCTTGCCCAGCCAACACACATGTATGATACATAAATATCGAGGAACAGTGTTACAAAAGCTACATTGTTGGGTTTGGATTGGACAGACGATAGTTTGGATGGAATTATTCGGAAAACATAAAACTGACTTGACAGTTTTTATTATTTTATACAATTGTTTTTACGGATGCAATGATAAATTATAAATTCACCAACATAACAGCATTATATACCAGAGATTGTTCTAAAAAGTATGTAACATATATGTTTACTTTGTTATGTCTAGAATATATGTTGTTACATAAACGTTATATAAGTCCTACATGTTTATAAAACATTATTTGTCAGAATAAATTTTATAGATAGATAGATAGTATTTATTCACAACATTACAAAATGATAATTGTTTGTTGCATGTCACTACATTAACACTTAACTGTAAATAGACAAGATTTACAACTTTAGCAAAATAAAGCTTTACATTAATATACACATTACATTACAACATGGGACACTGTTCCTAAATTATATAGATATTTTTGATTCTAGGAATTCATTGATGATTTAAAAAATATTATCTTTTAAAAAAAATTTTACAGTTGACTTGAACCGGTTGCGCTGCATGAGCTTGGTAGCGGTTATGAGCTTGTTGTAGATCCTCAAATTCAGGCAATTCTTGTCCGAGGACACAAAATTGTACCTTGTAGTTATTAAAAGATTCGCTCCTCTTGTGTTGTAACCATGTAATTCACCGTGGGTTTGACGGTTATTTAATTGGTGTATTTCAATTAAAGTTGAATAAATATACATAGCAGGTAAGGACATAATGCGAAATTTGTGAAACCAAGGTCTACAACTTTCGCGTTGTGATAATCCTCCCAAAATCCTCACTGCTTCTTTCTGAAGTTTGAACACCCTTATTGACTGAGATGAATTTCCCCAAAGAAGGATACCATAGCTGAGAAGACTGTGAATTATTAAAAAAAAAGTAGTAACTAAATTGTTGAAATTGAGTAACTTTTTAAATTGTCGGAGTAAAAAGAGTTGGCTGGAGATTTTTCTGCACATCTCATCAATGTGATAATTCCATTTTAACCCATCTTCAATTATCAATCCTAGAAGTTTTACGTTGTCCCCTTTTATATAACTGTTGTTAAACGAAAAGGTTATTTTTTGAGTTTTATCTCTGTTTAACTTGAGACAGTTACTATTGAACCACTCCTCTGATTTACTCAGTCAGTCTTCACATTTAATATTAATCTCATTACGGTTTTTTGAAGTGAAAATAAGGTTGCGTCATCCGCATATAATATGTTTTGAAGAGGTGATATATGGAGAGAGAAATCATTAATATATGTAATAAAAAGTAATGGTCCAAGCACTGAGCCTTGGGGTACGCCGTAGTGTAATTTTCCGATTTTAGAAAGTTTGTTGTTTCAGTATACTATCTGCTTCCTATTTTGTGGATATGATTCAAAGAATTTTAACGGGGTGCCTCTAATACCATAAAGCTGGAGCTTATGTAAAAGAATAGTGTGAGACACGCAGTCGAAGACCCTACTTAGGTCACAAAGCACCGCAGCCACTGTATGTCCCCCATTCAGATTTCCGACTTCCCGGAGAGCGCTGATTGTAGAACGGGTTTGTCTAAAACCGAACTGACTGTTGCTTAGTAAATTATATTTTTCAAAGAATCGGAGCAATCTATCTTTAACTAAAATTTCAATAATTTTACCTAAGATGGGAATTATTGCAATGGGCCTGTAGTTTTCAACATTTTTTTTGTTTCCTTTTTTAAAAATTGGGATAATTTTGGGACACTTTAACTTATCAGGAAAAACTCCAGATGCAATACAATTATTTATGAGCTCCGTTATAAATGGGGTCACTACATGTTCAGACGATTTAAATATTAAAGAATCTAGATCGAAAATATCACAACATTTCGAATTGTTTAGGTTACGAATAACATTTCTGATTTCGTCTTGTGTTACTGGTTCCAAAAAGAATATATACCACACAGGTCGCGTCTATGTATCATACAGGTAAACAAAAAAACGGCGATAACGTAGAACATATATGTATGGGATAACAAAAACTAAATAAGAAAATGGTTGTAAAATATAAATGTGAATTAAGGTACTAATGATAATAAAATAAATGCGTTTAGAGCTGAAATTAATTCTATGTATTATTTTGTATTAAAATAATACCTACCAGTTACAGAAATACTGGATTTAAGTAGGTGTAAGCACAGAGAATAAAAAAGAAGAGGTGTCATTTTTAGGTACGAAATTAGCATTCTAGAATACTCTACCACGTGGTGCCATACAACGGGTGTAATCCACAAATCAATTTTGTATACAACCTGGGCAAGCTTTTTAATTAAGAGAGTTCGGTGAGGTATATACTCAGTGAGTGTTGCACGGTTATAAAGTGGCGATAAGTGCTTACCTAACGGAGCACCTGTATGTACTACCTATACCTGTACGACACATGAGAACTTAACCAACAACTCACAACTGGAACTAAAATAAGATAAGACAGTAGAGAAGTGGCTGACTGGCATACTAACGTGATAATTTTTACGCATGTTGCATGGGCGTAACTATCGAATTTCTTTGTATTATTTCTCTTCCGATATAACTAACTTCGACATTCTGGGGGATAGCACGGCAAAATGAGCGCATTTTAGGACCGAAGCAGGTAAAGAAACACCCCAAATGGCCTGCCCTCTTGAAAAGCCCTTTATGCCCTAGATCAAAAACAACTATCCTGACCTGTTCCACACGCGATAATGGGACACTATCCTAAATAATAGTAATAATAAAAATAATAATAATAATAATAATGGTAGTAATAATACTAATCATAATGATAATAATAATAATAACAATAAAACTTAAACATCGTAGTATTAACAAGTAGAATAAACCACTAACCAGCAAATCAATAAAAACTACAAACGCTCCTGTCTAAGGGTAATAGCCCATAAGGGAAACGGACCGGAAACAAAAGAATGAATGTACCTATGATTAGCCTTTTCACAAATATATATTATTACAAATTTATAATATAATATTTATATGTAAATCTCGCCTATTTAGGTGTCTTTTCATATGTGATAGTAATAATACCAGCACGTAGAATAATTACTGCTAAAGTAACAATTTAAAATGATGGAAATAGTAAAAACAAAGCAGCACACCATTCTGACACAGATACTTCTAGGTGACGGAAATTGTCTTTTCAGTGCCATCCCACTCAAATACATGGGGAGAACATCACACAACAAGTACATCGTKAACATACAAGAGAGCTAAGAGCAACAACTGTAAGTTATATCAGACAAAACATCCAAAGATTCGAATCAGCTTAGAAGAAGTTGTAAAGGAACTACAGTCAAAGTATCAAGAAGCAGGACAACGAGAAGGAATCTTGTTACTCTTAAATGACCTAGAAAGAGAATGATTCTGTGGAGGAGAAGAAATAATGGCCGCTACAGCAGGCATAATAAATGAGAAAATCACAGTTCACACGTAAACGTTTCCTTAATAATGTGTTTTAGTGTTGCATCCTTGTGCTCGTGTTGTGGTTGTTATTGTTGTTATCCTTACAGTGAAGTAGTACCGTGTATCTAGCCAAGTGTATACAAAAAGTTATAAAATTGTGGTACAGAAACAGTCTACGGAGCGCATTGGCTCATGAAACAGATAGGTATATGGGGGAACATTGTCCAGCAATAACACATAAATCAGGCAAGAAAAATCACACCAGACAAAACATGTGGAAGTTAGGCAGTAGCTTGTAAGAAACTGTACAAGGTCTACGATCAAAATACAACTCAGAAGAATCCCAGCGCTCATAAACGACTTGAAACAAAAAGAATTTAGTTGGAGAGAACAAATCTTAGAGGCAACACCAGAAAGAAGGAGTAAAAGGAACCACTGTGATAGTGCGATAGCTTTGTCTAGAGACCAGGAAGGCATGGAATTAAGCCCACGACCGTAAATAATCTGTAATCTATAATATATAAAAAAATGCACACATCCAAGAATAATCCCCTAGATCATCACCCCATCTAGAGCTCCGGCAAGCGATCGGACAAACAGATGAAGTCACACAAGGAAACGTCAACATCATCATGAAAGAGAAACCTAAACAAGATACAGAAATCGAACAACTACATAAAATTGTAAGAGTTTAATTCACATTGTGTCCTAGTGTTATGTACTTATGTTTGCGTTAGTATTATCATTGTTACGGTCGCTATAGTGATGTCCCATGTATATAGTTAAGTGTATACAAGAAATTACACAATAGTGGTACATAAAATCCTGGAAGACGGAAACTACCCTCGAAGCTCAGAAGTAGCTTGGAAAAAACTGTTTAAGAACTACGAGCAACGTAAACCTCAATGGAAAATGCCGACATAATCTCAGCACTCTTAAACGACCTCCAACAACAAGAACAATGCAGCTGAGCCAAACCGACATCAAACACATCAAATACTAAGGACACATCTAAAGGAAAGAGGCAAACCACACGGAAGACTTGGGAGCTAAGCAGAGACCAACGAAAAAGAGGAAGACCGTGCTTTATACGAAAAACAACTGTTGAGAGGATAATTCAGAAACCAGGGAAAAATGAAAGAAATGGCTAGCACAGAAATCACACGGTACAAGAAATTAATAAGCGACTCTGAAATGGACCAATAATGTCAACAGCACCAAGAAAACATTCAAAGAAAATGAATGTTACCTAMATAACCTTCCCATTCAGTCCTTATATTCCCTTAARATGCGCTAGGCAGTCGCACTACTAGCAATCAGCATGTAKCKCTCCAACCCAGCGTAGACGGCCGGCCCGTCGGTATATCAGGGAGTGGCAGAAATGCTGACCGTACTCTGGTTTAATCAATCAATCAAACTGGGCAAGCTTTTTAATTAACAAAATATTGATAAATTTTATGATAAACCGATCCTTCCAATCTGAAAAGTGTGTTGAATGTTTCTCTCATTTTGATAATTATTTGTTATTTTGGGCTCCTCTATTCCGAGTGTGTTGGCTTATTCCGATGATGGCAGTGAGATAACTATACCATTTAAAACAAAGTTATATTGTGCTATTGAGAGCTTAACACAATTTCAGCCTTCAGTGTTTTACAATAAGGTAAAAGAGCTGTATCAGTACCAATTCGGATCATTCAAGAATGTGGAGAGAGAGAAGATTTAGGTACTTAATTGTGCGCCACTTCATTGACATTTTTTACTTTGCTGGAAAGATCGTGCATACCTTTAATGTACAAAAAAAAATCTTTTTAAACCTTATTTTGTATCTATAACTGTTTCACAAATATACACTACAAAAATCAGCAGGTGTATATTTTTTCCATATATTTAGCTGATTAATTACACCAAAAATTGTCTTATTTAAAAAATTGTAAATGCTGTAAAATTTATAGACAAGTGTATTTCATAATTTTCATCCAGAACTCATATTTGACCCTTGCAAATGACCTTCTCTAATAAGTCGTTGTCAAATGGTTTCCAAGCTTAATAGATGCCATGTGCGTTTTGAAGCTGTAACTGCAACATTCTTATTGTTACGAATCGTTGTCTGAGGGTGGATATAGCTTTAAAAGACTACCTTGGTCAGGATGAGTCATAACACGATTTCTGCTTAGTTCTACCTTTTCCTATAAAGATTGTTCAACTAACTACTGTTTTATCTGTCATATATTCGGTGACAACTCTAACTTTTGTACCAAATTTTTAAATTCACATTACATTTTAACAATTAATACAAAAAAAAACAAAATTCCATCCCAACTCACGTTTATGAAAGTCAATTTATTTAATATTAATTTTAGGAATCCAGTAAAAGCATTATCAGTGAGTTGTTAAAAATGCAATTAAATATATTTCAGTTTATTTAAATGAAGCTTAATTTCGTTAAAATATTAAGTAGTCGGTTAATTTTTGAAAGCAATGCACTGGCAATCTAAGAAGGTTGCCTTGACGCATAATGCTAAAGCATTTGTCATTCTGAATTTTAATAATGTTAGTTATCCATCGAGACTCTTTCCCTGGGGACTAAAAATTACTACAATTGTATCTATAGCACCTATACATATGAACTCCCAGCTTAAATTTCTAAAGCTTCTGGCGTGAGAAGTTGAAACTACGAAAAGCGCATKGGTTAATGCATTAGTCCTTGATATATGAATATTGAATATTATGAATCAGAAATCGTGCTCCTATTAGTAGAACTTTTAAGGTGATATTTATGTTCCTTTGGTACTTCGTATGATATCATTATACATTATGTGGATCATGGATCTTTATTCTCCCAAATAAACTGTATCAACTCATTTTTTGTTAAACGCGAGAGCGATGCAACTGAATGCGCCTCACGTAACTGAGTTCATCAATAACGGAATTAGTAATAAAGGGGGCTTTGTATGATCAGTGTACATAAAAAACATATAAATAATTTAATTTATAAATATTTAATAATTCACAGAAGATGTTTTAAGTCCCCTTGCAGAAAATGCACGAAGATTATTCATGGAATAAATACTTCATTAATTACTTAAGTACCTATATCATATAAACGTTTATTATTTCTATTTATGTTGAATTATACTCTACAGGACGTTCCTGCTTTGCCCCCCCCTAGACCAAAAGCTGGGTACGCCCATGAATGAGTGCATATGTATGAGCCGACATTCAATAGTGGATGTGCCCTGTCTGTACCTGGTATGTAATGTATTTGTTACATTATAATAGTATTATAGCTGTTACGTTAAGTTTATTGTAACTTGCGTCGGAGCTAAATAGTACATGTACCATTCATGTTACCTTACGTGTTGTATTTAAACAGTAAATACTGTTATATTATAGTGATATGAATTTTGTAGGTATGTCTATGTTGGCTGGAATGTTTTTAGAAACAATATTTGTCACAAATAGTGGACAAAATGTCAGGAGCTTCGTCTGTAGATGTTTAAAAACTATTGTGACTAACCARTGTGCAAATGCTTGTTCGTGGTTAGGGCATMCAAATAGGTAATTATCGCGTTTACGCCTTTTAGACGTTTAGACAGAGCCTTAAAAGGTAATATTTTAATACTAATGTCTTCCAATGAACGGTAAATTAAAAATAACTTAACTTAAAATAACAATTCTAAGGCAAAGATTTAAAGATTCTCGATTGCAAGCAACTATAATATCAGAATAGCTACGTCTTAATGGACCAAGGTTAAAACGGGAAAAGTGAGTGGTTTTTCTTTTTTCTTTTGAATACAGTTTTCACAAACAATTATTGTATGCTGTTTATTATTTCTTCTTATTCAGATTCCAGGGCATTACAGTGTGCATAATGGGCAATTTTGTTTTAAGACACGTTTACCCTGCATTAACTTCCAAAGTTGCAGATAAGAAAAATTAACTTTTTAATACTGTTCTTTGCAATTTAAAACAATATCTTTAGTTCAAATCCTTTTAAAGACGTTTTATTCAGACGTGTGTCATGGAAGAAAAAATTTATATCAGGTTATTTTTGTGTAGATATCCCACATGCCCATAAGAGATTATGCATATTTTCCTGAATTGCTGCTTGTATTGTACCTCTGTTTAACTTATGATCTTTGTGTTTTGAATGGGCATTCGCGCACTCTAAATTGTTTCTTGTCTGAAAAAAAACTAATGATTTTGTATATACTATAAGCGAGGTTGTCAATTACGATCTGTCGAACTAAAGTATTGACAAGTTTTGCGCACTTCCGGATATATCAAAATTAGACGCCAACTTGGCTATTTTAAATGGAACATCTTGTATATAATTACATTTATTAAGAGCTTGATAAGCCTTTGTCAGATCTAGATTGATAGTTTTAGTTATACGTTATATTTTTTTTTCGAAAAATATGACGTCTTCAATAACCACTACAAATAAAAATCTTTTTCGGGTATTACATTCGAAAGTACAACTCAGTGGCGTGCGGTCAGGGTGTGCAAGGTGTGCGCTGCACACCTGCCCGTATTTACCAAAACCTAAACTAAAATAAAATTACTTATTTGCAATCGTACATTATTTGTGGCTGCTATACGGTACGCTAACACGTATGGCGGGTTGCCAGCATGCTTCCTGGGCCTTTTTTTCTTTTTAGAATTTGGTACTGACAAAACAAAACCTGAAAAGTTCACCTGAAGAAAGAATGAAGTTTCGATTCTGGCTTATTTTGAAATTTATCCTAGAGCATCTATAAAAGATGCCAGCGTTTTTAATTCGTTGATACAAAGAATTTTAAGGAAGCATAAGTGACACGATTGCAAGTTTACACATGTACATAGCATAGTTTCTAAAGTTTTATACTGTAACACGGTATTAAAACATATCGAAGAAGATWGCTTAAATTTAAGAACATAATTTGTACGGATGAATAAAAATTTACACATGAAAGTATTATAAATAGCAAAAACTGCCATTTCTGGGACAATCTTAACGTAAAAAAGGATAAGAATATGTGCACATAATTTTAATTATCCTCTCTCTCTCCAGGCTGGGAAACCTGCAGTCAGAAGACATTTAATTTCCATTATGAGTATTACCACAGTGAGCTATAATAATGAAAATTGCCTCCTCTTTCTGAGTGTGTCGTTTCCCCACTTTGCTAGAAAGAAAGAGCGAATTAAGATTGTAGGCACAAATTTCAAGTATGAGATAAATTCAGGTAATTTTAAAATTTGTAAACATTTTGCGCATCATATTTTAGGAGACAAAATATTAGGGAATTGTATTTATTCATGCGACACAAAAAAACATAAATAAATTTGAAAAACTAAAAATTGCTAGATATTTTATAACAGAATTGAAATATTTTAGTTTCAAATAAAAATTCAATTTCTTTAAGAGACATAGTCGAATCTACAAATAGAATGCATTTAAATGATACACAAGATTGTTTGTCTAATAGAGTAAAACAGTGTTCCATAACTGTGCCTACAATACAGTATAAATTATAAATGGGACAACCAATTCCTATAAATTAATTCAAAGTGTTTTTCTTTCAAACATGCAAACTTCACAATCACTTTGGTATTAAAATTTGGATGTTTTTACCAAACCGTTTTTCATTTACAAAATAAAGGGTTGCAAGTCCATGTTATTCCACAAAACACTGACTACAGGTCACACAACCGAAGCTGTGTGTATGCAGTAAGCAATAATACCAAGTGTTTTATGTTTTCGTGGGAAGTCCATACTTGCCTGTGTGCACACGGGGAATAATAATAAATTATTTATTTCTAATTATAAGCAAAAATGTGCAAGTAGCAGATAAAATATTTAATTTAAAGACAATGTTTATCATGTCTCTTTACTTCTCACCTGATAGAAATATATAATGTGCTTCATTCACAATGACACCTTATTTATGTCATCGTTATTTGGAAGCATCTGATTATCATATTTTTGTCTTCGTGTTTAATTCTACAATAATTTTATTACTTACATAGGTAGCATAACTATACTGAAGAATGGAGTTTAAAAGTAAAACAACTCCCAGAATGGATAATGTTTTTAATAGTTTTGTAATTTTGTGTTTAATATTTGTTACAACAAAAATGAGTAAAAAACGAACAATTTATACAGCAAAAACTGTTTTTATAAACATTTAACAAATGCATCTATAAAATTTGTAACAACAATTTTAATAGGGATAATGAAAATCATGAACCAAGTAGGTAATATTTGGTGGGAAATTTTGTAATGTCTTTTATCACGTAGGTAATTAGTGTATATCAAGTCAACATTACAGGAGTAATCAAAATGTCAGAAGCGATTTTTTCTCACTGCTTCGTTTTTCCGAAAACATGAAATAATTAAATACTTATAAACAGCCAAACTTTCTTATCTCTTCATTTATTTAGCATAAAAACTTATGACCAGCAATGTTCATATTGACCAGTGATTGAAGCTTGTCACACTTAAGAGAAGATTCTTTAATGAAGTACCAAACTATTTGTTACATGAAATTTTAGTAAAAAGCATTTCAAAACAACGGTATTCATTTGAATCGAAATTGTAACTATTATACGAGTATTTTTATGGAAACAATAATTGAATAATACGCTTATGAGAGAATTTCATGTTTGTTCCATGGACGCCATTTTTTCCAGTTTAATGTTAGATATAACAGCTTTATATTTCTGTATGTAATGTAACTAGTATACTTAAAAGTGCTCCTAAGAACGTAAGAACACACAAAAGTTATATAAAAAAATGTCTGCTTTATATGTATATGAGTGCTGCATTACTACTTAGCAATTATATATTTATCAAAAAAAATATAGGTACCTATCTAATTACAGAAGACAAAAAAAGACATATATATTCTTAAACCACCTATATTTTCTTAAAAACTACACAAGTGACAACATTACCAGWTTTACCTCCAAACTTAAACTGTGGTGTTGGAATGACCTGAAAGATTTTAAATTTACTGCAAAATTGTGTTTCCAGTTCACTTTTAGTCCAGTTACAGGAAGCGAGAACCAAAATCCCATTTTCTTTTAAAGAATCAGATATGTTACTCACATATTTTATTTTATTGTCCTTAGCATTTACGCTTAAACTAATTGCGTCATATGTCCCTTTATCTAACATAACATCGAATGAATACTTATAAAATTCTTCTCCCAAAACATCACATTTAACATATTCAATGAGTAAGTTTTCTTTTGCGGCGATTTCTTTAGCTAACGTTATAGCTTTCTCTGAGTAATCAAGTCCCAAGAGGTTTTTAAAACCTAACCTCGCTAATTCAACAAGCATCACTCCATTGCCGCACCCAATGTCAGCAATATMAGAATCTTTACCAATTGAAGTGGTACCCTCAATCCAACKAWTTAGCCTTTCTAAAATATCTTCACCAAACCWTATATCTCCTACGTCCCCATGACTCCTGAAGTTCTTTATTTCACCTTTATAATGAGCCTCCCAATATTCTAAGGTGCCCAGTTCAGAAGACTCCAGCTCTTCTAATTCCATTATTGAAACCTCTAAAAAACATATCTTTTAGCTAGGTTGAAAAAAAACAATTGTGCTTACTGCACACCTTCGCTATAAATGCTGACGAACGTTAAAAATACGAAAATACTCTATCTATATTTTCTAGATTTTACTTTTACTAACAAAAAATCATAATATACAAGGAGCTGACGAAAATAAGAAAACATTAAATTAACAAAATGTGATAATTTTGAGGTTACGTTGCCACAGTAGTCAATCAGTGATGGTAACCTAAAAAACAAAATGTCCCTACCTAGGGGAAAAATTTTCCCTACAATTTCCCTACACTTTTTTTAGACCAACTGTATATGCTTATTGCCATCTGTGAATTCAGCTTTTTTAATATTCTCATTGTTTTACTACTTTTCGATCACCTTTAGCATCTTCTTACCCAATAAAGCTTACTAACCAGGTGGTCATGTCATATTACTATTATTTTAGTGTACCTAGCAACCAAAAAAACTAACAGGTTAAAAACCAACTGAAAAAGGATGAGCAGTAATAACACAAATACAGAAATTTATTTAATGCAATTACATTGCATTAAAACCATAAAATCGCATAACAATAAAGAGTACCATTATTACCAGTTTGAACAATAATAACTAAGGAACAGTGACATATAGACATATTGACTCCTACGACGCAAGGAAGCAGAGGACGAGGTAACAACCACAGAATTATATTGAAATATATAATCAATATAATTCCGTGGTAACAACTGACTTGGCAAGGTAATAAAGACCGGATTGCTACGTTGCCACTCACAGACAACTTAAATAGCTTAATAGAACATTTTTTTATTATTATATGGTGATTAATAATGAACTCTTTCCTAATACTAATAGTGGTATTTGCTATTTGTTGTGAAACGACACGAAGTGCCGAAATTTCCCTACAAAATACAGTTTCTGTCCCTTTTCCCTACACCCGCAATTTTGTACTATTTTCCCCTACATGTAGGGAAATTCCCTACGAGTTACCATCACTGAGTCAAATACCAACACCAGTCACCGGTCATGCAGCTTTTAGGCATTGTTGCCAAAGTATTTTTAGGTACTTTTAGGGTGTTGTACACGGAATTATATAATATTCAATATATTTCCGTGGTGTTGTATGACTGGTTGCTTTCAGGTTCAGTGCTGTCTGAATATCTAGACAACGTTTGCAACTATCAAAGTATTTTATTCATATAAAATACTTTCAGAAAAAAGTGTTTCTTGTCCTAAATCTATTAAAAGATAACAAAAGTTGAGTTGAGCATATTGGAGTAAATAATCTTCACGTTCAACACATCTGTGTCAACAATTAATAAATATTTTCATAAACGTTATTATTATATCGAATCATTATAACGCATTCAAAGGTCTGTTAATGTTTTTGTTACCTTCCTAAATTAATTAAAAATTAAAAACGGGTACACCTGACCCACACTGGCACCCTAATAAATGCTTAGGTAGAACAAAGAACACAGACATCAGACAGTTTTGTGACTAGTAATTCGCCATGTTTGCTGTTACACTATAATTACACTATGTATAGTGCGCGCCAGGACAGAAGTCGCACCTCAGCAATCTAACATCGTCCACAGTTTGAACGGAGCGAACCGTACCTATGGGTGGGCCGAGTTAATAAATTTGTCCGCCGCGCTAGCTTGAAATTGCGACCAATAATTTAAATGTATCGCGACAATTTATGTTCCCACCACGCTTGCCTTCTTTCCTGGCTCACACATTACTTTTTCCTTTCAAAAGATGTACAATATCATGTTAAAAAATTAAAAACATCAACGTGGTTTATATTGAAGAATGGCAGGACCTTTTTGCTATGTTGTAGCGAGCTGCACTGCACTAATTCCTAGGAACAATAATCGAAATGTGTTTATTATACCTCACTTTTTATACTTATAATATGAAGTTAATGGTATACCTAGTATATAAGTATGTATTAAGAAGCAGATTGCGTAGATTTAACTGATTTCTGTATTTTTGCGAGGATAACATAAGAAAAATTTGTCAGTATGAAGTACTGGAAAACCACGTCAAAACAGACCACCTAGAAGAGGAATTAGAACATCTACGCAGAGCACTATAGAAGAACGGATATCCTGAGGCACAGATTGAGAAGGCTATCAACAAGCAACCACGGAGGAAGGAACCAGAGGAGCACATCGCTGCAGCATACCTGCCCTACGTCAATGGATGTACAGATAAAATCGAACGGATGCTGAGAAGACATCATATAAACACCATCTTCACCGCCCCGAGAAAGATAGCTAACGCCTTTCCGAAATATGGTTCGACGACTGAGGAGCTACAAACACAAGGTGTGTACAGCATCCCATGCAGCTGTGGGAAGGTTTACATCGGCCAAACGGGAAGGCACATCAGCACGAGAATCAAGGAGCACATGAGGGACACCAGTGATCGGCAAGGMGATAGGTCGGCTGTAGCAGAACATCGAATGGAGACTGGCCACATCATCAAATTCGAGGAAGCACAAATGCTGTCGAGGGAAGCGAGATTCTGGCCGAGACTGTACAAGGAAGCCATCGAAATCCAGAAGAACCCGCACAATTACGACCGAGACTGGGGCATTGAACTGCCTGGAATCTGAAAACGGGTCATGCGTAACAACGCCCACGCGTCAGTGACCCGGACGAGTATAAATACCCGAGCAGGCTAGGACACTTCAGTTTTAGAGCTACTTCTGAGGAAGACACCGACATGAGTGTCGAAACGTCAAGGTCTAGTAACCAACGTGGGAACCAGCCCGGAAAACAACATGTCAAGTACTTTCTCTGGCATAACGTATAAGTGTAGTTGTTCCACGAAATTAAAGTGGGAATTTAATATTTTCAACAAAAATAAGATATCTTTGGAACCAGTAATCGAAAAAGTATTTTATACCAAATGTTAATAGAATTTATTAAAAGCATGCAAAGAAAACGCCTACTTCCGGTATAACCGGAACCGGGCACATTTTTTATGGTTCCATTTTGCCTACAGACCAGTGATGGGCGCGTAGAATACTCCATGTAGATTACGCCATTATCTACGCGTAAACTATGTAATATTCTACTTTAAAAGTCTACTGTAGAAAATAACATTATGTAGACAAACAGCAAACTAGTAATATTTAGTAATTTTAACAGCCCCAAATGCCTCAAATGGCAGTATTATTTTGCATATTATTATTTTTGTTGCTTCCTAACTAAACAAAATACTACTTCGTTGTAATTAAAATAACTAGACACACGTTAAACAACAATAACTTGTTTCGGCATACAGTTGTTAGGGCCAGAAGGCACAAGCGTGCTTTGGAGCCCTCAATCGGTCAATGGGTTCTTAAATGACTGTAAACTATGATTTTATTATCTTTCTTGTCTATAAACGGAAGAAAACGGGCTATTTCATATGCTACCTATTATACCTAATATACTCGTAGAAGAAAAGACTTCGAAACGCATGTTTTGTCCCAAAGAAGTAAGAAAACCGTTTGGCTATTCTGATGACTTACTAAATTAAGTTATGCAAATTTATAATATAAATATTAAAAAACTGCAGTGCTTTAAAAAAATTTAAGAATTGACCCATAAAACAGGGAAATTGGAACAAAATAATTTGCACAATACACTTATAATACAATAGCCATAATATACTCGTCTCATATTTTCTACTCAAAATCTACGCCAAAATGCTTTATCTACATTTTCTACGCGGGTAATGTAGAAAATTATAATTTACGCGTAAACGCCCATCACTGCTACAGACTTGTGGGGCAATAGGTAAAGGTTTAATAATCAACGTGGAAACCAGCCCGGAAAACAAAATGTCATCGACAGCAACCACGGAAGCCTTCAAACCAAAACACGTCAAAATCTCAGTCCGTTTTATCCAACATTAATGATTACAGCGGGTAGGTACAGTCTAACTACAATAATATTTTGATCCTTATCCTATACATGAAATGAATGCAAGTTTGGGCAAAGAACTACCCTGGGAAGTAGTTCTCTCTCACTTTCAAATTTCAGGGATAATGATAAAACGCCATAAACACATATTCCTAGAACATCGATTACAAGTAGTTAACTTTAAAAAATGTCAGCAAAATCGCTTCCAAATGATATTTAAGAATTAGTGAGTCCATCTAATATAAACTCAAAACCCGACGGGTGTTGCATTGTGAGATCATAAATGTTGTGTTATACTTGGAGAAACTTGATCTCTGCAGTTGGCTTCGAAAGAATGGTGGACGTTTAGTTGATACATTCGGTTCATTCATCTAACAGGTAAATCCAGCTCTGCTAATGTAATTCTGCACCCATTCTGCATATACAAGTGTATCTACTTTCTTTTGCACTTGAATTTGTTAGATATACTTACCATTCGATGATAGGTATATAATTACTCAATGCAATTTAGAATCAATCAATTCCGGTAGATTTGGCGGTGCCAGCTATCAATGCTCGTATAGACAAGGCAAAAACTTGCATCTGTAGTGTGCTTTGAAAGATAGATCGACCTTTAATAGAATAAACTCGGTCCATCCATCCAACATAGAAATACAACACTGTTATTTGGCATTTCCTCCTGGCTGGCGGGTCTTGTACTGTTTAGATCACAAAGATACATCTTGAAAGATAGGTCGACCTTTAGTTGATACAGTTATTGGTTCATCCATCTAACAGATAATTCCAACAGTGTTAATGTAACCCTACATTCCCTTCTGCCCGGAAGGTCTTGCATTGTCGAATTACGATAGTACAAGACATTACATAATCCCTGCCGTTAGCTTTGATAGATAGATCCTCTAGTCGCTACAGTCGGTCCATCCACCTAACAAATAAATACAACACTTTGTTATTATGACGAGTCCATGTGCAGGTATTGCCTTGTATAGCGTACAATGATGTGATCTGACAGTGCCAGACTTGCCGGGCAGAAGCGAATGCTGAATTACATTGGTCGAACGCATCACCAAATGCTAGGCGTGTATTGCTTTATATAGCGTATCATCGTGATTTAACCATACAAAACGCGCAAGGCAGCAGGGGAGTTACATTAACAAAGCGTTGGAGTTTTCTGTGTATCAATTAAAGGTCGGTATATATGTCAAAGCTAACTGCAGAGTTCATGTAATGCCATGTGTAGCAAAAAAACCTACCTGGAAGAAGAGGGTACATAGTTTCATTAAAAATTTTGGGTTTATCTTTTGGATGGACCAAGTATATCACCTAAAAGTCGATATATCTTTCAAAATGCAAAAGTCTTGTTGTATTGCTTTGTCTAGACTAGCACTGACAACTAGCAGTGCCAAACCGACTGGGCATTACGGCATTTTAAATAACATTGAGCCAAGGTATCACCAAATGATAAGTTTATCTAAAGAATCCAAGTGCAGAGGTAAGTTTTTGCTTGAACTGTTGAAGTCATGGCTTACAGTACCCCTGAACATGTTCAAGTAATTTTGATTTACGGAGTTGAATTTCAATGTTATCGGCGTTCACCGGCGGTTCTCAATGAAAAACATCCTGAACACCACGTCGATCATAAGTACATTCTACATTTAGTGGTTAATAAAATTAAGAGATAACCAAGATCAGCCAATGAAGCTGCCTAAACTGAAGTAGGTACTTAAGATAATATATTTTCGGAAAGATCGCTATCTCTTGAAAACGCTGACAAAAGTGTTTTCAAGAGATAGCGATCTTTCCGAAAATATATTATCTTATATTATGGACGCTGAAAGCATTCATCCACGTATACGAAGTAGGTACTTACTTGGTGAATTCTCAATGAATCCAAATCTGCCATTTCGGGAGACAGTTATAGTGCAACAGGATTACCACGTGAATCCGTGAGGAAAGTTTTAAAGAGACACAAATTCAACAACGCCCCTATAAAATTCAATGCCATCAGGAGGTCAATGAAGACGATCCAGATAGAACAGAATTTTGCGAAGTGATTTCCAGCATAATAGAAGTCGGCCCCAATTTTTAAAAAACATTAAATTTGTTTTATTGACGAGTGCATTTTTGCTCTCAACTGCGGTCCTAATAGGCATAACTGTTGCTACTGGAACTATATTTACCGTATTCAGAGCAAAGTACACACAATATCCAGAAAAACTGAATGTATGAGCTAGCATTTTAGGGGATGCTATGATTGGGCCCAAATTTATTAATTGTAATTTAAATGGTGATCGTTATGTTAAACTGTTACAGGAGACC
Organism: Rhyzopertha dominica; assembly: GCA_025024175.1. NCBI lineage: Eukaryota > Metazoa > Arthropoda > Insecta > Coleoptera > Bostrichidae > Rhyzopertha > Rhyzopertha dominica. Next base: position 55,202,047 of record QCXZ01000003.1, read on the forward strand.
ATACAACTGTCAGGATAAATCCTAGTGGGCATAGAGTTAGAGTGACAGAGCAAGAGATGTCATCTTAGTATTGTATGAGTCCAGGAATAAACCTTGATTTGTATTCAATCGTTGGTTATTATTACTTGACAACAACCCTTAATAGTTCAGGAGTTGGAAAATAAAATCGATGAAAATGGTGAGCAGAGGCTAGATGAGATTATACTACATTTCCAGCAGGACGGAGCACCACCGTATAACCTAGGGCGTTCATAGGTTATTGTTGTTATGAACGACCTAGGTATAACGTGCTCCCACCAGTGAAATGTTGGCTGGACGATAAACACTAAAACCAGTGTATCGGCAGGAGAGGTCCTGTTGAATGGGCATTATAGCGTCAGATCTATCACCAAATTATTGTTTTCTTTGAGATCATCTGAAATCGGTATCTCCACTGTTTTCTATTCGTAGCCTTCACTTTCCATTTCTTACACCTTTTTCTTCCAAGTCTTTTAACACCGCACCTTGCCGTTGGTCGGTCTTGTCTTCTGCTTGGCAATGTACCCAAGCACATTTTCTTCAGCATTCACTCCTCCTACCTTCTTTCTGCATCTCATAACCACCGTATTCGTTACGTTTTTATAAACTGCGTTGTCAAGGTTGTTCCTTCTTTCCCACATTTCTTCTTTTCTCCTACCAAATATTTTCGTAAGCATTTTCCGTTCCCATACCTCCAGTTCGTATGTATCTGCAATATCAATACTCAGGTTTCGCATCCATATGTCGCCGTTGGTCGTAGTATTGTTCTGTATACATACATGTAATTTCTCTTTCTTTCATTTTGCCAGGATTATCACATCAAATCCAAGACACTGATGGCTGTTGTTTAGAGCGCGGACTTACTTATACAATATTTCAATTTCAAAATAGGTTGATATATACCATGGTGTACGATAGGTAGGTGATCCAAGGCTGTTATAGGGTCGGCTTATCGCCAAGAGGGGGATAATGGATGCAATTGCTTCTCTCCTCCCCCCCGCCCCCGATTCACAACTGAAGTAGGTACTTTATTTTTCTCTGCGAAATTTTGAAACTTAATAAGCACTAAAAGAAACAGACAGCAGATACTATTTTATTCATTTAACAACACATTTTACAAGAATCGTTAACATCATCACATAATATAAAATAGGACCACATTCAACGCAACGTCACATAGTATTGTTTATTTTAAATGTGAATTGAAAATATATGCTATAAAAAGTAATGTTAAAATTGACAATTTGGCTTGAAATTATGAAATCTGGCTTGCACGAACACTACATCTTAATGAAGAAAAGAACTTAAAGCCAGCGGGTTTTATAAGGTGAATTTACGATTATCTCGTGAGTGTGATTGGTTCAATTTTATTTGATCACGTGGTCAATTAAACAGTTTGATTACAATTAACTTTACACGGTTCACAAACCGACTATCAGTGACTTAAATCTTAAATTTAACAACAGGCATCAAATCAGCAGCTTGGGTTGTCAAAGAAACGAACCTCCGAATTACGAAGTACTGAATCGTTTTTTCAGCCTGTCAATTAGCGAGCGTTTTAGCTTGGGCTGCAAACCCAGGGTCCGAATTAGATAACAGCAATAAAACTGTTCCTCCTGTTGCTCATGATTCTCCCCGGACTTCCGAGTCGACTGTGTTTGATAGGAATGATACCTTAAATAACTGCGGGATGGTGGTTCCTACTTCTCCCAAGGCTTCCGGATAAGCTGTGTTTGGTAGCAGTGGTACCTTAAATAATGAAATGAGGGTTCCTACTTCTCCGCAGGTTCCCGAGTATACATGATCAAGGGTATGAAATGAAGTGATATTTAGGACATAAGTATCTCAACAAATTCACTTGGCTTGTATTTTCACATGCTAAACAAGGTTTATTTTCTAAATACTGCCCTTTTTCGCAACTGGAGGTCAAAAAACTGTGCCTTTGCAGAAGCTTGTTACAAAACCGTTGATAAAGTTTAAGGATATTAAATGGGGATTTAGAGACACATACTAAATGTATTTACCATAAACGAGCTGCAGAACAGGGGACAGCATTTCTTCACACATTTAGATAGTAATCCTAACTTAGAAGTAATAAACCGTCTACATCAGCAGTGTCTCAAAAGAGAGAACATCGTCGTCCTATAGTTGAAACTATTATCTTCCTCGGAAGCCAGCATTTGCCATTCGATGGTCACGGAGATAATGCACCTATATTCCATGACCCTAATATTGGCGTAACTGTAAACGAAGGGAATTTATGAGAGCTTTTAAGGTTTCGAGTATATGCTGGTGATAAAAAAAAACTACAGCAACATTTAAACTTGGCTTTCTCTAATGCAACATATATTGGCAAAAAACCACAAAATTTGCTTATTTCATGTCGCACAAAAGAAATTTCTGAAAAAATTTTAAGTGAGGTACTGGCATCAACATGCTATTCAATCCTTTTCGACGAGACAATAGCTGTATCTCATCAGTCACAGCTAAGCCCTTACCTTACGATACGTGTATGATGGAAATATTATTTTTGAGGACAGTTTTGTGTATGCCTTTGAGGCACTCGCCTATGCTAAACATGAACATGACTACGCATCCGATGAAGAAGATTGGAAAGAAACCAGAAACTACTTACTGCCGAGGAGAAGTTAGACCAAACCTCTACACCCACAAAGTTGTCTTTAACTGGCAAGGCTATTGGCCAAAAACGCTGTCAACACGTCATGCTAATAGCCATTAACTGAATAACTCCATTTCACGTAGCTCCAAAGTGCCTGCCATTCAAGACGCTGTTCAGTTATGAAGGAAGTGATTGCTTTCTTACGGTCACATCCGAAAAGAAAAATTTTCCCCATGAGCACCGATTCCACTTGTAGGAAAAGTCTTTTTTTGTAATTTGTTTCAGTGGCAAGGATATCAATGTTTTCAAAATCAAAACGATATCCCTTGGTTAAGATGTGCTGGGAAAGAGCACATCTACTGTGAAGCAGTCTACATTCACTCTTGTGTGAGGAAGTCCTTTGTTTAAAATTTTGAGCGGTCTGACCTGTGTAAACATTGGGACAACCTCGACAACGTATAGAGTAGACAATATTATCTTTATCCCATTTATTATTTTATATTTAAATCTAAAAAAAACAGTTTGAAATTAGCTTTTAAGTTGTAACAAGCAATTTTTAGATTATGAAATTCGTGAAACACTTTAAGTAGTTTACTGATCGGGTGGAAGCGAGAGATGATACCTTTGGACTGGCTCAGAAGTTGGACTTGTTTCAGATAAGTCAAACCTGCTATTTGATGAGGTGGACATGAAGCAATGGGAAAATGAAAAAAGTTTTTGCTCAGAAGTTTGTGGGGATAGTCATTAGTGCGTAGGATATCAAAAAGTCTTCTTAAAGCCTGATTGCAAAGAGTAGGATGAACTATTTTTTAATTCTATTCTTTAAGTCCGGTATGACTTCATTTTGAAGTTGTGATGGGAGTTAAAATGTATGTATCTACCCGAGTTGGTAATTTCTTGATACCAATCCAGAATTACAGTGTTGTTGTTGGTTCGAATTACCCTAGCATCTAGAAAAGGACTACAACCATTGGACTCTAGGTCAATAGTGAAGGATAAATGTGTGGCATTGCTCCTGAAGAATTGCTGATTGTCGAAGTAATACGAAAGCAAGAACCTGGCTTTGTCAGAGGTTGTGGTAAGTATTGAATGACAAACATTTTTAAAATCAGTTCATCAAGTACATAAATAGGTACAGTTTGATTGAAATAAGCTTACTAAATTAATAAACACCGACCAGAACGATGAACTCAACGATGTTGACCAGGAATAAAAACACCGCTGATAAAAATGGATCAAAAGCAATAGCCGCAAGAAATCCAGAGGAAGTCGACGATAAATTCGATATGCTTTTAAATAAGATATCGGATATAACCATAAGTATAAATAAAATCAAGTCAAGCATAGGAAGCATCATTGACAAAATTGCTACATTGTCGAATGGTATGGACCTCTTAAAAAAAGCAATGTGAACAAAACTCCAACGAAATTTCAAACTAAAACATTCAGCTAGACCCTAAGGTACTTTTCAAATATAGGTGCTTGATATTTTGTGCCAAAATAGTTACTAATTGCGAGGTCTACTTTTTAGATTATCTTAGGCCTACACTTTTACAAATTTTAATTATTATAACACATAGTGTGCACATACATAGCAGCTTACGTGCAAATGTCGATCCCCAGCTTTCGAGTTTCGAATAAGACTGTTTTCGAACACACAGAGGCAATAATTGTGATGTTTGTAAAAAATAGATGGTTCTCTTTCTATCCACTGCCGTGGATCGAATATTACGCCTGCGAATACCAGCCTTTTATGTTTATATATTTGTAGAGATAGTGTGTATGCCATCTGCCGCCATAACCATAGAAATTACAGTTTTGTAAATTTATAAGCATTGACTTTTTACACTATTTTATTTATTTTGAATAGAAATATTTAACTGCCGATTTGAGTAGTTGTAGTACATTTGAAAATAAAATATCGATATCATCGATATATCGAAGTAAAATATCGATATAAATATATCGATATATTTACAAAATACATGACGAAATATAACTATTGCGTGAATGCATTTTTTAATGTTCATACATAAGATGTAGTTAATGGATTAGCAGCCATATATATATCTACCGAAAAAGTATTGTCAGCTTGACCGGGTTTGAGCCCGGGACCTTTTGAACACAAATCAAACGCGCTAACAAACTGCGCTATCAAAGCCCTATTCAAAATCGAGATCAAAGCGAAATATGTACGTCAAAGTTACTATGTAACGCTGCTGAACACCATCCAGCGCATTTGCAGCAATAATCATCGCTCGTCGCTCAGTATTTTCGTCCTTCAGAGCGTGGCCATAATCTGGCCACCGGCAACTAATTACAACCCAAATGTATTATATATAATGAGAGATACATATTGTCTGAATGCTTTCTTAATGTACAAAATAGATAGTTAATGAGTTGAGAGGCATATATGTACTGAAAAGGTATGATGGATTCAAATCCCGCTCAAAACTGGCAATACTTTTTTAGTACATATATATGCCTGTTAACCCAATAATTATATCTTATTTACAAAATATATCCATATTTGTGATATATCGATAAATTTGGTATCCCTATCTTACACCATGGTATATACTATACTATAGTATGGTGGTAACACTGCACTGAATGCATCGCAAGAAGTCGGTAGTTTACAGCGCTAAGGCCCAGTAACTGCGCTTGTCGCCTTAGTGTCGTCAACCAGTGTTTTTGAACCGAACATTTCATGGGCGTACCAAGGGGGGCCAAGGGGGCAGCTGCTTTCCTTGGACCTGTGCTGCCAGTTCTGGGCCCTTTCTACCACTGATACATTTAGCTTGTTAATTATGTGCCTACACCTAAACACTGTTTTATTCATGAAATTGTACATAAAGTGAAACTTGAAGGCAATATATTTCACAATTTTCATTCAGACCTCATACTCGTTTGACCCACGAAAATGATCTTCTCTAAGTCGTTGTCAAACGTCTTCCAAGCTTAATCGATGCCATGTGCATGCGCTTTCAAGCTGTGACTGCAACATTCTTGTTGTTACGAATCGTTGTCTTAGAGCAGATAGACTTAAAAGACTACATTTTCCAGCTCTTTTAATCCCCCACCAGTAGATACCATTCAACTATGCATGATACTATTGTATGGAATACACAGAATCTGTCACTTATTCAGCTATATCTCCAACCTTCTTCGTGCATGAGCATATTAAGCAGGTTCAGTTACATTTTATCAATTAATACAAAAAACAATTCATAATCTCGATGTCACTTGAAGGGTTTTGGTCGAGTACAGAAAAGTTTCTACTTTGCATATACAAATTTTCTCGATTGAGTTACTGGAAGGTCACTTATGTAAAGGTTGAAAATAATAGGCGACAAAGCCGATCCTTGTGGAAGACCATTATTTAAAATCCTGAATTTGCTACTTTTTTCCCAGAAACACTCTCAATTGACGTTGGGACAGCATCCGTTCGATAACCTTCACAGTCTTTCTACATTTCAGAGTATGAAATAGTTTGATGATCAATCTTTCACAGGTTTCAATAATTTCTGGAAACCAGCTTCAACATATGTTGTTAGAGCCAAGACTTGGTCACAGCAATTTCTGTTCTTCCTAAAACCTGCTTGTTCCTTCGGAAGTAAGTCTTCAATAATAGGTTATATCCTCTGGTAGAGTAATTTCTCTAGTAACTTGTAGCAAACACTCAGGAAGGCAATAAGTCGGTAACTTCCTGCTTCATTTGGAGGTTTCCCAGGCTTTAAGACAGCAACCACCTTTGTTTTCTAAAAGAACCTTGGAAGAGTGCATGTATCTAAAATGTTATATAACAATAAGAACCATTTTAAAGCATTCAGCCTCAAAACCAGCAGCTTTGCTGACTTTCAGAGCACAAATAATTCGCCGAAGTTCTTCCAATGAGAATAATTGTTACAACTCTACTAAAGGTTCGTATCTTTTTCTTAACTGACGAAGTTTTTCCTTCATCTTCTTTAATTCCTCTGTAGATATTTGTACAGAATTTGAGATATTAACCAGTCGAGAAGCTATGTTTATGAAGGAACTGAAGATATCCAACTCCGGAACCATAACAACCACGGATATTGTACGCGTGCGGAAAAATGTGTACCATGCCAGATCCTCACACCTTCCGAGGTTGGAGAAAAATCTGGATAAATTTCACGCACTGTTGGGACAAAAATAATTAAAAACCAACAATGATGAAAACTTTATTACGAAGAACGATTCTGATGTGAATAACGTATTTTTTTCTTTTTATGTAGATGACACATTTGATTATTGTCCCAGATATTTTCTTTAATTTGTTTCCATCCATGGACTTAAAAATGGACATTATAGACACCTCGTGTTCTGCTTGCTGCCAAACAAAAATACTGTTAGTTATAAAATGGTCTTCCGTATTTTAAAATAAGAATGTCTAAAATAGAACTGCGTCATTTCTCCACATACCATAACTTCAGATTTTGAAACTGCTATACGATACGATCAGAGGATGTCGATTCCACTTAAGACAGTCATGGTACTGGAAAATTCAAGAACTCGGGTCTTTCTACGGAGTATAAGAAGAAGAATGAACAAGTAACAGATGTTACAAGATATTTGACGTACGTTTTTGGTTTACCATTTTTTGGATTTTGGATTTTGAGGAATTAGGCCAGATAAAGAAATTGTCACAAAATTTTCCGATTACTTGGTGGATAATTGCATTGCCGAAGACTCTAAATTACCTCCACACATATGGGTCGAGCACTCATCTTCTTTGCAAAGAGCAACAAACGCGTGTGAGTCTTTTCAAGCAAAATATAGTACATTATCTGTGCGCCACATCCGATCATTCATCAATTTTGTAATGTTCTATTAGATTTTCAAAATGATACTTATATACATCAAAAAAGAAGCACTGACAATGTAAGGATAGTTTATGATATAAATGTTTTAAAACGATGAGATTTTGTAGAAGCCAAAATTAAGGAACTGGAAACCAATAGTAATTTTTAAAATATTTATTTTGTGAGACCATTTCCTTATAATATTAAGATCCACCGAAATAAGCTGACAATTCGTATATTTTTTTTAGCCGTACAGAGAAAAGAGTTGCCTCTGGCGGAATTTGAACTAATGATCTTTAGGGTGAGTTCAAATCCCGCCAGAGGCAACTCTTTTTATTAAAACTTAAAAGTCGTTTTAACATAGAATTGCCTACATTTAATTTAGACTGAGAATGTTTTTTGCGTATTTTGTGTCAATTTTTTTTAATCTTGTGAACCCAATTACTTATAATTACATTTTTACATGGGTATTAGTCAGATTTCCACTGATAAGTACATACCTAATACCTATAAGAAAATACGTGCGTAATGAGGTTTTAATTAATTTGATTTTGTGAAACAAATTTTTTTAAGGTGTCTACCGAAAAAAACTGACAATGTTTTTTAGTGTGTGTTTGTAAATGTATCCTTCTGGCGACCTTTAAAATCGTACACAGTACTATACGGCTACAGATTAGCAAAGTGGCGACCGTGAAAACGGTCGCCATTATCTAATCCTTTTTTTGCCCCTTATTTAGTACTTAGTGATAACTGTGACTTGCAATTTTGTAAATAACTTCTTTAACAACAGGTATGTATTGCTGAATTTTTTGAAAATTTTCCTAAGTACMATTTGTTCAAAAATCACTTTTCCATTTCRTGCGCAAGTGTGCGCATTCAGAAAACTTTTTAGCGACCTGTTTGTGTGTAGACGTTCGGTTGTGTAAACTACAGATGGCAAATTAAAAATGTGATTTTTTGGAGCATGGTATGACATGAAACGTACATAGATGGCATAGCATCGATGATGTAAGCAAAAACTTCAAACGTATTTTAATTACCTATTAGTATACAGAGTATGTTTGTAACAAAGCTGGAAAGAATGTGAATCATCTCTTTGCACAGATATGTGCAGGGTTTGAAATAGAAAATTTTGTCATGACACAAAATCAACAATTGAGTAGGATACGAATAGTATTTTATTAGTTAGTTMACAACAAAGCGCCAGAGGGATGGGGTATTCGCCCCACGATTTACTTTTAATTATTATTATGTAACATTTGCGTTTATTTACCACATTTAATTAATTAATTAAAGCTAACAGACTGTTAAAGCTTTAAAATCCTAAAATACATAATTAGTAAATTATTTGTAATAAAATGACAACTTAAAAGCTACAGGGGTAAGCTGACTTTGCAGCAAATGTTAAAAACAGTAAAAAGAAAATTTTTTTTTGCTATATTGTTAATTAATGATTAGCTATAGATTCTAGTGGTAAGCACATTTACTCGACTTATAAGCACTTATTGGCGTTATATAGTTATAATTCTATTATATTTAAATATATTTTATGCTTTGTGTTTCCGTAATTTTAGGTTGGAACACGTTACACTCAAAATTAGGGACGTATTACATTGGTAATGCTATCACAGCTTGTCCCAGTTTATCGGTCGCCGAAAAGATGTGTGTATGAAATTAAATAACATCGTGTTTCTCCTTCATTAGTGTCATTGTAAGAACCAACAAAAATACTGATGCAATGCAAATCCCGCAATTTTCCCCTTGCAAAGGAAGTGCTGATTGTAAAGACTCTTAATTGTAAGCTTAATTGTAAGCTGATAACTTATCATGCTTATGGAAAATATTGTAAATATTAGATAAATATGTCAAAAGTCTCGTTATATTATCGCAGTATGCAGTCCTTAACATCGCAGTTTATCTCTTAACTTTCTGCAAGTCTCGATAAATAACTAAGAAGCAATATTTATTCTAAATTTTTTAAGAGATTTAAAAGTTCAGGTCATTGCATGTCGACAGAATTGACTATAATTTAATAATATAATAATAATAATAATATACTTTAAAAGCAATACGAATAAGTGTACCTCGTGGCAACCATTATTTAATAGTGAAAATGTACACCTGTTGAGATAAACATATTATATACACATACCAGTTTTAATCTAAATTAAAAAATTGCTAATTATTAAAATATATCGTTATATTTTAGCAATTCTAATCCGATCATTGCGGCTTACCCCTTACTTCCAACTGCACGAGACAGCAGCAGCACCTATAGTTAAATTTAAAACTAAAGGTAATGGGCCAATGTATATAGATAATGCAAGGTGTAATACAAGCAACAGCAATTTTATGCAAACTTAGAATATACAAATAAATAAATATCTTTACTTACATTGATCAATTTATTTCCATTTTTAAACAGTCTTACTTCAAAAATTTAAACCCCAAATACATCCCTTATTTAAACCATCTCTCTATAATCAAACAGATAACGTACATTTTTAAGAATTCGACTTACACTTGAGTCCTGATTTTGTTTATTACAAAAAGGAGCCGCTCTTCCTTAACGAAAACGAAACGTCCCACGAAAGACGAAAATTATGATAGGGTTGTGGAGAACGAAAATCAACATTTCAACAATCTATTTTTATGTTATTATTTACCTACAAAAACTATCTTACTTAAGCTCACCAACTTGCGTTGCTTCTAGTATGTCTTCATATTATATTTACATTGTCCTCTAACGTAATTTACTAATACACACTGCGATCGTGACTAACAGTAAGTTAGAGATAAACTGCGATGTTAAGGATTCGAACTGCGAAAATATAACGAGATTTTTGACTATTATCTATATGGCCAATCTGGATAAATACCAATAACTGTACCTAATATTTGAAATATTTTCCATAGTCATGGTGTGTTATCAGTTTACAATTATGAGGCTTTACAATTAGCACTTCCTTTGCAAGTGCAAAGCAAAATTGAGGTATCTGCAACTATCACTATTTTTTTGGTTTTTACAATGGCACTGATGAAGGAGAAATGCGTTGTTATATAATTTCGGCGACCGATAAACTGGAACAAGCTGTGATAGCATTACCAATGTAATACATCCCTAATTTTGAGTGTAACGTGTTGCAATCTAAAATTACGGAGAACATAAGGCATAAACTATATTTGAATATAATAAAATTATAACTATATAACGCCAATACGCACAAGGCTAATAAAAGTGCTTGCTGCTGAAATCTGTATCCAATGATTAATTAACAAAATATATTTTTCTTTGCTTTAGGTTATTATATATCTCTTTTCACTGTTTCTTTACAGTTGCTACAATGTCAACCTACCACTGTAGCTTTTAATTGTCATTTTGTTACGACTATAATTTACGAATTATGTATTTTAGAATATTTAAGTTTCAACAGCATGTTAAACCATTTCATTTAAATTGGTAAATAATTGCAAATGGTAGGTACATAACAATAATTAAAAGTAAATCATGGAGCGATTACCTCTTCCCTCTGGTGCTTTTTTGTAAAGTAACTAATATGTAAACTATTTGTATCCTACTCAGTAATTTTCTATTTATATATTTTAAACGCGGAAGATATCTGTGGAAAGGGATGGTTCACATTATTTCGACAGCTTTGTAACAAACAGTGAAAAATAAGCTAAATACTCTATATTTTCAGGCAGTAATACCATTGTATTAATAGGTAGTTACAATACGATCATGTGTATATCGAATCGAATATGAATTCCGTTTTTCACTGTGTTCAGTGTTTCAAAAACGAGTGTTTCAATTTTGAACTACTTTAGGACGCAGTGTTTTTTACTATGCCGCGCAGTGACATTTTCCTTACGTCCCGACAGTCCGTTCAACGCGAGGGTGTTTGCATGCAGTTTTTCTTTCCAAACGATTCGCCCCCGTTTAGGCGCTGAATTTAACGATCGATTTTGTTGGTATTTTACATATTTTATCACAAGTATTTCTTACTACTTCAAACTGGACCAATAATGCTATTGTTACCAGAATAAGAAGCAAAATAAATACTTGCTAGAGCCTTCTCTTTATTGCTGTTATTGAAACTAGAATTTACTAATAAAATAACATCTATGATGCAAGAAAAAGACGACATACGAATTCATACACACATCTTTGTGACGACCGACAGCCATGTACACAGGATTTTCAGAACAGCGGCTTTAAACTACAGTGGGAATTTGAAAACTTATAACTTCAGAAACAATTTCAATTAATGGTTGTTTTTTAATTATGAATCTTTTGTTTATATGTAAATGCTGGTATTAAAATACTTTTCCTATACCACTTTTGGCATTATAACCGCTATCTTACATGTTCCCTACTGTCTATAATTGCAAGCTAAAATGCGTTATGCGTATGTGTTATATAGTTAATGATTAACATATTATCTGTACCTACTTAGCGATATTTATCTAGATTTAACAAACTAATTAACAATAATTATCAAAATATATGATTATATTTTGTCGGTRCTAATCCGATCATTATTGGGGCCTACCCCTTATTTCCAACTACACGAAACAGAGCAGCAGCACCTATAAGTACATTTTAGACTGAAGGTAATGGCCAATGTACCTATATAGATAATACAAAATGTATTACAAGCAACACTGCTGATCATATGCAAACTTAATATATACCAATAAATAAATAAATATATAAATAAATAAAAAAATAAATATATCTAGTTACATCGATCATTATATTTTCTTTTTAAACACTGTTTACTTCAAAAATCTAAACTCGAAATAAACATTCCTTATTAAACCGCCTCTCTATAAAAAAGGTTAAGCATAAGTTAAGATAACCTAAACTTTTAAAAATTTGACCTACACGTGAGTCCCGATTTTGTTTATTAAAAAGAGAAGCCGCTCTTCTTTTGAATACTAGTAATAGTTGTAATCTGATGCTCTGCATACTTCGCTACTGGGTTTTTTTACATGAGAAGATCAAGTCATGTATGAATATTTGCATTGCTTCTTGCGATAGTGCGAACGAAAGATAAATGTAACATACGAGTTAACGCACACATCTTTTCTACGACCGATAGACCGACACATGCTGTCATGGTGTTACCATAGTCTATACAACAATCCCAAGTGTAGTGTGCCGTATTGATAGCTGATGCAGAGGATATACGAGTAGAGCGTAAGATATATTTAAAATTCGGTAATATTCTAGCTGTAATGGTTAAAATCATAGGGTAAGCAAGTGTGCCAACTAAATACGTATAGGTATTAATTAAACAAAACTGCTGCTGAACAACATAGCCCAAGAATATTTTTTTTGCTTTCGGTAGGTATATAACATTTTCTACTATTACATAATAGTTAACACGAGGTATACTTATTCGTAGTGCTTTTAAATTGTTTATTATGATATTATCGTCAGATTGATTATAGTCAATTATGATGACCTGAACCTTTAAAGCTTCTAAATTTGTAGATTAAATATTACTTCTTATTTGTTTATCCGGATATAATCAAGAATTTACACATACATTATTTCTCATTATTGTCCTAAAATCAGCACACCTATTTGAGAAAGATACGAGAAAGAAAAGTTTGATTTTTTAACTTTGCTTATATTTCGAGCCATAATCGGCCTATCGTCAGGATATATTAACTCCAGATATAAAAGGGAACAAAACGACAAAACGTCAAACTTTGATTGGGAAAAATAAACTATTACAGACTGCCGTATGTTAGAACTGAATAAATAATTAATAGGTGTCCTGACGATGGGCCGATTATGGCTCGAAATATAGACAAAGTTATAAAATCCATTGCCGTTTTCCCAAGAAATTGTTTACAATACATCGGGCAATTAATTGACAATTATCTATATTCGATAAATACTGATAGCTGTACCTAATATTTACAATCTTTTCCATAGTCATGGTCAGTTATCAGTTTACAATTATGAGACTTTACAAGCAGCACTCTTTTTGCAAGTGGAAAGTAAAATTAAGGTATCTGCACCTATCAATATTTCCGTTACTGTCTACAATTGAAGGAGAAATGCGACGTTAGGTATATAATTTTACACACACATCTTTTCGGCGACCGATAAACTGGAACAAGCTGTGATAGCATTACCAATGTAATACATTCCTAATTTTGAGTGTAACGTGTTGCAACCTAAAATTACGGAGAACATAAGGCATAAACTATATTCGAATATAATAAAATTATAACTATATAACGCCAATATTCACAAGGCTAATAAAAGTTCTTACTGCTGAAATCTATAGCCAATGATTAATTAACAAAATATATTTTTTTTGCTTTAGGTAATTATATAGCTCTTTTCACTGTTTTTTTTAGAGTTGCTGCAAAGTCAACTTACCCTTGTAGCTTTTAAATTGCCATTTTGTTACGAATAATTGATAACTATGTATTTAAAAAAAGCTTTAACAGTCTGTTGACGCCGATTCATTAAAATAATAATTGCAAATGTTACATAATAACTAATAAACAGGCATTTGTAGGCTACTCATTAACTGATTTTGTACTATGACAAAATGTTCTACTTTACGCGGCACATATCTGTGCAAGGAGATGATGCATATTCTTTCGACAGCTTCGTTAAAAGATTACATTTTTCTGAGAAACGGGGCTGACTTCAGCACGAGTGGGACCTAAAAGGGCGCAACTAACTTTTAATTAGAATATTTTTTATTTAGGCCTTAGTTTACGAGACAATGCAAGTTAAACCGAAAATCAGGGGTTTTTGAATCCATTGTAGACGGCATTGAAACCGAGAAAACTGATTTTTTATTATTTTTCGGCCGTAAGAGACAATGTATTTTGCAAAAGTCAAAAATTAAAAAAAAAACTCATATTTAGAGCATTTTCTGCGGCGCGGGCTTTCTACTAGAGATACATAACTATAGTTTTTTTGCTTTCTATTTGAAAAACGATGTGCCGACTGAAAATTAAGAGTGCGTGATAGCTATCGATAAAAATATCGATGGTTATCGATGACTATATATGGAATATGGCATTTATAGTTATTATCGGTAAGTATATAACGAAATTGGACATATTAATAATTATCAGAATAAATCGTTATCTAATATGAATTTCGTTTTTACCTGTCGTGTTCAGTGTTTCAAAAACGAGTGTTTCAATTTAGAACGAGAAGTGTCTTTTACTAGGTACATACCTATGCCGAGCAATGTTGCAGGATCCTTATTACGTCCGGCCGTCCGTTCTACGCTAGGGTGTTTATGTACTACAGGCATATTTTTTCCCGAGTAATTTTTTACACGCGCTTGGGCACTGATGCTAACGGTCAGTTTACATATGTATTTTATAAGGCAGAAATACCGTTTTCATAGCGGCGAAAATATGAAGTACTTGCCGTTTCGCCGACTTTTGTGTATTTACCGTTGCCGCTTACCGATCAGCTGATAAGACTAAGAGTATGACTGTTTCTTCCCTCGCAGCCAGAACTGCCAGTACTATTACAATTATAACATTAGGTACGTTGTTACATGTATTTCATACATGCATTTTATATTAATACAGTTATCAAACAATTTATTTTTCGAAACATTTTTGTTTTTATTTTGTTGCATACAAATCTTTATTCAGTGGAAAAGCTTCATTTTCGAAATTGACTAATTACATACAATTGTAAAACCGGAAAAAAGTTCTTGCATCGTAATATTCTTGATTTAAAATTTAGGTTATAATTAAGGGTCTTCTTTGTTAAAGTCTTGGCTGAATTTATTATTACTGATGCGAT
This sequence comes from Rhyzopertha dominica, assembly GCA_025024175.1. Taxonomy (NCBI): domain Eukaryota; kingdom Metazoa; phylum Arthropoda; class Insecta; order Coleoptera; family Bostrichidae; genus Rhyzopertha; species Rhyzopertha dominica. The sequence goes on from QCXZ01000003.1 coordinate 55,217,318, forward strand.
TACTTTTGTTTGGGCAAATAACCAGGATCATATTTATTTTAAAACTTTAAGGCCTTTAAAGCTTATATCACGATGGAGTTAGAGGTAACAGTTAGACATCCGGCCTACTTCCACTTGAATCGTGATGTCTACAGAAAACGCTTTGATTGAGTCAACTGTAAAATGAGAAAATGCAGAAACGATCGTAAGACGCCCTATTCGTACTCCAGTTTGCTCCCTACATTTTTTATCCTACATCAAACTATTCTTTTTCGTAGCCTTATCTAATAGGTGCGCTGATTTTAGGACTATAGTCAGAAATATGTATATATATGTAAAGTCTTGATTTTATCTCGATAAATAACTAAGATGCAATATTTATTCTACAATCTCTAAGAGCTCTAAAAGTTCAGGTCATTATAATATGTCTATTGAATTGACTATAATCAATCTGATGATATAATAATAACCAATTTAAATGCACTACGAATAAGTATATAAGTATATTACTTATGTGTATTATGTTGCAGTAGCCAAGTATGCAGTTGCATCAGATTAGCATTATTACTAATATTCAAAAGAAGAGCGGCTTCTCTTTTAGTAAACAAAATCAGGACTCACATGTAAGTCGAATTCTTAAAAAATTAGATTATATGTTAGCTTAAGCTTTTTATAGAGACGTAGTTTAATAAGGAATGTTTATTAGGAGTTTAGATTTTTGAAGTAAAGCAGTGTTAAAAATGAAAATATAATGATCGATACAAGTAGATTTGAATTGAGTTGAATTTAACGACCTTAGACCATATCGATTTTTTTTACTTTTTTTCTGAATATAGCTAATATTGTGTAGAACATCCTTGATAAGTTTTATAATGGGCGTGGGGCGTGGATTATGTGGATTATGCCGAAGTCGCATAAGTGGCGAGCGTTAGGGGCGGCTGCGCGGCGCAGAACGCCACGCTTCGGCAGTATTTCCAGTCTAGCTCCTAGCAAGGCTGTTCTATACAATATTAGCTATTTTCAGAAAAAAATCGAAATGGTCTAACTTTGTGAAATTCAAGGAAAAAATTAAATCGAATTTTTTTAAGGTAAAACATTTTTTTTTATTTCCAAATATACGATTAAAAAGCTCATTAAATGAAGTAATAAATCCAGTGGTTTAATTATTTTAATCTATAATTTTAGGACTTGCTAATCGGCTTTGAGGCACCTACTTGCATATCCACCGGTTGGTCAAAATTTCAAAGTATTCTTAACCAATCATTATATTACTAAAATATTTGGTACACGTATCAAGGGCATGTATAGGTAGAACATACTTAAATATTACTAAAATCGGAAACATACAGTTTTTTTACCTGTCCGCTTCGCGTGGAATGCCCCATATTTCGAAAATGAAGCTCTTCAACCGAACAAAGAATTAGGTTTATATGGACAAAACAAAAATGTTTTGAAAAATGAATTGTGTGATAAATGTAATACAAGTATGAAATACGTGTAATAGCGTAATGTTATAATTGCAATAGTATTGGCAGTTCTGGCTGTGAGAGAAGTAACAGTCGATCTGTTCGACTGAATCAGCTGATCGCTAAGCGGCAGCGAAAAGGTTAGTATTTTAATATTTTCGCCGCTATGAAGGATTAAACGTTATTTCCGCGTTAGCCCTGAGCATCTGTCGTACAACTGATTTGTTTTGTTTTTCTTTCTTTTGGTTGTGTATAGTAATAGATAACTGAAATTAAATTAACGACGCGTTTACTTAAAAATATTCTCCGGCCTTTCATCAAACTTTTCTTTCTCGTGTCCTTCCCTAATAGATGCGCTGATTTTAGGACTATAATCAGAAATAATGTACATTAAACTCTTGATTTTATCCAGATAAATAAATAAACAGCAATGTTTATTTTACGATAATTTCTAAGAGCTTTATAAGTTCAAGTCATTAAATMTCTAGAGAATTGACTACAATCAATCTGACGATAATTTGATAATAAACAATTTAAAAGCAATACGAATAGGTATAGCTTGTAGCAAGTATTATTTAATAGTAAAAAATGTTATATCTATACCTACCTAAAGCAAAGAAGAATTTTCTTGGACTATGTCGTTTACCAGCAGTTTCGTTTAATTGCTTACTACCTATATGTATTTAGTTGGCACACTTGCTTACCCTATGCTTTTAACCATTACAGCAATAATTTTACTGAATTTTAAATAGGTATATCTTACGCTTTGGTCGTATATCCTTTGCATCAGCTATCAAGACGGCACACTACATTTGGGATTGTTGTACAAACTATGGTAACATCATGACAGCATGTGTCGGTCTATCGGTCGTAGAAAAGATGTGTGCGTGAACTCGTATGTTACATTTATCTGTCGTTAGCAATGTCGCAAGAAGCAATGTTACTTTCCACTTGCAAAAAGAGTGCTGCTTGTAAAGGCTCATAATTGTAAACTGATAACTGACCAGACTATGGAAAAGATTGTAAATATTAGGTACATCTATCAGTATTTATCGAATATAGATAATTGTCAAATAATAATTGCCCGATGTATTGTAAACAATTTCTTGGGAAAACGGCAATGGATTTTTTAACTTTTTCTATAATTCGAGCCATAATCAGCCCATCATCAGGACACCTATTAATTATTTATTCAGTTCTGCCATACGGCAGTCTGTAATAGTTTATTTTTTTCCCAATCATAGTTTTATGTTTTCGTCGTTTTGTTCCCTTTTATATCTGGAGTTAATATGTCCTGACGATGGGCCGATTATGGCTCGAAATATAGGCAAAGTTAAAAAATCAAACTTTTCTTTCTCGTATCTTTCTCAAATAGGTGCGCTGATTTTAGGACAATAATCAGAAATAATGTATGTATAAATTCTTGATTATATCCGGATAAATAAATAAGAAGCAATATTTATTCTACAATTTCTAAAAGCTTTAAAATTTCGGGTCATCATAATTAACTATAATCAATCTGACGTTAATATGATAATAAACAATTTAAAAGCACTACGAATAAATATACCTCGTGGTAACTATTATGTAATAGTAGAAAATATTGTATACCTACCGAAAGCAAAAAAAAAATATTCTTGGACTATGTTGTTCAGCAGCAGTTTTGTTTAATTAATACCTATACGTATTTAGTTGGCACACTTGCTTACCCTATGATTTTAACCATTACAGCTATAATTTTACTGAATTTTAAATAGGTATATCTTATGCTCTAGTCGTATATCCTCTGCATCAGCTATCAAGACGGCACACTACACTTGGGATTGTTGTATAGACTATGGTAACACCATGACAGCATGTGTCGGTCTATCGGTCGTAGAAAAGATGTGTGCGTTAACTCGTATGTTACATTTATCTTTCGTTCGCACTATCGCAAGAAGCAATGCAAATATTCATACATGACTTGATCTTCTCATGTAAAAAGACCCAGTAGCGAAGTATGCAGAGCATCAGATTACAACTATTACTAGTATTCAAAAGAAGYGCGGCTTCTCTTTTTAATAAACAAAATCGGGACTCACGTGTAGGTCAAATTTTTAAACGTTTAGGTTATCTTAACTTATGCTTAACCTTTTTTATAGAGAGGCGGTTTAATAAGGAATGTTTATTTCGAGTTTAGATTTTTGAAGTAAACAGTGTTTAAAAAGAAAATATAATGATCGATGTAACTAGATATATTTATTTATTGGTATATATTAATGCTATTATTACCAGAATGAGAAGCAAAATAAATATTTGCTAGAGCCTTCTCTTTATTACTGTTATTAAAACTAAAACTAGAAACAATAGCATTATTGGTCCACTTTAAAGTAGTAAGAAATACTTGTGATAAAATATGTAAAATACCAACAAAATCGATCGTTAAATTCAGCGCCCAAACGGGGGCGAATCGTTTGGAAATAAAAACTGCATGCAAACACGCTGGCGTAGAACGGACTGTCCGGACGCAAGGAAAATGTCACTGCGCGGCATAATAAAAAAAAACACATCGTCCTAAAGTAGTTCAAAATTGAAACACTCGTTTTTCAAACACTGAACACAGTGAAAAACGGAATTCATATTCGATTCGATATAATCGTATTAATTATACATATTTTTCCACGCCCAGTATAAATCGATACACATGATCGTATTGTGACTACATATTAGTACAATGGTATTARTGCCTGAAAATACAGAGTATTTAGCTTATTTTTCACTGTTTGTTACKAAGTTGTCAAAAGAATGTGAACCATCCCTTTCCACAGATATAAATAGAAAATTACTAAGTAGGATACAAATAGTTTGTTTTATTAGTTAGTTTACAACAAAGCACCTTAGGGAAGAGGTAATCGCTCCACGTCAATCTTAAATCGGCAAACTTTGTTGGAGAGAAGTCTTAATACAAGTATGAATGTTTGCATTGCTTCTTGCMACAGTGCTAACGACAGATAAATGTAACATACGAGTTCACGCACACATCTTTTCTACGACCGATAGACCGACACATGCTGTCATGATGTTACCATAGTTTGTACAACAATCCCAAGTGTAGCGTGCCGTCTTGATAGCTGATGCAGAGGATATACGACTAAAGCGTAAGATATACCTATTTAAAATTCAGTAAAATTATAGCTGTAATAGTTAAAGTCATAGGGTAAGCAAGTGTGCCAACTAAGTACGTATAGGTAGTAAGCAATTAAACGAAACTGATGGTGAACGACATAGTCCAAGAAAATTCTTCTTTGCTTTAGGTAGGTATAGATATAACATTTTTTACTATTAAATAATACTTGCTACAAGCTATACCTATTCGTATTGCTTTTAAATTGTTTATTATCAAATTATCGTCAGATTGATTGTAGTCAATTCTCTAGACATTTAATGACTTGAACTTATAAAGCTGTTAGAAATTATCGTAGAATAAACATTGCTGTTTATTTATTTATCTGGATAAAATCAAGAGTTTAATGTACATTATTTCTGATTATAGTCCTAAAATCAGCGCATCTATTAGGGAAGGATACGAAAAAGAAAAGTTTGATGAAAAGCCGGAGAATATTTTTAAGTAAACGCGTCGTTAATTTAATTTTAGTTATCTAAAACTATACATAAACCAAAAGAAAGAAAAACAAAACAAATCAGTTGTACGACAGATGCTCAGGGCTAACGCGGAAATAACGTTTAATCCTTCATAGCGGCGAAAATATTAAAATACTAACCTTTTCGCTGCCGCTTAGCGATCAGCTGATTCAGTCGAACAGATCGACTGTTACTTCTCTCACAGCCAGAACTGCCAGTACTATTGCAATTATAACATTACGCTATTACACGTATTTCATACTTGTATTACATTTATCACACAATTCATTTTTCAAAACATTTTTGTTTTGTCCATATAAACCTAATTCTTTGTTCGGTTGGAGAGCTTCATTTTCGAAATATGGGGCATTCCACGCGAAGCGGACAGGTAAAAAAACTGTATGTTTCCGATTTTAGTAATATTTAAGTATGTTCTACCTATACATGCCCTTGATACGTGTACCAAATATTTTTGTAATATAATGATTGGTTAAGAAGTTAACGGACTTTGAAATTTTGACCAACCGGTGGATATGCAAGTAGGTACCTCAAAGCCGATTAGCAAGTCTTAAAATTATAGATTAAAATAATTAAACCACTGTGATTCAACATTGGAGCACGACTGGCCTTGACAACTATAGTACGTGCAAAAGAACAAAACAATCCAACATTTTTGCAGTCGCATTTAGCACTAAATCCCTTTTTACAGTTGCAGAAAATTATTTTGAAGAGTTTATGAGGCCCAGGTGGGAGTAAAGTGTCTGGACTGGTTCCAATGTATTGTCGATCATCTTCCAACTACAGTCTTTGGATCTAGTTGATAACCAAACCACACTTGAATTCGATAATGTAATATTTATTTATTAATATTTACTGATTATTAAGAAACCGAATAAAATAACATACAACGCTAATTAAATGCTTCTTCCACAATCTTTGGAAAAAGTGTTACAAATAGAACATTCTAAATTTCAATAGATGTCTCCAATTTTTTATAACAGATTAGTAGTCAAATATGGCTAATAGATTTGCAGGTACCTACTAAAAAAAGTGTGTTTTATAAGATTTTTTAACTTGCTTGTACGCAGCATCTGGTATAATCTTTAAATCCTTGAGTGAAATAGTACATAAAATGAAATATTTTTATTCAGTTCTATTAGCTACAGCTAAAGATGCATATGTGAAATGCGTATGTTGCCTACCTACATTTCATATGATTATCTACAAAATACGGTAATATTGACTGTTCGTTAGAAACTTATTTGAACCAGATATAACAAAGCCGAAATGTATATAATTATGAATTTAGCTGATTGATATTTTTATCGGGGATATGTTCTTAGAAAAGTTGAGGTCAATTAACCTAACAACATGTGACCTAAATGAAAAAAAAAAATTACTGCATATCTGTTGGTGATTTTCATCCCATAGTGAAAATGCATAATGGTATATACAGTGATGATCTAGTCATATTTCTTGGATGGCTTCTGTGGAAAAAAACATCTAATGTAAATTTGTAATTGAATAAATGTTCAGGAAGAGCCAGACTGGAGCCGAAACGTCCATGTCGTAAACTAATTGTTTCTTTCTAAGAACTATTCCTAAGAAAAAACAATCAGCTCACAAAAATGGTTCAGTAATGATTGTAATACTATAAATTTTAGTTAGCAATTTTCATTATATTATTAACATTTTGGTTATTAACGGGCTAATAACTGTAGTAATTATCATTATTTTTCCAGATGTAAGTAAGTATATTCACTAAAATGGAAACAGATATTCCATACGAATTGATTATACCTATGCGGCAAGATAAAACAAAAGAAATATTTTGAAACATAAATTGTTACAAAAATGTAATAGAATTGTGAAAGTCTTAATAGCGTAGTAGATGTACTTGAAATATAATAGATTAATAATTGTAATAAAACTGGCAACTCTATACTGGAACGCGGGGTGCGCCTGCTTCCGAACTTCCGACTTCAAAGCTGATGTCATACTTGAGGAATCTATTAACGACTGGCGGCCGGTGGTGGCACGGTATTGTGCATAGTTGCCAAACATGCAATAATTAATGTACAAGTAGTGTTATTATTCTTAGACCTCAAAGACAACCATTAAAAGATAACTTGATTTCAGTGCGTATAGGATAAGGATTCAGCGTATTGAGAGATTTGACAAGTCGGATATACTGCAAACGAATAGTGTTAAAGAAAAAATTGTTGATTTCTCGCATTTTCCTGTTTTGTTATGTGCTAAGAATTATCAGCATCTATCTATCAGCATCTGCTTTATTAGTAATACATAAGTGTTTGCTGCTTATTGCTGAACGCTTTAACCTTGGTAATAGGATTTGGCTGTAAAATAATTGAAATTTCATTTTTTCTGTATATACCTCTCCGTATGTTTAAATTTAATCTTACGCATGATCGACAGTTCCCAGACCATCGCTTCAAGTCGTAACTGGATCTGAAAAKTAACTTTATTTATGTCAAACAAGAAATTGAACTGAACCGAAAAATKTATTGCTTCTTTGACAAAAGTGAATGTTCTCTTCAGTCTCTATTTCAGTTACAGTTTGTTTTTCTTTKTTTGTAGTGGGAKATACTTTTTTGGTATAAATAAATTAAAATGTTTAAAAATTGATCATCTGAACGGAACCGTAAACGGAAAAGGAAAAAAACGTAATTTTTATCGAAACTAAAAAATGAAGTTTGAAACCCTGTTCCAGACAAAAACATTTTTATCGTTAAGTTATACTTGCTATCGGTCTTTCTTTTAAAACAGAATATAATCAAGTACCTATATATACGGTAGATACACATGAATTAGTAGGCGCAAAGCATAGTAATAATAAAAGAAAATCTTTTTATCGTTACTGCTTATAGATACAAATGTGTTTTTGGTAAAGTTCGCTAGTTGTTGCTTGTATTATCTATCATCTACATACTACACAAATATCGCAATGATAGGACTTTTTATTACAAAGAAAAGGCAAAATAATTATTGCTAGGGTTTTGTCGATTAGCCTTCATATCAGCAGATATTTTACAGATTATCGCAACGGCTTTGATCAAATATAAAGTAGACATCCGAATTCATACACACATCTTTGTGCCGACCAACAGACCGGTACACGCTGTGATGGCGATGCCCATTACATGCTGGATTTTTAGAGTGGAGCCCTGCAAGTGCAAGTTGACACTAATTAACCACGGTTAATGAATAGTGTAGGTACCTAATGGACAACTTAGATCAATAAAGTTTCTTTCCTGCCACGCCAGTTTTGCTATTCAATAATCACTAGTTCAAAATCAGCTTGTTCTAGATAGTTTGAAATTACTTATTTTATATATATTCGTCGACATCACAGACAAAGCTTTTTCTGTGTGACTGTAAAATAATTTAAGCTTTAAAATGTTCGATTATTATGCTATACATTGTAACGAAATATTTTTACATTTTTTTTTCTTTAAATGAATACCTATTACTGGTTAGCATATCTTAATTTGTTATTGAGGTAATAATGGTAATAGTTAAGATGGAAGTGACATACAGCTTAATAATATGTATCACTTTGGCGACTGGTAGGTACACATGTTATGATGGGTCAAATTTTTAGAGAAACAACCTAGGGAAGGTTGTACCAAGATCTTAAAGCGATTTATTTATTTTCTTCTAGATGTGCTTCATAGGTAATGTATAGGTAATACATATTTGTTTATAACTTTATAATTTACGCTGAAGATAGAAAAAAAGTGCGTTTAATGGCGAAAAGCGCTGAGAAAGAGATTGAGTGAATTCGTTTTTTAAGTAAGTGGTTAATATATCTAGGGCCTTGTCAACAAGACAGAAAGTAAATTCAAGGTAGGTATACGTAGCCAAATTGTGAGTGCTTTTCGTTATCGTTATAATAAAAGAGAAATGCGACATTGGTAAATCATTCATACACACATTTTCGATGACCGATAAACCGTTACGCGACTGTTTAGTGCATCGGCATGGCAACAAAGCGTCTGTCTAATATAACACGTGAGATACTTCTTAGTTCTTAGACTTAGTTACATACTTCGTTCCATCGTACATCAGGCGTCAGGCATCACGCTGTGGTCAATCTGTGAGTTGTGAGTTTAAAGTGATTACTTTAGTTTCATTATGGAGAGGAGGTAAGGATAACAATGCTAAATAAGTAGGAGGTTTGTATAGAACTGCTACCTATTTCTACTTTGATTGTGCAGCGATATTTATTGTGTGGTACAGAATATATGTAGAATAGTAATAATTAATCATTCTAGCAATATTGGATTCACAATTAAGTTTTTTCTTTTGATGCCTTATATATGTATCTGTTCCCAATTGTGTTTGAAAAAAAAATATACAAACTTTGCTCATGTTATTTTATGTTGAATTTATTGAACTAATTGAGACAATAACACAACTCGAGCTCTTTGCAGGTAGATATAAGTAATGTCCATGTAACGTCACGAAAATAAGATATTTGGTAAACCAACGTACATAGGTAATGAATAGGGAAATATGGGAAATACCTACCCCAGTTTTGTACGGAAGCAAAAAAATTTTTCTCGGATGAAATTAATGTCGCGTTAGCGAAAGTGAGTTGAAATAAATTTTAACGTAGTGACGTCAGACAACGAAACGTTGCCACATCGACGTTGAATACTGGTGTGCTTCATTATGTGGGCAACCTCTCGGAATGTCAAATCTGGTTTAAAAATAACACTATTTTACTGTATAACTTTTTTAAATAACGCCCCCGCCTACTGAGATATTCACTCTTAAATAAGGAAGGCAAAAAATAGTTTTTCAAAAATATCTCTTACAGTCTTACACCGGTTGATATAATTTCATCAAATTTGGTTATTATTATTTGAAGTGAAAACCGCTAAAATGATGCGCACATTTTGTAATAAATGTTTTACGGCGGCAGTGAAACGACCAATTCCCCCCTCCCCACATTTTAACCTTTAACTTTAACACGGATAAGTATTTTTTAAATATGTTTTTTTTTATTCTTTGGGCCTTGCAAAGAGAAAAAGATACCATTTATTTATGCGGCAAAAGTGGACTCTTTCCGAGAAAATTACAGGTTGACATGTTCACTGTATAACCCATTGTTTTTATCAAATTGGCCGTGATAAATAATAAAAATTGTGATTGATCACTTCTCGTATTTAGTTGTTACAATAGGCGATCTTTAAAATAAAAAGTTTCAAATATAGAAAATCATTCAATGCAAACTAAAAATGCATGTCGGAGTACTCATTATATGAATATTCCATTATCATTATTTCATAATTTTTGAAGCAAATAATTTAAGGTACTAACAAAATGTCAGTGTAACAGTGACAATTAACACAGTTATTATTTATCACGGCCAATTTGATAAAAACAATGTGTTAGACAGTGAAATTGCCAACCCGAATATTCTACTGTAATTTTCTCGGAGAGAGTCCATTTTAGCCGCACGAACAAGGAGTATCTTTATTTAATTACAAGGCCCAAAGATCAAAACAACATATATTTTTGAAAAAATACTTATCCGTTTAAAAGTTAAGGGTTAAAATGTAGGGGTTGGCCCCCTCTCGTCCGCACCAAAATGTTTATTAAAAATTTAGCGGCTTTTACTTCAAATTATAATAACCAAAATTTGATGAAATTGTATCAACCGGCCTAACAGATATTTTTCAACAACTATTTCCCTTCTCCCATACTTACGACCGAATATCAGTAGGCGTGCGTTATTATGGGAAAAAAGTTATATAGTAAAATATTTTTATTTTTGCACCAATTTTCTGATTCCGAGAGATTGCCCACATAAAGCGGGACACCCTGTGTGGTGTTCTTGACGCGTAGTGTAAAATGAGAAACCCTTCACATCTATTGTTAGATTAATGTAACGTGATAATCCTAATTCGAGAGTGATTGTATTGTTTATGGATAATTTACGGATAGCATAAAATAACAGGCAAAAATTGTTAATGTACCTATGCAGATTATGAATTAACCATTTCCTACATTCAACTCCTTTATTTGACATTGAAAAAAAAAATTCCGTGCAAAAATGATACAGTTCAGTTGAGATTATGTTTTAATATTAATTGCTGCATAGATTTATTACATCTTCTGGTTGTTTTACGAATCCGAAAATAATTTCTCTTTGCCAGTTAAGTTAATTATTTTTTCCCAAAGTTCTAGAACTTCTCGTACATGGGATAAGATCGGCCACATCTCTTAATTGATCACCCTGTACATTATTGGTAACATGCTAACTCTATGTATTTAAGTTTTTTAGTGTACACTATTTTAGTGTGCCTAGGCTCCCTTGAATTTGAATTAATATCGCATCATAACGCATTTATAATAATGCGCATGCGTAAACTCGCCAGCCAAAGTAGACAGTAGATCATCTCTCCCTACCCTAGAGTCTTTTTTATAAACGTCAGTGTACATGTTCGCAGGTGTCGAAATAAGAATGTCGATGCTCCACTTCCACTTTCTGCACGGCATTTGGCCGAATTAGACGAACTTGCTACAGCTCTGGTATTAGATCCATATTTGGGAATAATTACCCACAAAATAAATACAAAATACAACTCAAGTTTGCCTAATGGTAGCTTGAAACGTATTTTAATGGGTTTTTTTAAACAACCGAATTACGATCTGGCATACAAAAGTTACGAGAAGGTTTTGTTTGAAAACATTACTACCTTCGCGGGAAAGACTGAATATCTGAAGCATATGGTATGAAAATGTGTTTTATTTTTAATATTAAATTAAAAATTATTTTAATATTTGTTTCAGGTAACATTATACTTAAAACTTATTGATAAAAATTCCAAATTCGGAATAGAGGTTTGTACGGAGTATAGCAGAGAAAAATATTGTGGAGCAAAAATAATTGCAAACGAAAAAATAAAAAAAGGTGAAATGATGGAGGACTTAGTAGGCTTATATTCACCTTTAACCAATTGTGATGAAAGCATTATCACTACAGATGTGAATGACTTTTCTATCTTGGCTATAAAGAATGTAGATTGCCTTGTATTGGGCCCGTTATCTTTTGTTAATCACAGTTGCAAACCCAATGCGAAATACCACTTGGGCAACAATAAATTATATTTAATTGCTACTACAACTATCGAACCTGGCGAGGAAATCACTGTGTATTATAGTAAAAATTTCTTTGGAAAGGGAAACATTTACTGTGAATGTAAAGAATGCCGAAACCGAGGAACAACAAGGGGACGTAGAATGCTAAATGCGCTTCGTAATAATGCAAAACAAGATCGACTGAATATATGTACAGAAAAAAGTAAGTATTTTGTTTGTACAGATTGGCGCTATAATAGAACATTTGTTATTGATGAAATTATGGGCTCTTTTTTATTAAATTCGCAGTGATACATGCATATATATTTTTCATCAATGCCAGAGTTTAGGATTTTGTTTTTAATATTTCAAACTGACTTATTTTTATATACAGGGTGATTCAAATTTGATGCTTACCATTGAATTCTCGGAAACGGTAAAAGATACTACATCAATTAAATTGGGGCATAATTGTTTACATATCTTGATGGTCTTCAATATTCTAAAGAGATAATTGGTGTTCTTGAAAATTTAAAAAAGTATAAAAAACGGTATTTTAGAAGATTGTTTTTAACTTTTTTGTTTATATTTTTTTTGCATTAACGTAAATGCCTTCTTAAGGTAACTTTTTATGCTGCATCGGAATGGTGATCGGCTTTTATTTGTTTATAAAATGTTTTTTTTTCTACAAAACCATTATTATTTTTTTTACTTTCACGAAAACCAATGCAGAGAGACCAATTATCTTTCAGATTATTAAAGACCTACATAACACACAGCTTTGCCCCCATTTAACCGTCTTCGTATCATACCGTTGAGATTTGAATCACTGTTTAGATAACCACTTAACCCTAGTTGACATGTTTGCTTCCTCTAGAAGACACAAGAGAAAAACGTTTGTATGATGTTTTTGCATATTTTCTTTATCTGTAAAAGTAGCATCTAAGACAGTAGCTGATTTATAAAGGAACGAATAAGTTTTTATTTTATAAAAAATAACCCCCTTAAGCAGTTTTTTTGTATCATGCATACCTATTAGTGAAATATCATACAAGCTAAATGCGCCAACTTGTAGGTATTAATTGCTTTCTTCATGTTATCATTTTTTCCATATTTAATTTTCAGTACCTGAATCTTCTCCTAATCAGACAATCCTGAACCACCTTTTAGTCAACAACATTGACATAGCAGAACAAGGTAGTTTTATTTGAATATCTAAGTTTTATGAATTTTTTATATAATAAATTTTAGTGGAAATTGAAGAGTCACCAAACTCGAAACCTGCGAATTTTACACGCTATGTCATAACACCCACATCCAGTAGCCATGCAGCCACTAGGAGCAATAAGTTAAAGCCAAGAATTCTTTTTAAAGATGAGATTGAGAAAGGTTATTAAGCATAATTTTTTGTCGATATAATCTCACACTGCAAATTATTAACTTCGTATGAATCATGCAATTGCTATAATCAGTTCTTTTTACTATGTATGTAAAAGGGTTTGTTAAAGTGATAAATTTTCAAATCCAAAAGAAAGTTAATAAGCATATGATAGGTACATTTAGTATTGTTTTAAAAGCCACTATAGGACCTCTTTCACTTGCAGTAACGCTTTAGTTTGAAAAGCGTTTGGTTGCAGCATCTAAATTTATTTGATTTAATAGGCTTCGATAATGTAGCCTAAAGTAAACAAGTTTTATTTAGATTAAGGACCTGTTTGAAAAATTACTATCTACTATGCAAAGCAATTGCGTGATGTTTTACTAATAGAAATATAATTTGCAGGGAGGTTACACTGTACACTGCTTCTAATTAACTACAACATGTTTACAGCAACAAAACCACCAGCTGCACAAGAGGAGAGTAATGCTCTTTTAAGCACTACACAGCAAATTGTGACTCCTGAAATATGTATTGGTGAGTATGTTGAATAGCTTAGTACTGATAAAAAATGCACACTTGATACTGTTGAATTTGTGTTGCAAAAGATAAAAATACAGTAATACAATAAGTTTTTTTCCAAAATGTTAACATTAGATTCAATCGTGTGTGTATTATTCCAACAGGACCCAGTGAAACTGTGATCAGTGAACAACCTCATGCATACAGTAAAGTTTCTGATTGGCTCGAATCGAACATGATAGCTAAATATTCAGGTATGTGATCCTTGTGTTATATGCAACTACACATGTGATGAATGCTTAACCAACTGTGATAGTTCTAAATTTAGTTCCACTTTAATTCAGTTTAAAACAAACCTTTTTTCTGTATGAAGTATTCACAAAGTTCAGCATTATTTATTATATATTATGTATTTTTAAGTAATTATTATCAGTATATTATTCTCTATCAGGAGAAAGGGCATGCAGTATGAAGTCACCACCTAATAAGCAGCGCAGTGCAAGATGCATTACGAAGAATAAGAATAATGTTGAATCTACAGTAGAGGTTGAAGAGCCCTTTGAGTACAGCTCTGAAAGCTACAAGCCAAGCTCTGGTAGCAGTAAGGCTACATCAGAAAAAGATTATAGTGAAGGTGAAATCCCACTAAATAATGAAAAACAAAATAAAAAAACTAAAACAAACTTGGACAGCGGTATGCAGTTGAGGAAGCCTCTTGAGGAATTGAAAACCATTGTAATACAACCAAATTCGTTATTAAACAGTGCAATGGAAATTGATGTAGATCAGAATTTTGATACTGAAATTAATTCTATGATAAGAAATGCTACTGAAAAAAAGCCTTTGTCTTCATTAGTAATACCTGGAAAGAAACAGGGCCAATCTTCGAAACGGCAGTGTTGCTTATTTTGTCAAAAACTGTGCACTCAATTACCTCGTCATTTAAGAAGGAGGCATGCTAATCAAGAAATAGTGGCCAAAGCAGAGAGCTTGCCTGCAGATTCTACAGAAAAAAAAGAAATTTGGAAACAACTACGTTTGGCAGGCAACTTTAAACATAACTGCCGCGTCTACAGTTCGGGAGTAGGTCAGTTGGTAGTTAAAAAACGCCCATCAAATTATAATACATGTGCAGAAGACTACTGCCCATGTCCGAACTGTGGGCAGTATGTGAAATCGGTCAATTTATGTAGACATGCAAATTACTGCGTTAAAGGTGATGCCACGAAAATAACAAAAATTCGACCATATAGTCGAATGTTGCTGCCTGTAAGTAAACAGGCTAGCCCGACTTTGAGACTATATGTATTGTGCACAATGGTAGATGATGATATAACAAGAATAGTTAATAGAGATGACTTAATTTGCCTATTTGGTTCTTTTCTGTGTGAAAAGTACAGGATGGCTGTAACTGCTAGACATAAAGGTTACATATCACAGAGACTACGAGAATTAGGTAGACTGATGCTAAAGGTAAGGGAACTGGACTCTACAGTAAAAGAACTTTCAAACTTGTTCCATCCTGCCAAGTTTGATCTTCTAATAAGTGCTACAAAGGTTGTAACTGAAGAGTTTAACAAACCTTCGTTTGCGCTGAAAATAGGACACAGCATAAACGCATGTACCTCAGTATTGAGTGGTCAGTATATTAGATGCAATGAAATGGAGAAACTTGGAGAAGTATCTCACTTTAACCACCTATTTAATACTGAATGGAAATATAGAGTATCATCTATTGCTTTAAAGCAAATTAGCGATTCAAAGTATAACAAGGAAATACAATTACCTCTTGCTGAAGATGTTCAAAAGCTTACATCCTATATTATAGAGCAGGAAGAGTTGTTACAGGCTCAGCTCCTACAAGAAGACGATTACGGTATTTACCTAAGACTAGTTAGGATAATATTATGCCGCCTAATTTTATTTCAACCGTAAACGTGTAGGTGATGTGGACAAATTCACAATTGAGCAGTTTGAGAATAGAAATAAGGCAATGTAATAAAGACATACTTTCCTCATTGTCTGTCCAAGAACGAAAACTGTCACAATACTTTGTCCATGTTGAGATAAAAGGGGAAACGTGGAAGAAAAGTACCTCTGCTTATTCCAAAGCAAACAGAATCTTGTCTTTTGTTGCTTATTGGAAGTAGAGCTCGCATTGGAATACCTCCCACCAGTACTTATGTATTTGGAACAAAAAAAGGTGGCTTTGTAAGAGGATGTGATGCTCTTAGGACTGTAGTTGCATCTTGTAAACTTAAACATCCAGAATTTATGACGTCAACTCGATTTAGAAAGCAAATAGCTACTATGTCCCAAATTATGTCTTTACGTCAGCATGAAATGGAAGGCTTGGCTAACTTCATGGGGCATGATTACTCAGTTCACAAAAAATTTTTACCGCTTGCCAGAATCTGCCTTGCATATTGCAAAATTTAGTAAGCTGCTTTTAGCAGTGGAAGGTGGTAACGTAAACAAATATAAAGGCAGAAATCTAGACAATTAGATATTGACGATATTGAAATACAAGCTAGTGATAATTCTGATGATGATATAAATCCCGAATACGACGACAGAAGTACCAGTGATGAACTTGCAATGCCAGGATCAAGTCAGCAAACAGCCTTGAGTACTACACCTCAGAAACGTACAGGTAAAAAAGCCAAGGTATGTTAGTTCACAGATGATAATGGTATAAATACACATATTTGTTACGACGTCAAAAAATTATAAAATTATTTATGAGTTCAATAATGCCTTTTCTCCAAATACCTTTATTTAATAAGGTAACCGCTTTTCGAGGTAATTAATGAAACCTCATCCTCGGACCATCTGGTACAAAAAGAAACATAAATCTACATACATTTAAATACATTTAAATTCTACAATCAATTTAGCTTACAATAATCTATTGTAGCCAATGGTCCGAGAATGAGGTTCCAGTAATTACCTCCAAACCAATTACCTTATAAAATAAAGGAATTTGGAGAAAAGGCATTATTGTACTCATAAATAATTATATTTACTCCAAAGTAGGGTCTACTACATATATTCCATTAATTTTTAGGTATTGTTTCGAAATGTGTTAGAATAAGTCATATTATATGGCCATAACAATCTTCATATATAAAATGTTCCACATCTTTCCCCGTTTGCTGCTTCTAACATTACTTCAAAAGAAGAAACAAGAATACATGTTTGATTTGCCAGTTTTATGATATGGTTGTAAAAACAATTTTCAGTGTGTGCTTCGGTTGTTAACAAAATGGCCCTTACACTCAAAATCAAAAGGTCGTCAAATTTTGCTTTTAACAGTGCAAGAAATTTAGATTTCACCTATAAGAAGTGTGCATATTGAAGGGAGATTTTCAATTGTTAATGAATTTTTCTCAAAAAATTGCTAAAGAGCATAAACACTTTTTAATAGAAGTAAAATTGTTTCTTATAAACTGCTAGCAGTTGGGTGTGTGATGTAAAACTTAAAAATTTTATTACAGTTTGTGATGAAGAAATGGACCAAAGAAGAAAATGCTGCCGCATATAGACATCTGTCTCATTATTTAAAAAACAGAGACTTAGGACTCCCTGGAAAGCAAGAGTGTTAAAAATTCAATCCCTTGAACCATGTTTGCAACACAGAAAATGGGACTCCATTAAGTTTTGGGTGAAAAATCATTTAAAAATGAAAACAGTTTATTGATAAGTAAGTACAACTTAACATAGTGGTCTTTTGTTTTAATATTACAGAAGTTAAGGTGTTAATGTTAAATTTTGTTAGTGGCTTTTATTTTGTAATCAGCTTAAAATAGGATATATTGGTAGAGATTAAAAAGTACATCTACGATCATCATAAAAAGTATCAATGTATAGAACAAAGATATCTTTTTCAAAAAATGTAGATACCAACATTTGTTGGCATAATGATCAAATCATATTTCTGTATCTAAAATATTGATATATGAGTATGTATATGATGGTCTAGTTATTGTGTTAGACGAAAAAGTTATAGCACTTAAGAAGTACGTCGATAGCTTACAGAATAAGAAACAGGATGTTCAGTTTTCTAGTGTTGAGCTTAAAAACTTGCATATTTTTATATAGAACTACCAATCTGTTATGCCAGATTTTGATAGCAAATCAAATTGCAAGAAAAAAACTACCAAAAAATTCATATGTCCTAAAACTTTTATTAGAAACATAATTTCAAAATAAAACATATAATTGAGTAAGGACAACGCAACCGTTCATTTTAGAACATATGCTTTTTTAATAGTTAATTTGTTTATAATTTGATGGTGTAATTAAAGTCTGGCGTAAAAGGTTGGAGGTTGTATTAAAAGAATGTTGGTTTTGTTCGCTACTAAAAACTGAACACTGTATAGACACTTTAAATTGTGTTGTCGTTTACTCTTGGCTGCTGTAACTTTTGTTCCAAACATTTTTCTTTAGGATTTTGACGTAAAAGATGTCGATTGGGTGAGCACGATAAACTGGACCACCCTGTACCATCGGAATTTTTGAAAATAAGTGAGAAAGCATTACTCAAGCCACTGTAACACCATGCATCGTAGATTCCTCGCTTACCAGAATATCATCGTTCTTGATATTGTTGTAATAATATTTTTTACCTATATTTTCATTAATAGTATGAATATTTGATAGTGATATATTAATAGTATAACTATCTGATATGCTTCAACCATGATTAGATGTATTCCCTTGTATAGTGATTTTACTTTCTGTTAATAACCAAGTTAATTTCAATTGTTCTTTTTTCAGACAGTTCATTGTTGTGTGGAACTTGGAAGTGTCAAAGAGCAAAATAAAAATTACACGCATATGTTTGTGTTATTTTCTTATACCTTACCAACTCCATCAGTATATGCCAGAAATAATTTATGTGACAATAAAAGAATTTCAAAATCATAGTTTTTTCTTGTTTGTTCACAATGTTTACAACCCTTAACAAATGTTTAATAGAACCCATAAAGGAATTTGAATAACGAAATACAACTATGTACATGGATTGTATGAATGCAGGTACGTACACATGAATATTTATTAAGATTATTTTAAATTAAGCTTTACATGTGGTGCACAATATAAATGCAAGTTATATAGACAACAAATGCGACCATTGTTGTTACAAATATTTTTACTCAATAAGGGCTAACCTTTAGTGATGTGGAATCGTTCAATCTCTGTTGGCTCTTGATTTGGGTGTATACTGTGCTAGTACGTCCCATCATTTGCTTTTAACTATACGAGGTGCAACTAAGATATTACATTCAAGGCAAATTAATGACTTTTATGTAATATGTATGATACAAAAGCACTTATAGCTATTTTCTTTATTTTATGTTAAGTTAATTGCTTTCGGTTCATAAACAACCAAAAGGTTACAAAAATTTAAAAAAAAGTGAAATAACATTGCCTGCTTACTAGTGGTTTTGTATTTACAATTATTAAAAATCTACTGTTCAGATGGCAAATCCACTATTTTTTTAAATATCCATCGAGCAACGCTGGGTGATCCACAGTTTCAGTCCAGTGTTTTAGTCATTACTACTGTCACTAAAAGTGGAATACCGTAGCGCAACGTCCGCCATATCTGGAGTAAAAGTTTTGGCGGAAACACTCAAATTTCCCAATGTTTGTTTCTCTCTACCTTGATCAGTAATGGGTTTCCATTATTGATCTTGGTCTTATTACAGTTCCAATCTAAATAAAATTAACATTGCAAAATTTGAATGTTCTCGGAAAACTTTTACTCCAAATATGGCGGATGTTGCGGTACTGTATTCCATTTAGTGCTGTAGTCCTTACTACAGGGTGCTACAGCAGCGTTCTGCAGAAAAGGACGGTACGACGGTTTTCCAAGAAATACACATTGTCGTATGTATAACACTATATTACATGAGCTGACTCGTCCGCCATATTGAGGCCACTGACAGTTCGAGCTCTGGGTATTGTTTACGGGAGTCGGTAGTCCGTGTTTAAAAATTTTATCTT